>JARQOD010000009.1:153729048-153857314 GCA_033576555.1 Oophaga sylvatica
AAAAAACACGGACACAGACAGAAAATAAAAAAAACAAACGGGGGCCCCCAATCTTTTAAAAAAAAAAAAGAAGGGGAAAGGATACTCACGCAACCAAAAAAAAAAAACCCCAAAAAAAACCCCAAATCACTGACCCCAAAAACACCTGAGAAAAACACCCCCTTTACCACTAAATCATTCCCCTCTGATAAAACAAAAATGGGCGAAGCCAATGAAAAAAGGGGAAAAACAAATGAAAAAACAACGTGGCTCCAAAAAAAACAGAGGAGCACAACCCCCCGGGGGGATTGGGGTCCCCTCCACAGAAGTGAAGGGAACAATGCAAAAAGCAAGCACAAAAAAAAAGCAGAAAATATTTTTTTTATAGCAAGAAGATGGGGGCAAGACGCAGCTTCCCCAAAAAAAAACCAGGAACCCCCAATTGAAAAAAGAAACCAATTGAAAAACCGGCAACCATCGGGGGGAAACCCCCTTATTCCCCAACCCCAGTCCGTGCCCCCAGTTTCCCCAACTCCTCGCTAAAAGGTTCCCCAGTACTGTCGAACCCCACCAAGGGAGCCTCTGCTCAGAAATTTTTTTGAACCCCAAAAACCCCCCCCTTGAATGGGTCACCGAACCCCCGTGCAACCAGATCGAAAAAGGATGGCTCGGTAAGGGCCCCAAGATCAGTCTCCGGGGCATGGATGTCCGAAGCAAACCCCAAAGGGGAATTGCCCCCCTGACCAAAACCTCTAAATTAACCAAATACTGGAGTTTCTTTTGAAAAATGAGAACCAAATTTTTTTCTCAACCACATACTCCAGATTGCCCTAAAAAAAAGGGGGGGCAGGAAAAGGGCCCCCGCCTTTGGAACCACGGGGTCGAAAAAAACCTTTTAAAAAAGGACTTGGGGAAAACCTTAGGTTTTAAAAATTTTCCCCGGAAGAAGCAAACGAAGGAAACGGGGGTTAAAAAACCCCAAGCCCTTTAAGGTCCTTTTAACCCCCGGGTTTTTTTGGAGATGCAACCCCATGGGGGTATTTTTTGGGAAACCACAAAGTCCCCCCCTTTAAAAAAAGGACAATCAGTCCTATGCCCCGGGGAAACCCCTTGGGCCTTCCCCTGAAAAAGAGAAAAAACCCTCCCATACCTGGCCCCCAAAATTCTGCATTCGCTCCAAAAGGGGCAAAACCCGGGGCAGAAGAAGCCTCCCCTGCCCCCAAGGGGAAAACGGGGGGGAAAAAACCCAAAATTCAGAAAAATGGGGGGCATCAAGGGGGCCCCAAACCCCAGCCCTATTATTAAGACCCCAAATCACCCAAAAGGGGAAAAAAGAGCCCGGGGCATTTTTTATAAAACGACAAAAAAAATCCAAAAGTCTCCAAGGCGGGGTTTTTTTTCCCCTCATTTGTTTTTTGGTTTTAGGATAAAAAACAGAGGGAAAGATAACTAAAAAACCCAATTTTTTAAAACCAAAAAGTCCTCCAAAATCTAAAAAAAAACCCCGGACTCCTCGTCGACACAATGTTCCCCCGGAAGAAAGTAAAAAAAACCACGGCTGAAGGAACAAAGGCACCAATTCGGAGGGAAAAAGGAAATTTTTAGGAATTTTGGCAAAGGGGATGTATCATCTTGTAAAACCAAAAACAGTTTTCCCAGAAACCCCCCTTCTCTGAAAAACGGGAAAGGGGCGGAAATAAAATCCTTTGAGATAGGGGGTTTTGGCCTTTTGGGAAAAAGGTAAGGGGAAATTTAAAAAAACCCCTAGAGCGAGGCACGGTTGGGCAAAAAGCAAGTCCCCCAGGGACTGCACAAATTCCCTGACGCCCCCAAAAAACAAAGTAGGCCCAAAAAGGGGCCAAACACCAAATTTAAGGTTTTCCAAAAAACCCGGGGGGTGCCACCCCCCGCGGAACAATGAAATCTAGACATCACACTCTTCCCCCAATGGTTTTGGGACAAACAATTTCCCAATGGGGGAGCTCGGGGTTTTTTTCCCGCTGACACCCTTCCATGAGCCAGTCTAAAAAATTTGGGGGGGGATGGCGGGGGAAAAACTACACCCTCTTTTTTAAAAAAACAGTTTTGGTTAATAAACCCCGGGGAGTCCCCCGAGAAACTCCTCGGGGGGGCATGCCTTTAAAAACTTAGTGCCCGGGGGAAAAAAAAAAAACCACAAAATTAAAATGTGTGAAAAACAAGGCCCAAAACCGGGGTCTAGGATTAAGGGGGCTTGGCCCCATTTTAGGGAAAAAACCCCAAAATTTTATGTCCTGAGGACCACCACCCCATGTTTGGGGCCTTCCCCCCAATGTCTCCACTCTTTTAAAAGGGCCCCCTTTTGGCCAATAACTCCTGATTACCCAGTCAAATTAAGTTCAGTTGGAGAAAAAATTTTGAGAGAAAAAGGCACAAGGGGGGTTTCTCTTAGAGGGGTCTGGATCCCTTTGGGACAAAATTTTGGGCCCCCCCCTTTTTTGAGGCATCAACCTCCACCTGAAAGGGGGAGAAACATCAAGGCTCCTTTTTTAAAAAGCAGAAGTGGGGAACTTGCCCCTTTAAGGGGTTAAAGCAGGATGCCTCAGGGAAAAGGCCAATTACCACATCAGAACCCTTTTTGGGGAAAAAGTCAATGGGGTTTTTAAAATACCGAAGAAATTAAAACCCAAAAAAAATTTTTGAAAAAAAAAATTGGGGGAAAAATCAAAAAAATTTTTTAAGAGCCTTTTAAAAAATTTGGGGTTTGGCCCAATCAAGATGGCCTAAAACCCTTACCGGGGCCTTTCAAAAACTGACGGGGGCAAAATGAATCCCCCAAATGGCCTTCTGTAACCCAAAAAAAAAACCTTTTTTCCCTTTTTCATCAGGTGCATTCTCTCTCAAAATCGGAACAAAATCCGAAACCCCGGTTTTTCATGAGAGTCCCAGTCATTTTTGGGAAAAAACAAGGGGATCAAACCAAAAAAAAAATTTAAAAATTTTTCCCCCAAAACCCTGAAAATTATTCATTTTAAAGGTTTGGAAGGACGGAAGGGGCCTTTAAATTTTGCCCAAAGGGGATCACAAAATACTCAAAATGCCCCTTGGTGTATTAAACCCGCTTTCCCTTAAAACCCCGGTTTTTAAGGGGAATAAGGTTTTTCGCCCCTGAGGTAAAAATTGGTTTTAAAACCCAAAAAAGCATTTTTTCCCCCCCAAAAGGTCAAAATCAAGGGTTTTGGTTATTGATACTTCACAGTGATCTTATTCAAGAGACGTAATCAAACACGGCCCTTTTCCAATGAACCACCTTTTTTTGGCCACAAAAAAAAAACCCGGGGGCCCCCCAAGGGTAAAGGGGGTTGGTTTGTATCCCCTTTCCCCCCAAAAGGGACCCTTTTTGATATAAGATGAAAAAGCACTTTTTTCATACAGACAATTAAAAAAGGCGACCTTTAGGATTTTACCACCAGGCACTAATTCGGGGCGCAATTTTTGTCCTGTGAGGGGGAAAAGGATGCAGTTTTTTTTTCAAAAAAAATTATCCGAAAAAAAACCCAAAAATCGGAACCCCCTGAGCTGGGGAGAGGCAAAAAAACGGAGGGCGGTTTTAAAAAAAGGGGGCCCCCCCCAACGGTTTTCCAAAAACAGTTTCCCCAATTTTCCAAAAGGGGTTTATGAATTAAAAAGGGGGAAACCTAGTAAATTTTAATGTCATGCAGATTAACACCCCCCAAAAAATTTCCCCAACTCTCCTGATGATCGGGTTTAAAAACCCTCTTTTATCCCTGAGTAAAAAACTGGGGTTTTTTCTCCCCCAAAAAGGGGAGAACAATCCATAGGGGAATAGACTTCCCCAGGGGAAATTTTGGGAAACCCCAATTTTGGGGAAAGTCAAAATCCATCGGGTTTACCCGGGGCCCCGGGGGAACAACCAAAAACCCGAGCAAAAATTTTGGCAGGGGGCAAATCGGGTTTTAAAAGTCAAAAAAAAAATTTGTCTGAACACTACCCAAGACAAATTAGCGTGAAAAAATTTTCCCCCCTTTGGGGGAACTGAAATAGCAGGGAAGGCGTCACCCAAGTAGAAAAAACCCCCTTGCGTTTTTAAAAAACCATGAGCTGTCCCCAAAAAAATCACTCTACCCCACTGCAGGGGCTCAGAAAAATTTTGGCTCACAAGTCAACACTATCTAACGCAAAACCCTGCGCCCCACGCAAACGGCTGTCAATTTAAAAACCAATGAAATAAATCATTGAGACCCAGAGGGGGAAAAGGGGCCCCCCATAAAAAACCCCTTTCATTCTCTGACAAAACCCTTACGAAAAAAAGGGTGCCCAAAAAATAAACATTCCATTTGGGGAGGACGGGGCCCCTTTGGAAAATTTTGGGGATACAACCAAGGGGGTTTTTAAGCCCTGATGCCAAAAAAGGTTTTTTTTAAAATTGAAAAATGAAAATTGGTTTTTCGAACAATTTCCCCCCAGCCAGAAAAAATGCATCAATATATTCAAAACGGACCCCCCCTTTTCAGGGAAAAACCCCCAACCCTTTAGGATCCCACGCAGGAGAGGTGAAATTTTAAAAAGCTGTGCGGGGGGTTCCCGAGGACTTAGGCTTTAAGGCAAAAAAAAATTTTTTTTTTTTGAAACCCAAAAATTTTGCCCCCCCCCCAAAAAAAAAATCTGGAGGGGGAACCCCCCTTCCCCCAAACCCCCCACCCCAAGTTGGGGAGCAATACTGCAACCTTTTAGGGCAACTGACCCCCCGGCCAGAAAACTATGAAAACCCATTGAGAGAAAAAAAAATCCTAAACCCCCCAGAAAAACCCGGGGGAAAAAAAATGAAAAAAAACAGGGGAAAAAAAAATCTCTGACAAACGACAATCTTTTTTCTTTCCACACTTTTTTTTCCCTTCTGTTGGTCCCTTTTAAATTTTTAGTTTGGGGGAAACTTTATTTTTTGGGAGCTGGGGAAATAAGCAAAAAGGGGAATAAAACCCAAAAAAGGAGGAACCTTTTGGATTGCAGTAACCTGAAAAAACCCCCACAACTAAGGTTGCCATGGAGCCCCCTACTTTTGGGCCCTTTTCCCCCCGGTCAAAACCCCAGAGAAACCCCACCCCAAGGGAAAAAAAATGAAAGCTATCTGCCCCCGGGGCAGATCCCCAAAGAAAATGGGGAAGGGGCCCCCAAAAATGTAATGGCTTTTTTAAAAAAAAGAAACACGGACACAAAAAAAAAATAAATGACAAACGTGGGGCCCAATCTTTCTAGACAGAAAATTTTCGGGGGAAAAAATTCTAAAATGCAATCCAGAAAAAAAAACCCCAAAAAATCCAAAATCTTCTGATTGCAAAAACCTGAAAACCCCCACGATCTCCACCCCCCTAAATCGATTTGGTTTTTAAAAAAAACTAAGCCGCAGCCACTGAAAAAACGGAAAAAAACAAATGAACAAATAACAGGGGGCCCCCCAGAAAACGAGAGGAAAAAGCCCCGGAGGGGACCTGGCTGACCTCCACGAAAGTGCAAAAAATTAGCAAAAAGCGCACAAAAGAAAAGAAAAAAAATTTTTTTCTGAAAGCACAGATGTAAGAAAATTCCAGAAAATTTTTCCAAATGAGGGGAACCACAATTGAGATAAGAAAATTGATCACCGGCGCCCTCGGGGGGAACCTCCCTTTTATGTCCAGTCAGCATTAATTGCCATTCCTGTGAAGGTTCAGGCTGTCGAACCACCAGGGGAAGCTCTGCTAGAAACCCTCTAGCACATTCATAACACATATGGCCCTCTTGCTGTTTCTGACAGTTTGATTAGACACATGGATTTAGTGGCCGGTGGAGGTCTTTTTTGCAGAGTTGGCTCTGTTCCTCCTGTCCTCCTTGACAAACGAGGAGGTCTGTCCTGGTGCGGGGTTGTTCCCTCCTTCACCCTTCCACCTCCCTGGTATATTCTCTCTCCTGGTATCTGCCCCAAAACTAAAAAAAACAGTTGGCGGAAATTTCCAAAATCTTCATAATTTTTGCTTGTGCTCTAAAATGATTCCAAGAACAGGGCTTTGCACCCTTTGGAAATTCGTCCTGCAGACCCATATTGAATTTTGCGGTGGTGTGTATGTAAGAAAAAGCAGGAATGCGGGATGCAGTGACGAGCAGGAGGCAAACAAGAGTTAAAGGTTTCTTTTTTTAAAGAATATTTAAAGTAAATACTCCAGGGGAGAAGTATGAGAGTATATACAGTAAGGGAACAAACAGTATGCAGTTTTAACGGTAATGGGTGCAAAAAACGGGTTTAAAGTTACGTCTGGTTCTCGGATGGGGGGCTGGAAAACCCTCTAGGCCCGCAGGGTGACGGGGAAGTCTCTGAATTGGCCCGGAAAGAGAGGCATGTCTCTTAAGGTCCGACGTTCCTGGCTTCTCAGACGTAGTAAACTTTGGTCCGAAATGGGTGCTGTAGAGGGGATGGTGGGCACTGGGAAGAAACAGAGTCCGGGGGGATGGGGGCCGCGGTCAGGTCCGAATAACGTGGGACGTATGGTGTTTGTAGGCGCCGCCAGTCGCGGGAGGGTTAGGGTTTTGGTGGAAAAACGGAGAACATCTTGGTCAACGGTCTATATGAATGGGGGGTGCATACAGGGGGTCTAGTTGCTAGTTGCGGAGAGGGAAGTAAACCTTCTTCGTTGCCACGCGTCTTGCAATGGCCCCGTTCTGGCCGCCCAGTCTCTTTTTTATCCGACCCCCCCACAGTTATGCAAGGTTCTTTGGCCAAAAGTCCTTCCCCCGGCAACAATGGTGACAGCCCTGATAGTTCTGGCCCTACACCAGGAGGAATATCCTACCCGGGCCCATCCCCTACTTATCTTGACCTCCACTCCATCATGGACTAGAACGACTTTGTTATTCGGGTGTTCCATAAACTTGAAAAATGCTCAACTAGGACTTAACAATCTATGTGCCCTACGTTTCCATCCTCATGAATGGTTAGCAAAAATACAGTTCCTTCATCAAAGATTTCCCCTTAACATTTCCAAAGTCATAGTAGCCTATCAGTAGTATTTTGAGTTATCGAATTCTTCATTTGTGGTACCTTTAGAGGGCCATAGCAGAATATCTTAAGGAGCATGAGACAACAGAAGGCACATACTTTCCCTAGGAGGAGCGCCCTCTATCGAGCAAAACAAGTTGTCATGTGGGACTGTCCACTGAAACATGGTGTCTAATGTGTTGCATAGGAATCGGTAACATTATTTTTTATGTACACTCAGTTACCACTGTTAGTGCGTGTTAAAATAATTGGAGGAGGTTGGAGGCAAATCTTTATCTTGGGGTTTTTCCCCCGATCTTTTCTGACCCTAGAAATGCTCTTGCATATACTAAAAGAGCGACACGTGGCCAATACAGGCCCTAAATGGGCCACATTTTTCCCGCACTGGCTCCAGGCAATCCGCCAACTGTATCCGCATCCTGCACAAGTAAAGTAGCCAAAATGTTTATTGTGATGGGAAAATGTTAGCATTTGTTCCCAACTTTTAACTTTTTTTCCCAGGGCCCACTTTGTCTAAAAACCGTCCCTGAAATACCATGTCTTTCCTTTGCGGCCCTGAGTTATCAAAATGGCAGAAACCCATACAAGTGACCCAAATTTTGGAATAACCAGAAGGAATTCATTAGGGTTTGTTGACCTGTTGAACCCATGGTCTTCAAACTGTTTAAAATGGGATGTGAAAGCAAAAATTATGTTAATTTGCTAAAATTTTTGTTTTAGCCCTAAATTTGTAATTTTCAAATGAAAAAATAGGTGAAAACGAACCCTAATTTGTTATGTAATTTCCCTTTGGGATGATACCCCTATATGGCAAAAACTTCTGTTTGGGTACCTTTTCTCGGAAAAGGGAAAAAAGCTATTTGATTTGGAGGGTAATTTGCCTTTAAAAGGGTTTTTCCCTCAAAAACTAAAGTCTCAGTCACTCGTGGAATGCAGACTTTCAGTTAGGTCCATAAAATTTGGACAGAGACAAATTTTCAATTTTTGGGTTTTAGACATTACCACAATGAATTTGAAACAAAAAAAAATCAGCAGTTAAGTTTCAGCTTTCGCTTTCATTTGAGGGTATCCACATTAAAAAATTTGGGTGAAGGGTTTTTGGAGTTTAGTCCTTAACATTTGCCACCCTGTTTTTAAAGGGGCCAAAAGTAATTGGACAGATAAATAATTGTAAATAAAATGTTCATTTCTAGTACTTGGTTGAAAACCCTTTGTTTGCAATGACTGCCTGAAGTCTTGAACTCATGGACATCACCAGACACTGTGTTTCCTTCTTTTTGATGCTCTGCCAGGCCTTCACCGCGGTGGTTTTCAGTTGTTGTTTGTTTGTGGGCCTTTCTGTCTGAAGTTTAGTCTTTAACAAGTGAAATGCATGTTCAATTGGGTTGATATCAGGTGACTGACTTGGCCATTCAAGAATATTCCACTTTTTTGCTTTAATAAACTCCTGGGTTGCTTTGGCTTTATGTTTTGGGTCATTCTCCATCTGTAGTATGAAACGACGACCAATCAGTTTGGCTGCATTTGGCTGGATCTGAGCACACAGTATGGCTCTGAATACCTCAGAATTCATTTGGCTTTTTCTGTCCTGTGTCACATCATCAATAAACACTAGTGACCCAGTGCCACTGGCAGCCATGCATGCCCAAGCCATCACACTGCTTCCGCCATGTTTTACAGATGATGTGGTATGCTTTGGATCATGAGCTGTACCACGCCTTCGCCATACTTTTCTCTTTCCATCATTCTAGTAGAGGTTGATCTTGGTTTCATCTGTCCAAAGAATGTTCTTCCAGAACTGTGCTGGCTTTTTTAGATGTTTTTTAGCAAAGTCCAGCCTAGCCTTTTTATTCTTGATTCTTATGAGTGGCTTGCACCGTGCAGTGAACCCTCTGTATTTAATTTCATGCAGTCTTCTCTTTATGGTAGATTTGGATATTGATACGCCTACCTCCTGGAGAGTGTTGTTCACTTGGTTGGCTGTTGTGAAGGGGTTTCTCTTCACCATGGAGAGTATTCTGCGATCATCCACCACTGTTGTCTTCCGTGGGCGCCCAGGTCTTTTTGCATTGATGAGTTCACCAGTGCTTTCTTTCTTTCTCAGAATGTACCAAACTGTAGATTTTGCCACTCCTAAAGTTGTAGCAATTTCTCGGATGGGTTTTTTCTGTTTTTTGCAGCTTAAGGATAGCTTGTTTCACCTGCATGGAGAGCTCCTTTGACCGCATGTTTCCTTCACAGCTAAACCTTCCAAATGCAAACACCACACCTCAAATCAACACCAGCCCTTTTATCTGCTTAATTGAGAATGATATAATGAAGGGATTGCCCACACCTGTCCATGAAATAGCCTTGGAGTCAATTGTCCAATTACTTTTGGTCCCTTTAAAAACAGGGTGGCACATGTTAAGGAGCTGAAACTCCTAAACCCTTCATCCAATTTTAATGTGGATACCCTCAAATGAAAGCTGAAAGTCTGAACTTCAACTGCATCTGATTTGTTTTGTTTCAAATTCATTGTGGTAATGTCTAGAACCAAAATTAGATAAATGTTGTCTCTGTCCAAATATTTATGGACCTAACTGTAAGTCTGCATTCACACAGAGTGACTGCAGACTTATAGTTTTTGACTGGACAACCCTTTTAAGGCAAATTTACCCTCCAAAAGTCAAATAGCTTTCTTTCCTTTCCGAGAAAAGGATACCCAAACAGAAGTTTTTGACCATATATGGGGTATCATCTCATTAAGGAGAAATTACATAACAAATTATGGGGTTCGTTTTCACCTATTTTTCATTGTGAAAATTACAAATTTAGGGCTAAAACAACATTTTAGCAGAATTAACATAATTTTTGCTTTCACATCCACATTTTAAACAGTTTGAAGCACCTATGGGTTCAACAGGCTCAACAAACCCCTAGATGAATTCCTTCATGGGTCTAGTTTCCAAAATTGGGTCACTTGTGGTGGGTTTCTGCCATTTTGATAACTCAGGGGCTCTGCAAAGGAGACATGGTATTTTCAGGGACGGTTTTAGACAAAGTGGGCCCTGGGAAAAAGTTTAAAGTTGGGAACCAAATGCTAACATTTTGCACCATCACAAATAAACATTTTGGCTACATTACTTGTGCAGGATGCGGATACAGTTGGCGGAGTTGCCTGGAGCCAGTGCTGGAATTGTGGCCCCCATATTCAGGGGCCTCGTATTGGCCACGTGTCTGCTGCTATTAGTAGTATGCAAGAGCATTTCTAGGGTCAGAAAAGATCGGGGGGAAAAACCCCAAGATAAAGATTTGCCTCCAACCTCCTCCTAACTTATTTTTAACACTGCAGCTAACACAGTGGTAACTGAGTGTACATAATATAATAATGTTACCTGCATTCCTATGCAACACATTAGACACCATGTTCAGTGACAGTGCCACATGACAACATTGTTTTGCTCGATAGAGGTGCCGCTGCCTCCTAGGGAAAGTATGTGCCTTCTGTTGTCTCACTGCTCCTTAAGATATTCTGCTATGGCCCTCTAAAGTGTACCACAAATGATAGAATTTGATAACTCAAGAATACTACTGATAGGGCTACTATGACTTTGGCAATGTATAAGGGGAAATCTTTGATGAAGGAACTGTATTTGCTAACACTATTCATGAGGCATGGTAACGTAGGGCACACTAGATGTTAAGTCTCTAGTTTGAGCATTTTTCATTGTTTATGGAACAGCCGAATACACAAGTGCAGTTCCATAGTCCATGAATGGAGTGGAGGTCAAGCATACATGTAGGGAGATGGACCGGGCTAGTGATATTCCTCTGGTGTCAGGGCCAGAACTATCAGGGCTGTCACCATTGTTGCCGGGGGAAGGACTTTCTGGCCAGAAGAGACCTTTGCACCTAACTGTGGGGGCGGGTCGGATATAAAAGAGACTGGGCGCGCCAGAACGGGGCCATTGGCGGGAAGACAGCGTGTGCAACAGAAGAAGGTTGACTCCCTCTCCGCAGACCTATGCTAACTAGCAGGCCCGCGCTGTACTTGTTCATCCCCCATTCATATAGACCGTGTACCACCAGAGACTGTTACTCCGTTTGTTCCTGACTCCAGCAAGCCTAACCGTCTCTACCGCTGACTGTGGCTGGCGGGCTAGTGATATTCCTCTGGTGTCAGGGCCAGAACTATCAGGGCTGTCACCATTGTTGCCGGGGGAAGGACTTTCTGGCCAGAAGAGACCTTTGCACCTAACTGTGGGGGCGGGTCGGATATAAACTGCATCTGATTTGTTTTGTTTCAAATTCATTGTGGTAATGTCTAGAACCAAAATTAGATAAATGTTGTCTCTGTCCAAATATTTATGGACCTAACTGTATGTATCACCCCAGCACATGCACTGAGCACTCTAGGGATTCGCCTGTTTCAGACCCGGGAACAGAGGGTATGTATGCATTATACATACCCTCGGCCCGTGAGTGCGACTTAATTTGAAAAGTCTTTTTTCATGCAACCATTATAACTATTGCAGATCACTGCTAACTTCACAAGGATCCCAGATTAAAACAATTTTGTTTTCACACCAAACCCTTAAAGGGGTATTCGCAAGTTGTGTCTTGTGCTGCTAAGAGGTATACATTCTCCTTAGTTTCCTTACTTCATGGTTTTTGGCAGGGTGGCTTTTTCTTCTTAAGTGACAGCTCTAGTGATTAATAGAACTATTGTAATAGTTACTAAAAAGGTCAGCAGAAGTTCTGCTGCAACACATTCAGATATCAGGGCTTGTTCTGGAGTCTACACTTGTCACGGGTTTACAGCGACAGAGAGGAACCAGAAGACTGCAGTGTCTGATTTCTCCAACTCCTGCACTTCATCTTCTTATTAAACGGTGTAAATTTCTTTTGGCAGTGCAGGGTTAATCTGCTATGTTGAGAGCTCCTGGAGCATCAAGGCTCTCAGCTGCACACTGTTTGTCAGTCCAATCTCCTACATAATCTGGGTCCTGGCTCGCACTCATTGTCAGAGATAGCTTATGCTGAATGGCTGGAGGTTGTTGTTTTTTATAATAGGAGAAAGGCGTTTGGTGAATTTATCTGTGATTGTTGCTAGGCTTTGTGTGTGTGATAATTCCCTTTCTTCTCCTACTTTGGTTTTACCCCATCCTCCACTCCCCGATGCATTCCTCTGTACATGTATGAGTATATTTGTATGTTTGGTATTTTTCCTTACCCCTGTTCACGTTACCTTGTTAGTCTGGTTGGTGTACTCCAGTATTCCACTTCTCCCCTCTTACATGGGTGGGGGAAGGATACAGACTGAGTGCTGATTCAGGAGCTAAGGCAAGGTACGTGGCCCTGGCATCTTCAACATCAGAAGTAATCCGGGGAAGAGGGTGAGCTAGGGCGCCCTTAGCGTTAGGGACTGGGAAGGAGCCCCTGGTACCGGGACACCCGACAACAGAGTCATGACAACACTACTATCATTGTATTCACAAGTAGAGACAACAGGTCATGTGAACAAGCACACAGTGTCATGTGTGCATTGCCACGAAGATCGTCGCGGTTGCACATTTTGACTTCTCACAGCTGATCTGCTGTTTCTTTGTGTTTGGCAGCTAGGGAGTTAATTCTGTCTGTGCTCGGTGCTGGGACTGGGTGCAGTTTCTCCCGGCTGCAATTGATTATTTGTTGATTGGTTTCCTTTAAATTCCTGGTTGTCTGCTTGGGAGTTGCCAGTGAAACCTTCATGCAGACCACAGATAGGAATGAATCTGTATAGACTTTAGTTGTGAGCTCCTTAGTTGTTCTAAGCTCAACTTGGTTAGAGTTTATTTCCCAGACCATTTATGTTCCTTTGGTGTTTGAGTGTGTATGCAAGCGAGTGTTATCCTGTCTGTCTTATATGTCTAATCTGTGTATTTAGCTGAGATCAGCCCATATCCCTTTGGTGGTAGTCAGGATCCTTCTTAGGACTGATTACAGGGTTCAGGGTCTGATAGGAGACAGGGTTAGGTTGGAGACTTGGACCTCTGAACCATTATCCGTACCTCCAAGGTGAGGGATTAGTTAGGACCCCAGTTTAGGGTCAGGTTAGATCCCGGTCCACCTCTTTCCTGTTTCAGCTCATCAAGTCCTCAAGATTAACCCTGAGTTCAGCAGATATCGTGTCAGGTAAATCTATTCTATACTTACATGCTGATGTTGCTATACTAGTTGTTGTATAGAGTGTTGTTCCTGTATTAATAGTTTACTGACATTGTATACATATCATTAGACAGCGTGACATTTTCACTGGCCATAAAAATTATCTCCAGTTACCATGGATCCAGTAGCCCAGCTGGCTCTGCAGTTGCAGGGATTATCCATGGAGCTGACGGACATTAAGTCCAAAGTTTTGTCTCCCCTGGAGCAAACCAGAGTTGAACCTAAAGTAGCTCTCCCGGACAGGTTCACTGGTGGGCGAGACAAATTTTTCACCTTCCGGGAGGCATGTAAATTGTATTTTCGGCTTCGGCCTCGATCATCAGGGAGTGATGAGCAGAGAGTGGGAATTGTTATCTCACTTCTGCAAGGGGACCCTCAATCCTGGGCATTTTCCCTTCCTCCGGGATCCCCGGCTCTACTGTCTGTAGATCAATTTTTTACTGCCCTGGGATTGGTATATGATGACCCAGATCGGGTCTCTCTTGCTGAGACAAAATTACGTAAGATACAGCAGGGAGATCGTCCTGCAGAGGAATTTGCTTCTGAGTTTCGTAGATGGGCCACAGATACTCAGTGGAATGACCCAGCTCTTAGGAGCCAGTTTTGTCATGGGCTTTCTGATAAATTAAAAGACGTTTTGGCTCAGTATGAGTCTCCTCATTCACTGGAGGCTGCTATGGCCTTAGCTATCCGTACTGATAGACGGCTTCGGGAGAGGGGTGAGGTAACCCCACTCCCTGTTGTTTCTCCACCTACCACTAAAGTCCCTTATGTTGAGGTTCCCCTTGTCTGTTCGGATGAGCCTATGCAGTTGGGAGGGACATCATTTCGTAGGAGGGGATTGGCGGTACGCCGCAGGACTAGAAGATGTTTTTTCTGCGGGAAAGAGGGACATTTTGTTGGAGAATGTCCATCCCGTGCCTTGTTGAGCCAAAAGTCGCCGGAAAACTGTTAATCCCAGGTTGTGTGGTGGACGACAACCTGGGAGTATGTATTTCATCCGCCAGTTCTTCTCAGTTCCTTGTACCAGTGGAGGTGGTAGTTGGTACGAGAGTGGAGAGATTGTCTGTTCTTCTTGATAGTGGTTCCGGGGCTAATCTGGTTGACGCTCAGTTTGCTCAGGCTCAAGGTATGCATCTGAGTGTATTGGTCAAACCGATCCCTATATTCTCCATTGACGCCAGGCCTCTCGGCCAAGGTAGCTTTGTTCATGAGGTTCATAACATTGACCTTCGGGTAGGGGCAATACATAGGGAACAATTATCTTGTTATGTGTTGGAGGGTCTACCTACTCCCATTGTGTTGGGACTTCCTTGGTTGGTTAAACATAACCCTGTGATTAATTGGCAGTCCAGAGAAATAAGCCAATGGGGTGAGTTTTGCAAAAGCAACTGCATGAACACAGTCATCAGTGCGGTCGTGCCTAGTACATTGCCTCCTTTTTGGAGGATTTTGGGGATGTTTTCTCTGAGGAGGGGTGTCAGGAGTTGCCTCCTCATCGCGTGTATGACTGCTCTATTAATCTCCTTCCTGATGCTAAGTTGCCTAAAGCTAGGTTGTATAATCTTTCTGGTCCTGAGAGGCAGGCTATGAAAGATTATATTTCTGAAAGTCTGGCCAAAGGGCATATTAGACCTTCATCTTCCCCAGTAGCCGCGGGGTTCTTCTTTGTGAAGAAGAAAGATGGAGGCCTACGCCCTTGCTTGGATTTCCGCGAACTTAATCGGATTACTGTTCGAGATCCGTATCCACTCCCTCTTATTCCTGATCTCTTCAATCAAATTGTTGGCGCCAAATGGTTCTCTAAATTGGATCTCAGGGGGGCGTATAATTTGATTAGGATAAAAGAGGGGGATGAGTGGAAAACGGCGTTTAACACGCCGGAGGGACATTATGAGAACCTTGTCATGCCTTTTGGTCTGACTACTGCACCAGCAGTATTCCAACATTTTGTTAATGACATTTTTCGTCACCTTGTGGGGCTGTTTGTGGTTGTATATTTGGACGACATTTTAATTTACTCGCCAGATCTTGTGTCTCATCAGGAGCATGTGAGACAGGTGTTGCAGATCTTGTGAGACAATAAACTATACACCAAACTGGAGAAGTGTGTATTTGCCGTACAGGAACTTCAGTTTTTGGGTTTTTTGGTGTCAGCCTCCGGTTTCCGTATGGACCCTGAAAAGGTGAGAGCAGTGCTTGAATGGGATCAGCCAGGGGATCTTAAGGCTCTGCAGCGTTTTTTGGGGTTTGCTAACTACTACCGGAAATTTATTTGTAATTTCTCATCTGTCGTCAAACCTCTCACTGACATGACAAGAAAAGGGACGGATTTTTCTAAATGGACGGACAAAGCTTGCCAAGCCTTTTCCTCTTTGAAGAAATGTTTTGCTTCGG
Source organism: Oophaga sylvatica (assembly GCA_033576555.1). Classification (NCBI taxonomy): domain Eukaryota; kingdom Metazoa; phylum Chordata; class Amphibia; order Anura; family Dendrobatidae; genus Oophaga; species Oophaga sylvatica. The sequence continues at coordinate 153,744,641 of JARQOD010000009.1, forward strand.
CACCCGTTCTCATTCAACCAGATGCATCTCAGCCGTTCATTGTGGAGGTGGATGCGTCTGACGTAGGGGTGGGTGCTATATTGTCCCAGGGTCCGTCCCCTGGTAAATGGCATCCGTGCGCTTTCTTTTCTAAGAAATTGTCGTCCGCCGAAAGGAATTATGATATCGGCAATAGGGAACTTTTGGCCATTAAGTTAGCTTTTGAAGAATGGCGTCACTTTTTGGAGGGGGCAGTCCACCCGGTTACCGTTATTACTGATCACAATAACCTGTTGTATTTGGAATCCGCTAAGCGTCTGAATTCCAGACAAGCTCGATGGTCGTTGTTTTTTACCAGGTTTAATTTTGTCGTCACTTATCGCCCGGGGTCTAAGAATGTAAAGGCTGATGCCTTGTCTCGCAGTTTCCCAGGGGCCGGGAAAACGGATGACCCGAGTCCTATCCTTCAGGAGGGGGGGTAGTGTCGGCTGTATTTTCTGAGCTTGAGGAGGAGGTGTTAGAGGCTCAGGGGGACGCCCCTGCAGGACCTCCAGGGAGACTGTTTGTCCCAAATCTGTTGAGACAAAAGGTTATTGAGGCACATCATAATTCTGCTCTAGCAGGACATCCAGGGAGTAAGGCTACTTTAGATCTCCTTTCTCGCCGGTTTTGGTGGCCTAATGCTAATAAAGATGTTATAACTTTTGTCGCGTCATGTGGGGTGTGTGCTCGCTCTAAAACCCCTCATACCCGTCCGTCTGGGACCCTTTTACCCTTGAAACTTCCGGAGCGTCCATGGACTCATTTATCTATGGACTTCATTACGGACCTTCCTCCGTCGTCAGGGAATACTGTCATACTGGTGGTTGTTGACAGGTTCAGTAAGATGGCACATTTCGTTGCTCTTCCTGCACTCCCTAATGCTAAAACTCTGGCGCAGGTGTTCATTAGGGAGATCGTTAGACTTCATGGGTTGCCTTCTGATGTGGTGTCAGATAGGGGGTCTCAGTTTGTGTCCAAATTTTGGAGGGCATTTTGTTTACGTCGGGGGATGCAATTGTCATTTTCCTCGGCTTTTCATCCGCAGACCAATGGTCAGACAGAGCGTCTGAATCAGAGCTTAGAGACATATCTCCGGTGTTTTGTTTCAGAGAACCAGGAGGACTGGTCTTCTTTCTTGCCTCTGGCAGAGTTCGCTCTTAACAACAGGCGGAGCGAGTCCACTGGTAAGTCCCCGTTTTTTGGGGCATATGGTTTCCATCCCCAGTTTTGTACTTTCAATGGGGGGGGGCCCTTCTGGGGTTCCTGAGGAGGAGCGTTTCTCGTCGTCACTTGCTTCTGTGTGGAGAGGTGTATTGAATAATCTGAGTGCGATGGGGAACCGTTACAAACGTATGGCTGATAGGAGGAGAGTTTCTGGTCCAGATCTGAATGTGAACGATCTGGTATGGTTGTCTACCAGGAATGTAAAACTTAAGGTGCCCTCCTGGAAACTGGGTCCCAGATTCATCGGGCCGTACAGGATCAGTTCCATAATTAATCCGGTGGCATTTCGTCTGGACCTCCCTCCTACGTTTAAAATTCATAATGTGTTCCACAAGTCATTACTTAAAAGGTATGTGGCACCAGTCATACCGTCACCTCTACCTCCTCCTCCTGTGTTGGTCAATGGTAACTTGGAATTTCAAGTATCAAAGATCATTGACTCACGTCTGAATCGCCGGTCCCTTCAGTACTTGGTGCATTGGAAGGGGTATGGTCCAGAGGAGAGGACGTGGGTCCCTGCGTCTGATGTTAACGCAGATCGTTTGGTTCGGACCTTCCACAGAACTCACCCGGGCAGGCCTGGCCCTGAGGGTCCGGAGGCCCCTCGTAGAAGGGGGGGTACTGTCATGTGTGCATTGCCACGAAGATCGTCGCGGTTGCACATTTTGACTTCTCACAGCTGATCTGCTGTTTCTTTGTGTTTGGCAGCTAGGGAGTTAATTCTGTCTGTGCTCGGTGCTGGGACTGGGTGCAGTTTCTCCCGGCTGCAATTGATTATTTGTTGATTGGTTTCCTTTAAATTCCTGGTTGTCTGCTTGGGGAGTTGCCAGTGAAACCTTCATGCAGACCACAGATAGGAATGAATCTGTATAGACTTTAGTTGTGAGCTCCTTAGTTGTTCTAAGCTCAACTTGGTTAGAGTTTATTTCCCAGACCATTTATGTTCCTTTGGTGTTTGAGTGTGTATGCAAGCGAGTGTTATCCTGTCTGTCTTATATGTCTAATCTGTGTATTTAGCTAAGATCAGCCCATATCCCTTTGGTGGTAGTCAGGATCCTTCTTAGGACTGATTACAGGGTTCAGGGTCTGATAGGAGACAGGGTTAGGTTGGAGACTTGGACCTCTGAACCATTATCAGTACCTCCAAGGTGAGGGATTAGTTAGGACCCCAGTTTAGGGTCAGGTTAGATCCCGGTCCACCTCTTTCCTGTTTCAGCTCATCAAGTCCTCAAGATTAACCCTGAGTTCAGCAGATATCGTGTCAGGTAAATCTATTCTATACTTACATGCTGATGTTGCTATACTAGTTGTTGTATAGAGTGTTGTTCCTGTATTAATAGTTTACTGACATTGTATACATATCATTAGACAGCGTGACACACAGCTCATGAGAGCATAGAACTGACATTAGAAGACCTGCTGTAAAAAATGCATGCGGATGATTTTGCAAGATTTAGCACAGAATCACTTCAAAAGATGAGAGCGAAGGTGAGGGAGGTGAGCAGATAATAACTGTATAAAAATCAATGGGCTGGAAAGAGCTGACAGTGATGTTAAGCATTAACCCCTCTTCTGAAATGTAAGTATTGTTGACTCTAGTTCGAGGACTGGAGGCCGAGCTCCATGGAGACCAGCTGTACACTATAAAAGATAAAAGCTCTCATTGCAAGAGAATAACAGCAGATAGGAAAAGAAAATCAATTGCAAACATGCTAATTTTAACCCCTTTACCACCTTGGAAATATAGGTACGTCCAAGGTGAGCTCCCCCTGATTGTTGCGGGCTTCGGTTATGAGCCCACAACTTTTAAGTCACATGTCAGCTGATTTGAACAGCTGACATGTGCCCCTAACAGCCACGGGTGGAATCGCGATCCACCCACGGCTGTTAACATGTTACATGCCGCTGTCAATCTCTGACAATGGCATTTAACATGATTGTGCTGGCAGTCCGTCACTAATCCCGCCCATCAGCGCCCGTGTCACATGAACGAGGATCGCCTATGGGTTGGCTTGACAACCTGGGGCCTACAGCAGAACCCTGTAGTTGTCATTGCCGGATTGCTATGAGCACCGACCAGAAAAAAAATAAAAATGCCAGAATTAAGTTTTTTTGCTCACTGTAACATTGCATTAAAATACAATAATGGACGATCAAAAGATCGTATCTACACCAAAATTGTATCAATAAAAATGTCAGCTCGGCGCACAAAAAAAAAAAAAGTTCTGTCTCAGCCTCAGATCATGAAAAATGGAGACACTACGGGTCTTGGAAAATGGCAACTTTTTTTTTAGAAATGTTTTTAGCCCACAACGCCAAGTGTAAATGATTCTCTCAGCTCAACTTGAGCTTCCCAGTGACATTCTCCAGACCTTGCTAGTGAATACCACAATTGCACCTCTTGCTTGGCGGTCCTCTAATGGCATACCAGGTGGTCCGATCCACTACTTAGTATCTCCACAGACTCTTTGTCATCTAAAATCTCAAAAAGATACACAAATCTTTTTCTTTGAAGGTTGGGAGTTATAATGTTTACATTAGACTCCATGGACATGTGCCCGGCACTATGTCATAGGTTTGGATCACAACATTTGATATAATGTTGTAATCTGGCCCCACACCAGCCCCTATGGAAAAATGGTGAAAAACCTGATTACAATTAATAAATTTTTGCTCGTGAAACTGATCCTGATATAAGAGCTATATGTGAAACCAACCTTCCCATCATGCTTGTAGATTAACATATTTTTTGTCCATTACCTGTGTTCGTAGCAGAGCCTTCAAAATCAGTCTCTTCTTCTACACTTTGTGTTTCTAAATCTTCCATTATTGTATAGTGATTCTGTAAAAGTAAAAACATTACTATTTTAAAAAAACATTAACACTGTATTTTGCCCATTTTTATACTGACAAATTTCTGTATGTCATATGCCAAGCGTTAAAAATCATTAAATGTATAAAGAAGCATTATAATGATAAAGAATTGTCCAAGAGTAGATCTCATTCAGACGTCCAATTTTTGCATACGAGTGCTACCCATGGTTTTCACAAATGGCATTCATACCTATGATAGTCTAGGGGGCCATTCACATGTCCGTAATATTTCACTCAGTCCGTGGAAAATCTCAGAGAAATGTCCAAGTGGAAGTCTTCTGGTCCTTGGAAAAATCATGGACTGTCAGAAAGGAAAAAGTGGAGAAACTTTATTTTTCTCCATGTATGGGAAAAACTGATAACACTGGGACTACATTCTGATCAAAGTCTAATCCAAAAAATCCATCCAGTTTTCTCGTACGAGGAATAATGTTAAAATCGGATGTCTGAATGAGGCCAGACAGACAAGCTGCAGTCTGGCCTAGTAACAAGTGATATTCCTGTTTGTTGGAATAAAAGGATTGTCAGCCAAATAATATTCCAGTAAGGAGTCATTCAGATGTCTGTGTTTCTTCAAATATGCAAAAAAATGGTCCAAGTGTATCTCCAGTGTATTGGATCTGAATTTCTTCATTTGATCAGTGTATCAGTTTTTGCCATCAGTGTTTTATCAGTGATTTTCACATATGGATGAATAAATAAACAACAAAAGTTCTTCAATATATTACAATGTTAATCATGGACAGCACATGAACTGTCCACTGATGTCATCCGTGTGTTGTCTGTAATTTTCTTATGGCACATTTTACTTGTGATGCTGGTAAAAAATATACATGCCTCAGTGATTTTTCCATAGACACACAGTCCACAACATAACACGGGATTATGAACAGCCCCATAGACTATAATGGGTACATGCTCTAGGATTGTCTGAATGAGGCCTTAAGGCACTGAAACGTCTTCATTATTTTGTGAGCAACCTTGATGCTTTTCATCAAGTCACAGTAAGAACTTTCAGCGGCATATCAAGGTATTATCGAGTCACAGTAAGGACATTCAGCAGTAAAATCAAGGTATCATCAAGTCACAGTAAGGATATTCAACGGTATATCAAGGTATTATTGAGTCACAGTAAGGACATTCAACAGTATATCAAGGTATTATCGAGTCACAGTAAGGACATTCAATGGTATATCAAGGTATCATCAAGTCACAGTAAGGATATTCAACGGTATTATCGAGTCACAGTAAGGACATTCAGCAGTATATCAAGGTATTTTCGAGTCACAGTAAGGACATCCAGCAGTAAATCAAGGTATCATCAAGTCACAGTAAGGATATTCAATGGTATATCAAGGTATTATTGAGTCACAGTAAGGATATTCAACGGTATATCAAGGTATTATCGAGTCACAGTAAGGACATTCCACAGTATATCAAGGTATTATCGAGTCACAGTAAGGATATTCAACGGTATATCAAGGTATTATCGAGTCACAGTAAGGACATTCAACAGTATATCAAGGTATTATCGAGTCACAGTAAGGACATTCAACAGTATATCAGGTATTAACGAGTCACAGTAAGGACATTCACAGTATATCAAGGTATTATCGAGTCACGTAAGGATATTCAACAGTATATCAAGGTATTATCGAGTCACAGTAAGGACATTCAGCAGTAAATCAAGGTATCAGAGTCACAGTAAGGATATTCAACAGTATATCAAGGTATTATCAAGTCACAGTAAGGACATTCAGCAGTAAGATCAAGTATCAATCGAAGTCACAGTAAGGATATTCAACAGTATATCAAGGTATTAACGAGTCACAGTAAGGACATTCAACAGTATATCAAGGTATTAATCGAGTCACAGTAAGGAATTCAACAGTATATCAAGGTATTATCGAGTCACAGTAAGGATTTCAACAGTATATCAAGGTTTATCGAGTCACAGTAAGGATATTCAACAGTATATCAAGGTATTATCGAGTCACAGTAAGGACATTCAACAGTAAATCAAGGTATTATGAGTCACAGTAAGGATATTCAACAGTATATCAAGGTATTATCGAGTCACAGTAAGGAATTCAAACAGTATATCAAGGTATTATCGAGTCACAGTAAGGATATTCAACAGTATATCAAGGTATTATCGAGTCACAGTAAGGACATTCAACAGTATATCAAGGTATTATCGAGTCACAGTAAGGATATTCAACAGTATATCAAGGTATTATCGAGTCACAGTAAGGACATTCAACAGTATATCAAGGTATTATGAGTCACAGTAAGGATATTCAACAGTATATCAAGGTATTATGAGTCACAGTAAATATCAAAAACGTATATCAAGGTATTATCGAGTCAAGTAAGGAATTCAACAGTATATCAAGGTATATCGAGTCACAGTAAATAAATCAACGGTAATATCAAGGTATTATGAGTCACAGTAAGGACATTCAACAGTATATCAAGGTATTATCGAGTCACAGTAAGGATATTCAAGGTATATCAAGGTATTATTGAGTCACAGTAAGAATTCAATGGTATATCAAGGTATTATGAGTCACAGTAAGACATTCAATGTATATCAAGGTATTATCGAGTCACAGTAAGGATATTCAATGGTATATCAAGGTATTATGAGTCACAGTAAGGACATTCAACAGTATATCAAGGTATTATGAGTCACAGTAAGGATATCAATGGTATATCAAGGTATTATCGAGTCACAGTAAAGGACATTCAACAGTATATCAAGGTATTATTGAGTCACAGTAAGGACATTCAACGTATATCAAGGTATTATCGAGTCACAGTAAGGAATTCAACAGTATATCAAGGTATTATCGAGTCACAGTAAGGACATTCACAGTAATCAAGGTATTATCGAGTCACAGTAAGGATATTCAAGTATATCAAGGTATTATCGAGTCACAGTAAGGACATTCAACAGTATATCAAGGTATTATCGAGTCACAGTAAGGATATTCAATGGTATATCAAGGTATTATCGAGTCACAGTAAGGACATTCAACAGTATATCAAGGTATTATCGAGTCACAGTAAGGACATTCAGAGTAAATCAAGGTTATTATTGAGTCACAGTAAGGATATTCAACAGTATATCAAGGTATTATCGAGTCACAGTAAGGACATTCAGCAGTAAATCAAGGTATATCATGAGTCACAGTAAGGATATTCAACAGTATATCAAGGTATTATCGAGTCACAGTAAGGACATTCAGCAGTAATATCAAGGTATTATCGAGTCACAGTAAGGACTATTCAACAGTATATCAAGGTATTACGAGTCACAGTAAGGACATTCAACAGTATATCAAGGTATTATCGAGTCACGTAAGGATATTCAACAGTATATCAAGGTATTAATCGAGTCACAGTAAGGATATTCACAGTAAATCAAGGTATTAACGAGTCACAGTAAGGATATTCAACAGTATATCAAGGTATTATCAAGTCACAGTAAGGACATTCAGCAGTAAATCAAGGTATCATCGAGTCACAGTAAGGATATTCAACAGTATATCAAGGATTATAAGTCCGTAAGAATTCAATAATAGTTTGTAGTAAGATTCAACGTAAGGTATTAACGAGTCACAGTAAGGACATTCAACAGTATATCAAGGTATTATCGAGTCACAGTAAGGACATTCAACAGTATATCAAGGTATTATCGAGTCACAGTAAGGATATTCAACAGTATATCAAGGTATTATCGAGTCCAAGTAAGGACATTCAACAGTATATCAAGGTATTATTGAGTCACAGTAAGGATATTCAACAGTATATCAAGGTATTATCGAGTCACAGTAAGGATATTCAAAAATATATCAAGGTATTATCGAGTCACAGTAAGGATATTCAACAGTATATCAAGGTATTATCGAGTCACAGTAAGGACATTCAACAGTATATCAAGGTATTATTGAGTCACAGTAAGGATATTCAACAGTATATCAAGGTATTATCGAGTCACAGTAAGGATATTCAAAATTATCAAGGTATTATCGAGTCACAGTAAGGATAATATCAACAGTATATCAAGGTATTATTGAGTCACAGTAAATACAATCAACGGTATATCAAGGTATTATCGAGTCATAGTAAGGACATTCAACAGTATATCAAGGTACTATCGAGTCACAGTAAGGATAATCAACGTATATCAAGGTATTATTGAGTCACAGTAAGGACATTCAACAGTATATCAAGGTATTATCGAGTCACAGTAAGATATTCAATGGTATATCAAGGTATTATCGAGTCACAGTAAGAATATTCAATGGTAATCAAGGTATTATTGAGTCACAGTAAGGACATTCAACAGTATATCAAGGTATTATCGAGTCACAGTAAGGATATTCAATGGTATATCAAGGTATTATCGAGTCACAGAAAGGACATTCAACAGTATATCAAGGTATTATTGAGTCACAGTAAGGATAATCAACGGTATATCAAGGTATTATCGAGTCACAGTAAGGACATTCAACAGTATATCAAGGTATTATCGAGTCGCAGTAAGGACATTCAGCAATATGTCAAGGTATTATCGAGTCGCAGTAAGGACATTCAGCAATATGTCAAGGTATTATCGAGTCACATTAATGAACTTGAACGGTATATCAAGATATCGTCAAGTCACACTACTGACATTGAGCTGTTACAGTAATGACATTGAGAGGTAATACATACTATAACGATAACTATTTTATCCGAAAGGAGTTAGTATTAGAAAAAGGGTCAGTTTGTGTATAAACAGATCCAATCTTGTCCATGAATTGTATCTAGAACTTTGAATATAGTCTTGATTACAAAAGGTGCAAACCTTCTCTGTTATTAAAGGGGTGGTCCAGTCCAAATCGATAAGTCTGCAGTCACTCTGTGTAACTGCAGACATATGAATCCCCCAGCGAATGTATTGTGCTCTGAGGGGATTCGCCGGTTACTGACCCATAACTGGAGGATATGTATGAGTTATACATACACCCAGCCTGTGGGCATGGCCTCTCTCCATATACTTTTATGGAGCGAGGTCGCACCCCATGTAGCGATGTGGTCATTCAGTGGGCGTGGCAGACTAGAGGGCGTGACCTTGTTGCATACAAGTGTACAGAAGCGAGGCATATCCTCCATTCCCAGGTCTAAAACCGGCGAATCCTCGCAGCACATAGTGCGTGTGCTGGGGGATTCTTAAGTCTACAGTCACACAGAGTGACTGCAAGCTTATTGATTTGGACCGGACAACCCCTTTAAGTTGGTGAAAGGTGCGTCTTCAAGATTACCATAAACAAGCCCCGTATGAAGCTGAAACCTGCCGCCAACCTGCACTCACTGTTTCTATCTTATGCTTCTAACAGAGTATTTCATATTGGGTTAAATTGTGAAAGTAGAAACTATACTACAGGATCAGAATGAAATTTCTTGTCAGAAGTGAAACTTTTATTCTAAGAAAATAATTAACTCCATTGCGCACTCTAAAAGTCTTTGCTTAACCCCTTAGTGACAGAGCCAAATTGCTACTTAATGACCAAGCTCAATTTTTACTTTGAGGTTATAGCTCTGGGACTCTTCAATGGATCCCACTGATTCTGAGAATGTTTTTTCGTGACATATTATACTCCATGTTAGTGGTAACATTTCTTCAATATAACTTGCGTTTATTTATGAAAAAATGGAAATTTGGCAAAAATTTTGAAAATGTTGCAGTTTTCACATTTTTCATTTTTGTAACCTTAAATTAGAGAGTGGTGTAACACAAAATAGTTAATAACTAACATTTACCACATGTCTACTTTATATCAGCACAATTTTGGAAACATAATTTCTTTGTTGTTAGGACGTTATAAGGGTTAAAAGTTGACCAGCAATTTCTCATTTTTCCAACAAAATTTACGAAACCATTTTTTTAGGGACCACCTCACATTTGAAGTGAGTTTGAAGGGGTCAATATAACAGAAAATACTCAAAAGTGACACCATTCTAAAAACTGCACCCCTCAAGGTGCGCAAAACCACATTCAAGAAGTTTATTAACCCTTCAGGTGCTTCACAAGAACTAAAGCAATGTGGAAGGAAAAAATGAACATTTTACTTTTTTCACAAAAAATTTACTTTGGAACCAATTTATCTATTTTCACAAGGGTATCAGGAGAAAATGGACAACATTTGTTGTGCAATTTCTCCTGAGTATGCTGATACCCCATATGTGGGAAAAAGACTTTTTGAATGCAAAATTGGCTGGAATCAATGGTGGCACCATGTCGCTTTGGAGTGGAAACCCCCCCCACTCCAACCCTAACTCCACCACATCCCTAACCTTAATCCCAACCCTAACCACAACCCTAACTCCAACACACCCCTAACCCTAATCCCAACCATAACCACAAACCTAACCCTAACAAACCCTAAACCCAACCCTAACGGCAATCCCAACCCTAACCCTAACTTTAGCCCCAACTCTAACCCTAACTGTAGCCCCAACCCTAACTTTAGTCCCAACCCTAATCCTAAATTTAACCAACCATAACTTTAGCCCCAACCCTAAACCTAACTTCAACCCAACTCACTTTAGCCCAACTCTAACCCTAATGGGAAAATGGAAACAAATACATTCTTTTAATTATTTTTACCTAACTACGGAGGTGATAAAGGGGGATTGATTTACTATATTTTTTTAATTTGATGACTGTGATAGGGTCTTTCACAATGATCAAAATTAACCAATTGAAAAAATTTCCTATTGTTACTGGATGCAGGCCGTTAGATCTCGGCGGGCGCACTGCGCATGCACCTGCTATATTCACCCGGAAGACACCGGTGGCCCAGGGGACTTCACAGGGGGCTGCAGGGACAGCAGAGGTACCTGGGGGAGATCGGGGGACCCTATTTCTCTCTCCTCTGATGTGCAATCAGCTCAGCTTTTGGATTAACTTGCCCAATAGATGGTCATTTTTTGGGCATCATTTTAAAAACAGTCCTTAGTATTATAAGACCCTTAGTGATCACCTCACACTGATCAGAGATCTAATAGGTGAAGCTATATATATGTATATCATAAACTGTGTGACCTGAAGGATCTCAAATCTCAGTTATGAAAAGTGCCTCACAGTCAGACTGTTCTAGTTGTCCATAGCAACCAATCGGAGCTTAGGTTTCACTCTACGTTGGCAGCTTCAATGCTGAAAGTTGCACTCTGGTTGCTATAGGCGATCTGTATTGAACATCGAGGCGACTGGACTCTAACAAAGAAACTTGAATTTTAGAAGTTTAAAAAATTTGTTGAAAAGGATAAATAAGGGTCGAGAGAATACAAAACACGTCCATATCGTTCTAAAGAACAGATATTTCGAGGCAACCAATACACGAGTGAACAGGATTCACAATCTGTGCACACGGTCACAAAAAAAACAAAGAACTTCCAACAATATTGAGTTGCCTGTTTCAAGAGAATTTGGTTACCGCATTCTGAATTTTTTCACTGTGTTTTTGACAATTGCATCACTTGTAAAATGCAAAACTTGCAAAAAGAATGTAAAATTCTCTCAAACACCACATTGAAGTGTAGAATTTAATATTAACCCCTTAACGACCACTGATACGCCTTGTAATGGCTACAGTTAAGGGTACTTATTCCTCAGGTAATGCGGGGTCATTATACAACGTGGGAGTGATGCGTGGGTCATTATACAGTGTGGGAGATAATGGCGGGTGATTATACAACATGGGAGCTAAAGCGAGTTCATTATTCAACATGGGAGCTACTGTGGGGGTCATTATACTGTGTGGTAGCTATTGCGGGGGTCATTATTCCACATGGGAGCTAATGCGGGGTCATTATACAATGTGGGAGCTACTGGGGGTGTAATTATACAGTGTGGGAGTTTATGCAAGGGCCGTTATACAGTTGCTGCTGTCGAGTCATCATACAGTGTAGGGGTCTATATACAGTGTGGGAGCTATTGTGGGAGCCATTATATAGTGTGGGGACTACTGTGGGAGCCTGTAAAGAGTTTGGGGTTACTGTGAGGGCATAAAGGAGACATTTTACTTTGTAAGAGCACACTAGTGGCATTACTATGTGAAGCAGTATGAGGAGCATTGCTTTTGTTCCACACAGTAGTAATAGGGATACATACGGCAGCAGTGGCTCAGTATTGGTGTATCAGCAGGATATTGCGTTTGTGCAGGTTGAGAATAGATGGGGACGAGGCTGAAAATGTAAGAAGTCAGATGTGTCTGTGTTTTAATCTCTGCAGACGAGTCCTGGCTGGAGAAGTTGTTGTGTCGGTCTGGGCCAGATGGAAAAGACGAGAAAAGTGAACAATTCCATAAGAAAGAATGTTCTCTGTAAGTCATTATCTGTAACTGTGCTGTAATCACTTGTATGCTTTGTAGGACTGGTATCTACCACTGACTATATGGCGGTAATAATCAATGTTGGTCTTTGTGGAGATTTTTTTTTACTTACTTGCTGAGGTTCTCCTATACCCACGATTAGAGTGCGCAACCATTGTTGTAATCAGGGGTTAGGGGCCCACTCAGATGTTTCGCCCCCCCCCCCGAGCTGAACCCCTAGCTACGCCTCTGCTCAATCAGTATGTCTTTGGGATATGGGATGAAACCGGAGAACCCAGAGAAAACCCATGCAAACACGGGGAGAATCTATACTGTTGAGTAAAAAGGTAGCAAATAGTAATGAGCGAGCATACTCGATAATGCTTGGTACTCGTCCAAGCATCGCTGTACTAGCGGCACTCGGTGAGCGCCGAGCATTTCTGGGATTGTTCGGTGGGAGTTCAGGTCCACGCTCTGCATGTTTGGCGCTCTTTAGTCCCTGTGCACACTTTGCGTTTTTAGATGCGGTTTCGCCGCGCTTTATTTTCCGCAGCATGTCAATTCTTTGTGCGGAACTGCAGCGGTTCGGTGCCCATTGACTTGCATTGAGTCGGGCACTTCCGCAGCAAAACCGCAGGTCTAAAAAAGATCTGCGGTTTTGCTGTGGGTGAAACCGCTGCAGTTCTGGAGGAGGGAAGTGTGTGGGCGGTGCATGGGCGTGTATAGTGTGCGGCGCTATGTGTGTGGGCGGAGTGTGAGCGTGTATAGTGTGCGGCGCTATGTGTGTGGGCAGTGCGTGGGCGTGTATAGTGTGCGGCGCTATGTGTGTGGGCGGAGTGTGAGCGTGTATAGTGTTCGGCGCTATGTGTGTGGGCGGTACGTGGGCGTGTATAGTGTGCGGCGCTATGTGTGTGGGCGGTGATTGTGTGCCGGTGTCTGCGTGATCGGTGTGCGGGCCTGGTGTATGTGCGGCGGTGTTTGGGGCTGTGCGCGTGATCGGTGTATGTGCGGGGCTGTGTGCGTGATCGGTGTGTGTGCGGGGCTGTGTGTGTGTCTCCGCGTATGCAGGCATCGTCGGATGGGACTACAAGTCCTAACCGGCGATGCTACAGTGACAGTGACTGACACATTAGCCAATGATGGGACAGTAGTAGTCCCATCATCCGGCTAATGTGCTGAATGTAAAAAAAAACAAACACATACATTCCATACAGAACATATAACATACACATGACATACAGAACATATAACACATACATGACATACAGAACATATAACATACACATGACATACAGAACATATAACACATACATGACATACAGAACATATAACATACACATGACATACAGAACATATAACATACACATGACATACAACACATACATGACATACAACACAGAGTATATACTCACCTATTCCCCGACGCCATCGATCTGTGTACCGCTCTGCCCCCGGGAGAGAATGACGTCACTTCGGCCGGCGTCACACTGGCGACAGAATCGGACGACTGCAATACGATGAAATATCGTATTGCAGTCTGCCCTATGTTAATCTATGGAGCAGCTCCTAGTATCAGATTTTTTGTGGTCCGTTTTAAACGTCCGTGTGCAATCGCAGCATGCTGCGATTGTCACCGATTGTGGGTCGACTATCGCCAATGCAAGTCTATGGGAGCGATGAAAAATCTGATTACAAACGGACCGCACGTGTGACTTGCGATTAAATCGCATCGGTGTCCTTTAGAAAAGTCGGCAATTCATCCCCGGCTATACTGTAAAATCACACTGACAGCTTTAATAAAGAATAGAAAGAATAGATATACACACATAGAATACATATATATATATATATGTAATTGTGACATGTATATATATATATATATATTTATAGTTCCTAGACTTCTACATACTGTAATAGCCGCTAATTCAATTGCCGGCTTTTGTGAAATCACAGAAGCCGACATGAAATGATACATTGTTTCCACACAGTTAACCATGTCATTTCCTGTATTTTGATATTTGTTTAGAACTTACAATTACATGAGTGTATTTGTGCAAATTTTCAGACATGTAGGGGTTAATTAAAGGTGTAAATTCGTTGAAAAAAAATGCGTGGGCTCCCGCTGTATTTTCTCCACCAGACAGACAAAGCAAGCGAGTGGGGGCAGATAATAATAGCCTAGGGAGGGTAAATTTTTTTTGTGCCCCCCCTGGCTAATAACATCTGCCCCCAGACACCCCAGAAAGGGCAAATCTATAATTAGATTCGCCCTTTCTGGCACTTTGCCCGTCTATTCCCATTGCCCTGTAGCGGTGGCGAATGGGTTAATAATCTCACCTTAATGTCACCTTAGTATTGAAAGGTGACCTTAAGGCAGGTTAATAATTGAGAGCTGTCAATTAGACAACTATCAATTATTAATCCTATTGTATGATAGAAAAATCAAACACACACAGTTTAATAAAAAAGAAGTTTAATGAAATAATCACACAGTTTTTGACCATATTTTATTTTCCTGCTAAAACCATTTCCTGTAATAAAAATAAAATAAAAAAGCAAAATGATTCTTACCAATCCGATGTACAGTCAGGTCCCACGGTGTAATCCATCAGAAAGGGTTAACAGGTTACAGGTCGCAGAGAGCTAATAATGCTGTCTCAGACCTGTATTCCCCTGAATGAATCAGTTACTCTCCCAGTGAAAGGAGAGGAATAGATTCATGAATGGAGCTTAATTGATTTATTGGCACTTTCACTTCAGTGACCTGACCTAAGGTGAAAGTGGATACAATCAATTAAGCTTCATTCATTAATCACATCCTCTCCTGTCGGCAGGAGATAAGCTCATTCATTCAGGAGCTATCAGATGAGCACGCAGGATTACTTGCGCTGCCTATCTGATTGCTAGTTAACCCTTTGTGAAGGATTACATCGTGGGACGGGACAGATTGCCAGATAGGTAAGAATAATGTTGTTTTATTATTTTACATTTATTTTAGAAGAACAAGGGCTTCGAACGGATTAAGAGTGAAATAAAAGATGGTCAAAAATATGTGTTTTTATTTCATTAAAATTATTTATTCTTAAAGTGTGTGTGTTTTTTTATTTACTTCAATAGGATTAATAATTGATAGTTGTCTAATTGACAGCTCTCAATTATTAACCTGCCTTAAGGTCACCTTTCAATACTAAGGTGACATTAAGGTGACATTATTAACCCATTCGCCACCGCTACAGGGCAATGGGAATAGACGGGCAAAGTGCCAGAAAGGGCGAATCTAATTATAGATTTGCCCTTTCTGGGGTGTCTGGGGGCAGATGTTATTAGCCAGGGGGGGCACAAAAAAAATGTACCCTCCCTAGGCTATTATTATCTGCCCCCACTCGCTTGCTTTGTCTGTCTGGTGGAGAAAATACAGCGGGAGCCCACGCATTTTTTTTCAACGAATTTACACCTTTAATTAACCCCTACATATCTGAAATTTTGCACAAATACACTCATGTAATTGTAAGTTCTAAACAAATATCAAAATACAGGAAATGACATGGTTAACTGTGTGGAAACAATGTATCATTTCATGTCGGCTTCTGTGATTTCACAAAAGCCGGCAATTGAATTAGCAGCTATTACACTATGTAGAAGTCTAGGAACTATAAATATATATATATATATATATATATATACATACATGTCACAATGACATGTATGTATATATATATATATATATATATATATATGTGTTCTATGTGTATATATCTATTCTTTCTTTTGTGATTGAAATACTATTCTTTTGGATCCATTATATGTCAGTTTTGCAAGCCTGCGAGAAATTCTCGCAAGTCGGATGAAAATCGGATGTTACAAGGTACACATACATGCGACTAAATCGCATCTTTGAAGGAAAATCGGATGACAGAAGGATGTGTGATGTTTGCATTTTGATCCGACAATCGACCGACTAAAACGGACCGATTTTTTGTAGTTGTGTGTGACGCCGGCCTTCCATTCATTCTCTCACGGCAATGCTGGGTGAGAAAATTCCCACGCAGCATTGCCATAAAGTGAGAAAATGAACTCAGGTAACCTCAGTGATGCACTGCAGGAGCCATTGTCTCCTGTCAGTGCATCACTGGGAGGCCCTACAGGGCATTGGCATCACCTGATGTCACTGTTCTATAGGGGAGACAGTCGTGGGACATTCGTTATTAATTGGACTGGTCGGACAGGGAGTATACGGTTGTTTTATTTTTTTACGTTTTATTACAGGAGATCGAGGGCGTCGCTTGGATCTGAGCGTGTAAAAAAGATATGAAAACCTTGTTGTGTTTTATTTCATTAAAATAATTTATTCCTATTCGTGTGTTGTTTTTTTTAACCCTTTATTAATATAAGATTAATAATGGATAGACGTCTTATTGACGCCTCTCTTATTATTAACCGGGCTTAATATCACCTTACAATAGCAAGGTGATATTAACCCCTTATTACTCCATATCCCACCGCTAAAGGGAAGTGGGAAGAGAGGGGCTAAGTGCCGGAATTGGCGCATCGTACAGATGCGCCAATTCTGGGGCGGCTGGGTGCTGGTATTTTTAGCCAGGGGGGCGCCAATATCCATGGCCCCTTCCTAGGCTATGAATATCAGCCCGCAGCTGTCTGCCTAGCCTTTCTGGCTATAAATTATAGGGGGACCCCATGTCATTTTTTGGGGGGGTCCCCCTATTTTAATAGCCAGTGAAGGCTAGCTGCGGGCTGATATTCATAGCCTGGGAAGATCCATGGGTATTAACCCCTTCCCAGGCTAGAAATATTGGCCCCGGCTGTCGGCTTTCCCCCTCTGGCGCAAAAAATTGCGCGGGAGCCCACGCCAATTTTTTTCCTATTTTTTTTATTAACTATATTGCATTAAGATTTTGTGTGTGTGTGCGCGTGGGTCTTTATTTATGTACCATTTTATCTATCATCTATCTATCTATCTATATATCTTTCTGTCTATATATCTATCTATATATATTTCTAACTATTATCCATCTATCTATGTATTTTCTATCTATCTATTGGTATCTATTATCTATCTATCTGTATCTATTATCTATCTATCTCTATCTGTGTGTGTGTAATGGAGTGTGGGTTGGACAAATGTAAAAGGAGGTTGGACAAGAAATGACATCACAAATCTTTTTTTTCTGTTAAACAACATATCTTTATTTAGCTGTCAAAACGCATACAAAAATGCATGAGAAAAAGCATGAAAAACCGCGTCAAAACCGCACCTGCGTTTACTGCCAAGAGGTGCGGTTTTGGCGTGGAAAAATCTGCAGGCAAATCCGCAATGTGTGCACAGGCCCTTAGAGCGCCAATGAACATGCAGGGATTGTTTATAATGCACTGTAAGGGTATGTTTCCACTGTCAGGAAACAGTCAGGAATTGCTGCGTGTTTGACGCTATGCGCTGGCGCAGTGTCAAACACACAGCGTCTAGATGTTACAGCATAGTGGAGGGGATTTCAAGAAATCCCGTCTCCACTATGCTTAAAAACACGCAGGCGGCAGACCTGCGTTAACGGACATGCGGCGTGTCTTTTTAGACCGCAGCATGTCCTATTCCCTTGCGGCGACACTGCACAGCGTCATCAAATCTATAGGAGACCTGACGCCGCCATGCTCGTCACATTCAGCTCCAGAATCAGCTAGCGTAGGGAGAGCTGCTGCCGAGATAGGGTCAGATTTGGGGGTTTATAAGTTAGTGTGGGTATATCATAATAGAGTAGACAAATCCAGCTTAATCAACAGTCCTGTGCACACGTTGTGGATTAAGATGCATTTCCGCAGCTTTTTGGACACGCGGAAACGCATCCAACCAACAGTGTAGTGCACAGCCAATGTAAATCTATGGGAAACGCAGGTTTGTTGTGCACATGCTGCGGAAAAAAACACGCGGATTCGCAGCGTTTTATTCTCCGCAGCATGTCAATTCTTTGAGTGGATCTGCAGCGTTTCTGCACCTATTGACTTGCACTGAGTCGGGCACTTCCGCAGTAAAACCGCAGGTCTAAAAAAGATCTGCGGTTTTGCTGCGGATGGAGAGGAGGGAAGTGTGAGGGCGGAGTGTGGGCATTGACTGTGTGCATGTATAGTGTGTGGGGGTGACTATGTGCGTGTATGGTGTGTGCCGGTGTCTGCATGATCTGTGTATGTGCGGGGGTCTGCGGGCCTGTGTGGGGGTCTGCGGGCCTGTGTGCAGGCATCGTCCAATGGGACTACTAGTCCCATCTAACTATGCCTGCTACAGTGAGACCATTAGCCAATGATGGGACAGTAGTAGTCCCATCATCCGGCTAATGTGTTGAATGTAAAAAAAATAAATAAACAAACACACATATATAGTCCATACTCACCAGAATCTGTCTGCTAATCCCTGAAGCCCTTGCTCACCTGAAAAAAAAAGTAAAAAAAACAAACAACCAATATACTCCCTGTGTCCTCCATAATCCCATTACTAACGATTGTCACATGACAATCTCCCATGGAGAGCTGTCACATCAGCAGATGCGACTGCTCTCCAGGGGCTCCAGTGATACAATGATGGAGATAATCCTCCGCACTGTATCACTCCGCCGCTGACAGGTCACCGGAGTACACCTGTCATTTGCAGCACTACAGCCGTGAGAATTTTCTCACGGCTGTAGTGCCGTAAAGTGAACTCCGATGATAGACTGCGAGAGGGTTATCTCCGTTAAGTGTGTCATCGGAGGCCTATAGAGGGGTCACATCTCAGGCCTCCATTCAACTGTTTTTGCTGTGTCTTACCATAGTTCTATACACTATTTTGTTGGAAAAAAGAACAAATACAGGCCACAAATTGAACACTGTGGTATCTCCGTCACACACCTCATCTATTTGTGGGCTACAAATTGTGGCATTTTAGGCCTACATTCAACTGTGTTTGATGTGTCTAACCCTAGTTCTGTACACTATTTAGCTGTAAAAAAAACAAAAAATACAGGCCACATATTGAACAGTGTGTTATCAACGTCACTCGCCTCATATATCTGTGGGCTAAACATTGTGGCATTTCAGACCTACATTCAACTGTTTTTGCTATGTCTTACCCTAGTTCTATACACTATGAAACTGTAAAAAAACAAAAAATACAGGCCACATATTGAAAAGTGTGGTATCTCCGTCACACGCCTCATCTATTTGTGGGCTACAAATTGTGGCATTTTAGGCCTACATTCAACTGTTTTTGCTGTGTCTGACCCTAGTTCTATACACTATAAAGCTGTAAAAAACAAAAACTACAGGCCACATATTAAACAGTGTGGTAACTCTGTCACATGCCTCATTATCTGCGGGCAAAAAATTGTGGCATTTGAGACCTACATTCAACTGTTTTTGCTGTGTCTTACCCTAGTTTTATACACTATAAAGCTGTAAAAAACAAAAAATACAGGACACATAATGAACAGTGTGGTATCTCTGTCACACGCCTCATCTATTAGTGGGCTACAAATTGTGGCATTTTAGTCCTACATTCAACTGTTTTAGCTGTGTCTGACCCTAGTTCTATACACTATTTAGCTGTAAAAAACAAAAAAATACAGGCCACATATTTAACAGTGTGGTTTCTCCGTCACACGCCTCATCTATCTGTGGTCTACAAATTGTGGCATTTGAGGCTTACATTCAACTGGTCTTGCTGTGTCTTACCATAGTTCTATACACTATTTTGCTGAAAAAAAATACAGGCCACATATTGAACAGTGTGGTATCTCTGTCACACGCCTCATCTATTTGTGAGCTACAAATTGTGGCATTTTAGGCCTACATTCAACTGTTTTTGCTGTGTCTTACCCTAGTTCTATACACTATGAAACTGTAAAAAAACAAAAAATACAGGCCACATATTGAAAAGTGTGGTATCTCCGTCACACGCCTCATCTATTTGTGGGCTACAAATTGTGGCATTTTAGGCCTACATTCAACTGTTTTTGCTGTGTCTGACCCTAGTTCTATACACTATAAAGCTGTAAAAAACAAAAACTACAGGCCACATATTAAACAGTGTGGTAACTCTGTCACATGCCTCATTATCTGCGGGCAAAAAATTGTGGCATTTGAGACCTACATTCAACTGTTTTTGCTGTGTCTTACCCTAGTTTTATACACTATAAAGCTGTAAAAAACAAAAAATACAGGACACATAATGAACAGTGTGGTATCTCTGTCACACGCCTCATCTATTAGTGGGCTACAAATTGTGGCATTTTAGTCCTACATTCAACTGTTTTAGCTGTGTCTGACCCTAGTTCTATACACTATTTAGCTGTAAAAAACAAAAAAATACAGGCCACATATTTAACAGTGTGGTTTCTCCGTCACACGCCTCATCTATCTGTGGTCTACAAATTGTGGCATTTGAGGCTTACATTCAACTGGTCTTGCTGTGTCTTACCATAGTTCTATACACTATTTTGCTGAAAAAAAATTACAGGCCACATATTGAACAGTGTGGTATCTCTGTCACACGCCTCATCTATTTGTGAGCTACAAATTGTGGCATTTTAGGCCTAAATTCCACTGTTTTTGCTGTGTCTTACCCTAGTTCTATACACTATTTTGCTGTAAATAAACAAAAAATACAGGCCAGAAATTGAACAGTGTGGTATCTACGTCACACTCCTTATCCATCTGTCGGCTAAACATTGTGGCATTTCAGGTCTACATTCAACTGTCTTACCCTAGTTCTATACACTTTAAAGCTGTAAAAAACAAAAAATACAGGCCACATATTGAACAGTGTGGTATCTCGTCACACTCCTCACCTATCTGTGTGCTACAAATTGTGGTATTTCAGGCCTACATTCAACTTTTTCTGTGTGTTACCCTAGTATTTGACAC
The DNA here is from genome assembly GCA_033576555.1 of Oophaga sylvatica. Taxonomy (NCBI): domain Eukaryota; kingdom Metazoa; phylum Chordata; class Amphibia; order Anura; family Dendrobatidae; genus Oophaga; species Oophaga sylvatica. The sequence goes on from JARQOD010000009.1 coordinate 153,766,027, forward strand.
TTTTTTCTGCAAAAATTAAAATTACAGGCCACATTTCACAGTGTGTTATCTAAGTCACATGCCTCATCTATCTGTGGGCTACAAATTGTGGCATTTGGGCCTACATTCAACTGTTTTTGCTGTGTCTTACCTTAGTTCTATACACTATAAAGGTGTATAAAACAAAAAATACAGGCCACATATTGAACAGTGTGGTATGTACGTCACACGCCTCATCTATCTGTGGGCTGAATATTGTGGCATTTCAGGCCTCCATTCAACAGTTTTTGCTGTGTCTTACCTTAGTTCTATACACTATTTTGCATGAAAAAACAAAAAAATACAGGCCACATATTGAACAGTGTGCTATCTACGTCACACACCTCATCTATCTGTGGGCTACAAATTGTGGCAATTGAGGCCTACATTCAACTGTTTTTGCTGTGTCTTACCCTAGTTCTATACACTATTTTGCTGAAAAAAAACAAAAAATACAGGCCACATATTGAACAGTGTGGTAGCTATGTCACCCGCCTCATCGCTCTGTGGGCTAAAAATTATGGCATTTGAGGCCTACGTTCCACTGTTTTTGCTATGTCTCACCCTAGTTCTATACACTATAAAGCTGTAAAAAACAAAAAATATAGGCCACATATCAAACAGTTAACCAAAAAGAGGCCAAATTATAAACGCTCATCCATATATGGACAATCAAATACTCAAAAGAAATATATGAAAAACAGAGCCAAATATAGAAAAATGCAAATGCAATATTTATTAATGAATTACAAAAAAGTTTTAAAAGAAATACACAAATATAATACAAAATGTCAATGACAAGAGAGAAGGCAAAAAAACCTAGATACCGCTATTCAGTAAAAAGGATGTCTGAAGTCATATAACACGGGATGCTTCATATGATATTGGAACAAATATATATCTCAGGACACCGTGGTATAATCATTCAAAACCGACCATCAGAGGTAAATAAAGTGCACAGTGCACATAATGAAACAAAAAAAATTATTATATCCTACCTGTGTAGAGAACTAACATGAGTGCATAATGCAAAAAATGAAAAATAATTAATAATGCTCAAATGAACAATTCAAAACAGCAAAATTGCACTAAATACTAGTAACATAATCATATAGATGGACGGTATCGATAAACTACCACAGTATCCTGAAGTAATACATCCAAAATAGACATGCATAAAAAACCACAAAACCTATAGTAGCATACAAAATATGTGAAATATAGGTACACATGAATATGTAATACCATACCCCTGTACTAATTAGAGTACCACAGGTCAAAAGAGTTTTTTAGAAAAATATCAAATTTTATTACACATCAACTAAAATTACACACAGTAACTGAGCAACTTACTAAGCAGGCTAAATGATCAGAGGAGCAAATAATCAGAATTTAAACAGGACATTGTAATAAACATGTAATCCAACAACTCATGTGTACATATCTTCACTTATAAGCAAAGACATGTATAATAAGGCATCCAGACTTACTGAACAGCGGGCAGGAGAGCCCTCCGAGGAAGCACTTAGCGAAACGCACATCGGGGCTCTCCTGCCCGCTGTTCAGTAAGTCTGGATGCCTTATTATACATGTCTTTGACCAACTGTCTATGCTGGCTATCGATTTAACACACCATTAAGGTATATATGGTCATATGGGAGGAACGTTTTGCAATATATTTGGGGCTTTTGCCTTTTATAATGACAGCAGTATTTGCATACTCCTTGTTAATTGTTATACCCACTAGGATTATGGACTGATGCCTGTGTGTGTATATATATATATATGCATACTACAGCCTTATATAATGACAATAGCAGCATTTCTTTGTACTGTTCTTTGTGATATATATTTATATATGGCCTGATGGAATGAATCCCGTGTAATATATAACCTATAGCAATGAGAGTAGCATTTGCACATGCCTTGCTGATTGATATATTCACCTGGCTCACTGATTAATGCTTATATACACTTGTATGCTATAGTCTTTTATAATCATGATAGCAGCATTTGCATGTGCATTTTCTTATATATATATACATACTGATCTGATTCATAGGCTTCTGCTTGGTCTTAAGATACATGTATATGCACATATTCATGTGTACCTATATTTCACATATTTTGTATGCTACTATAGGTTTTGGTGGTTTTTTATGCATGTCTATTTTGGATATATTACTTCAGGATACTGTGGTAGTTTATCGATACCGTCCATCTATATGATTATGTTTCTAGTATTTAGTGCAATTTTGCTGTTTTGAATTGTTCATTTGAGCATTATTAATTATTTTTCATTTTTTGCATTATGCACTCATGTTAGTTTCTACACAGGTAGGATATAATAATTTTTTTTGCTTCATTATGTGCACTGTGCACTTTATTTACCTCTGATGGTCGGTTTTGAATGATTATACCATGGTGTCCTGAGATATATATTTGTTCCAATATCATATGAAGCATCCCGGGCTATATGACTTCAGACATCCTTTTTACTGAATAACGGTATCTAGGTTTTTTTGCCTTCTCTCTTGTCATTGACATTTTGTATTATATTTGTGTATTTCTTTTAAAACTTTTTTGTAATTCATTAATAAATATTGCATTTGCATTTTTCTATATTTGGCTCTGTTTTTCATATATTTCTTTTGGGTATTTTTTTTTTCACATATCAAACAGTGTTGTATCTATCACACGCACCCGCCTCATCTCTCTGTGGGCTACAAATTGTGGCAATTGAGGCCTACATTCAACTGTTTTTGCTGTGTCTTACCCTAGTTCTATACACTATTTTGCTGGAAAAAAACAAAAAATACAGGCCACATATTGAACAGTGTGGTATCTCCATCACATGCCTCATCTATCTGTGGTCTACAAATTGTAGCATTTCCAGCCTCCATTTAACTGTTTTTGCTGTGTCTTACCCTAATTATTGACACAATTTAGCTGCCAAAAATAAATTGTATCCTACATGCCACATATTTTAAACTGTGGTTTTAACGCATACGGTTCACATATAATTTTGTTCCAAATTCAGGCATTTGTAGTGAACGTGGAAAATATTGTAGTACATTTAAGATGGCAAGGCGCGAGGCAAGGGACGGGGAAGTGGGCGTGATGGTGATGTGCATGCAGAGGTCGAGACCGTGTGCAAGCTAAAATTGGGCTACAACAAACACCCACTCGACCTTTCTGTTCCAATTACTTGGGGACCGCAGCAGAACACCACTATTGAACCCAGAGTAGTGTCAAAAGGTTGTTGATTGGATAGCGGATAATGCTTCCATTCAATTTGCCACCACCACCTGCACCCTATCTTACACACGGTCAAGTGTGAGTAGCCGTGAGCCTGAACCGCATATTCCTCATCCTGAACCTCCTTCCTCTCACCATGCCGAGTGCCTGGAGACAAGTGATCTCACACTTGGACTCTCGGAAGAGCTATTCACTTCTCCATTTATAGATTCGGGCCTCTCGCCCGGTCCACTTGAAGCAGGGTAAGATGAGATCGCATGTAGCTATGCCCAAATATTTGAGCAGCCACGGTCACACGAAGGCGACGGTGGGATCGTGTCACAAGAGGTTGACGATGATGGGACACAATTGCCAAAAAGTCAGGAGGAGGAATAGGGTGCGGAAGTGGAAGATGAGGTGGTGGATGATATAGTAACTGACCCAACCTTGCAGGAGGACATGCAGAGTGAGGACAACACACATAAGGGGAGGGAGGCGTAGCACCCCAACAGGCAGGAAGGAGCAGTGTGGTGGCCAAAGACAGAAGGCGGGCAACCGTTCCCCGTAACAACAACACAATGGAAGTTGTCAGTACAACTGTTAGGTCTTCTCAAGTTTGGTTGTTTTTTACAGACTCTGCTGATAACCCCAAGCAGGCCTTTTGCACCACCTGCCATGCCCGCAACAGCAGGGGTGGCAAAACTACCAGCCTGACCACCACCAGCATGATCAGGCACATGGCAGCAAAGCACCCGACTTTGTGGGCCGAACCCCAGGCTCCAGGAACAGTGTCTGCAGGTTACATCACTACGTCTTACACAGTTGTGCGTGCTAGCCAATCCCCTGTCCACGGTCGAATGCAAAGATGCCTCCTGCCCTGCACTTGTCATTGCCCACAGTCAACTAGCACCATCATCACGTCCTTGTCCCAGTGCAGCCTTCAGTTGTCCATACCCAGTCACTGGAACACAATTGGATATACGCAGCTAACGCCCCACAGGCCATAGTACTAAATTCACACATTTCTCGTCTGCTTTCACCCGAAATGTTGCCTTTTAGGCTCATGGAGATGGAAGCTTTCTGCAACCTGATGGCAGCGGCCGCCCCAAGGTACTTGATCCCCAGCTGCCACTATTTCTCCCGATGTGCCGTCCCGGCATTACACAAGCACGTGTCTCAACATTACCTGTGTCCTCAACAATGCTGTTATTGGGAAAGTCCACCTAACCACGGACATCTGGGCAAGTGCTTGTGGGCAGGGACAGTACATCTTGCTGATGGTAAACTGGGTTAACATAGTGGAAACCGGTACCCAGTCGGACGTTGTGATGGAAGACGTCCTCCTGATGCCGAGGATTGCGGGCCCTACGTCAATCAGGGTTGCCCCCACAATCTACAGCTCCTGCACCTCCTCCTCCTCCTTTTCAGCCTCCATCTTGAAATGACCACATCAGTCACAAGTTGGAAGCACTGCATTACTGCCTCAGCCAAGCGACAACAGGCTGTGCTGAAGCTAATATGCTTAGGTGACAAACCGCTCAATGTAGAAGAGTTGTGGACAGCTCTGAAATTGTAGGCAGATCTGTAGCTGACACCCCTGAACCTACAGTCAGTCATGGTCATGGTTGACGTGGCCATAACCTGGTGGCGGCTCTGAGGCAAGACGAGTTCACACATGTACAGTGTCCCATGTGCTTATCCTCGTTGTTCAACGGTTTCTCAAAAGATACCCAGAGATGCCGGATCTGCTTGTGAAATTACGCCACCTGTGTGCTTATTTTAGAAAGTCAGCTACAGCTTCAGCCAACCTTGCTGTGCTCCAGCAGCGTTTACAGCTTCCAGCTCACTGACTGGTGTGTGATGTCCCCACGCTTTGGAACTCTACACTGCATATGTTGGAAAGGATTTGTGAGCTGAAGAGAGCAGTTGTTGACTACCAGCATCAACAAGGCCATCGTTATTCACTTCAGACTCCACACATAAGACCTCAGGAGTGGACTTGGATGTCAGACTTATGTACCATCCTAAAGAACTTTGAGGAGTCCACCAAGATGGTGAGCCGTGATGAAGCCATAATTAGTATCACCATCCCGCTTCTCTGTATTCTGAAAAGCTCTCTGCTCACAATGAAAGAGGATGCATTTCAGGCGGAGCTTGATGAGATGGAGCAAGGAACCATTCAGGGTGATTAGACACAGTCCAGCCTCATGTCATCCCAATGTTGATTGTTTGACAATTTAGAAGAGGAGGAGGAGGAAGAACAGGAGCTACTTTCATGCACTATTGTCGGTACTACAAGCACAACTGACATACCGTCTGTTCAGCGTGGATGGCCTGAGAACAAGGAGCAGGAGGAGGAAGAGGAAGAGGACAGCATGGTCAGTCGTCCTCTTGATGAGGACAAGGAAGTCTTGCCTGTTAGCAGTCTGGCATGCATGGCTGACTTTATGTTGCGCTGCCTTTCCCACGACCCTCGCATTATCAAAATTTGTGCTGACACTCATTACTGGTTGGTGACACTTCTAGACCCAATCTACAAGGAGAACTTTCAATCTCTTCTTCCAGTGGCAGACAGCTGTACTAACTTGGTGCAGTACCAGAGGGCCCTTGTTGCAAAATTATTAAAAAAAAATCCCATCTGAAAACATAGTCTTCCTTCAACCTTAATAACTATGTTACTAAATCCATCTAGTTCAACCCACATCCTATCCTAACCTCCCCTAACATGTCGATCCAGAGGAAGGCAAAAAAAAACCATGTGACAACAGTAAGCTTCACATTGGGGAAAAAAATTCCTTCCCGACTCCACATATGGCAATCAGACTAGCTCCCTAGATCAACACAATATCTAGGAAACTAATGTATATAACCTGTAATATTATACTTTTCAAGAAAGGCTTCCAGGCCCTTCTTAAATTTTAGTAGGGAATCACTGATTACAACATTATACGGCAGAGAGTTTCGTAGTCTCACTGCTCTTACAGTAAAGAATCTGCGTCTGTGATTATGACTAAACCTTCTTTCCTCCAGATGTAGAGGATGCCCCCTTGTCCCCGTCACAGGTCTAAGAGTTAAAAGATCATTAGAAAGGTCTTTGTTCTGTCCCCTCATATATTTATACATTGTAATAAGATCACCCCTAAGCCTTCGTTTTTCCAAACTAAATAACCCCAAGTGTAATAACCTGTCTTGGTATTGCAGACCGCCAAGTTCTCTAATAACCTTAGTCGCTCTTCTCTGCACCAGCTCCAGTTCAGCTATGTCTTTCTTATATACCGGAAACCGGAACTGTACACAATATTCTAAGTATGGTCGCACTAGTGACTTGAATAGAGGTAAAATTATGTTCTCCTCATGAGCATCTATGCCTCTTTAAATGCATCCCATTATTTTATTTGCCTTTGCAGCAGCTGCCTGACACTGACCATTAAATGTGAGTTTGTCGTCCACCCATACACTCAGGTCTTTTTCAGTGACAGTTTTGCCCAGTGTTTTACAATTAAGCACATAATTATACATCTTGTTTGTTCTACCGAAGTGCATGACCTTACATTTATCCCCATTAAAGCACATTTGCCATTTATCAGCCCAAGCTTCTAGTTTACATAAATCCTCCTGTAATATAAAATTGTCCTTCTCTGTATTGATTAGCCTGCAGAGTTTAGTGTCATCTGCAAATATTTAAATACTACTCTGCATGCCCGCTAAAAGGTCATTAATAAATATGTTAAAGAGAAGCCGCCCCAATACTGACCCCTGTGGTACCCCACTGCTAACCGTGACCCAGTCTGAGTGTACTCCATTAATAACCACCCTTTGTTTCCCATCCCTGAGCCAGTTCTTAACCCACTTACACATATTTTCCGCTGTCCCCATTGTTCTCATTTTATGTATCAACCTTTTGGGTGTCACCGTATCAAAAGCTTTTGAAAAGTCCATATACACCACGTCCACTGCGTTCCCTTGGTCCAGTCTGGAACTTAACTCTTCATAAAAGCTTATCAGATTAGTCTGACAAGAACGGTCTCTCATAAACCCATGTTGATATTGGGTCATGAGGTTATTTTTCTTCAGATACTCCAATTGTAAGGTTCTTTGTATATGTTCTTGAAACTCAGTTTTTCCGTCAGCAATTTTGCTTTCTGTCTTGCTGCAGCTATCTTGCCCTCAGTCAATATGGAGTTTTCAGCTTTCATGTTCCCGCCCTGATTCTCTCCCTCTTGCTTCTTAAGCAGCCACAGCTGAGCAATCAGTGCTTCTGAATCTAGCCTGCAGTGAACCTGTGACCTGACTCCTGGAAGCCTTGGACTATGTACTCCAGCTATTCCTACTGAGGAACTCTGAACACTTGTGGACTCTGGAACCCTGCTCTTTGAAAGATCCACGTTTGCATGGACTTACGGTAACAGAGAAGAAGATCCTGAACCTGTTGTGGAGAGTGATTGCTGAGCTTAAGTTACTCTGGCCTGCTGTGTCTCCTGCTTCTGTATCTGCAAACTGTGTGACTATTTTTGCCACTTGTATGAAGTAATACAAGACCTTCTATATCAAACCTGTGTCTCATGTATTTTCATCGCACCCAAGCACAAGACGCTATATGAACTGTACTACATACATTACAAGATTCAGAAGCCAAAACGTTAGTGTCTGCTGGTCTGGGAAGGCTGTGTCTGCTGTAACTGTGGATATCAGACGTCCAGTTGTACTTTCTGTGATGACAGTGGTTGTGACTTCTCACAACCATTCCAGGTGAGCAATTCCCTTAAGTTTTTTTTTCTGCAGTGTTACCACGGGTAAACACTATTGTTTTTTTTTTTTCTCTTCCCTCTTTTGTGTCTGCTGTAACTGTGGATATCCGATGTCCGGTTGAACTTTCTGTGATGATAGTGGTTGTGACTTCTCACAACCATTCCAGGTGAGCAGTTCCCTTAATTTTTTTTTCTCTTTGCAGTGTTACCACAGGTAAACACTATTGTTTTTTTTTCCTTTTCTCCTCTCCTTCCAGTACTCCTGTCTTAAAAGATCTGGAAAATGGAGGCCCGCATAAAGGAACTTTGCGGAGTGACTGATAATATCCTTGCAGATTTACAGACTATAAAAACCCGTTTTACAAACCTACAGGACCTCACTAATCACAATTTGCAAGTGTTTGGACAGACTGCCCAGGATTTGCGAGCCAGGATTGAGGTTCTAGAGGAGCGAGTCCAGGCTCCTGCCGTAGCCCCAAGTTCTGGGATTCCCAAGTTGCCCCCTTTTCGTTTTGGCGGTGAACGTGAAAAATTCAGGGGATTTATTAACCAATGCAATCTGTTTTTTTCTGCACATGCTTCACAATTTCCCACTGAACGATCTAAAGTGCTTACTATAATTATGTTACTTACCAACAAGGCTTTGATGTGGGCAAACCCTCTGATTGAGACTGAGGATGAATGTTTGGATCATCTTGATGCTTTCATTTCAGCCATGGGGCAGGTGTTTGATGACCCCAATCGAGGTGCAACAGCTGAAGCAGCCATGTTAACTTTGCGCCAAGGTAAGCACTCGGTAGCCGAATATGCCTTGGATTTCAGGAGATGGGCCCTTGATACCCCCTGGGACAGTTCCGCCAAAAAATCTATTTTTCGAAAGGGGTTGTCTCCACTAATTAAGGATGAACTTGCTCGTGCCGACCCTCCCACTGCGTTAGGTGACTTTATTAACTACTGCATCCGTATTGATGCTCGCCTGACTGAACGCAGGCAAGAGAGATGGTTCGAAAGCAATCGCACTAACCTTTTCCTACCTTCCTCCCCAGCTAAGGAACCTTTGAGTAGGATCACACGGGAACCTGAACCCATGCAGGTAGACTCTTTACAAAGACGGGTTAGTGATGCACGCAAGGAACATCGTTTTAAGGAAAATCTATGTTTCTATTGTGGTAAGTCAGGGCACTTCATTATAAACTGCCCCAGCCGTTCTCGTAAGACTACTGCAGCACTCATTCACTGTGAGTGTTGCGAGAGGAGATCTGTCAGGTCCGAGCCTCAGGCTCCAGAGAGATCTGCAGCAACAGATCTTGATTTCTCGGACTTAAACTCCGTTACTTCTGAGGACGATGACTGTGTAAACGCTGCAATTTTTCAAGTTTCCTCAGCGGTGTCCCAGCTGAGTTGTAGGAAAAACAATTCTCATTGCTTCCTTTCCATCAAACTCTGGGTTAACTCAGTCTGGGTGTCTAGCTCTGCTATGATCGACTCAGGGGCAAGTGGGAATTTTATGGATGTCTCCTTTGCTCTGAAAAGGGGATACGTTCAGTGAAGAAGGCTACTCCATTACAGATGGAAACTGTGGATGGCTCCCTGCTGACCTCTGGACCAGTGGATCAGGAAACGGAGCCTTTAAGGGTCCTTATGGGTAAAGATCATCAAGAGAAACTGTCCTTTATGCTTATCTCTTCTCCCCACTTTCCCATTATTCTAGGGCTACCATGGCTGCAGGCTCAGAACCCTACCATTAACTGGGAGACCAAGGAATTACACTTTCCAGAGAAACAGATGAGTCCAGAAGTTTCAGCTTGCTCTGTTCCTAAAGGAACCATGTCAGTCCCTGAACTACCAGCTGTATACCAGGACTATGTGGATTTATGTGACAAGAAGAACGCTGACCAGCTTCCCCCTCACCGTCCATATGATTGTCCAATTGAATTATTGCCTGGAGCAGAGATACCTTTTGGTAAGATCTACCCACTGGCGGGGCCTGAGCTAAAGGCTTTAAAGGATTACATAGACGAAAATCTAGCCAAGGGCTTCATACGCCCCTCTTCATCTCCTGCAGGTGCACCCATCTTCTTTGTGAAGAAGAAAGATGGATCTCTGAGACCCTGCGTAGACTATAGGGAACTCAATAAGGTTACTATTAGAAACCGTTATCCATTGCCTTTAATCCCTGAGTTATTGGAGAGAGTACGGCATGCCAAAATTTTCTCTAAATTGGATCTCCGTGGGGCCTATAACTTGGTCCGTATTAGACCTGGGGATGAGTGGAAGACTGCATTCAGGTCACGCTATGGACACTTTGAATATCTAGTTATGCCTTTTGGTCTGAGTACCGCCCCAGCCACTTTCCAACACTTGGTGAATGACATCTTCAGGGATCTCCTAGATACATTCGTGGTGATTTATTTGGATGATATTCTAATTTTTTCTAATTCCACAGAGGAACATCATGGACATGTGAGAATGGTCTTGGAACGTCTAAGACAAAACCATCTTTACATCAAACTTGAAAAGTGTGAATTCCATAGGACCGAAATTCAATTTCTGGGGTATGTACTGTCTACACAAGGAATTAGTATGGATGGAAGCAAGACCCAAGCCATCAAGGATTGGCCAAGTCCTAGAAATGTGAAGGAGGTGCAGCGCTTCATCGGGTTTGCCAACTTCTATAGACGTTTCATTAGGAATTTCTCTGAGGTAGTGTCACCTATCACCCAACTTACCCGGAAAGAGTCTAGGTTCTCCTGGACTCCCCAAGCCCAGGAAGCATTTTCCCGTCTGAAAGATAAATTTACCACTGCACCTATCTTGGTACATCCCAACCCCGAACTTGCCTTCATAATAGAGGTGGATGCTTCAGATTGTGCCGTTGGAGCTATACTCTCTCAAAGAACAGGTGAGAAGAATGTCTTGCATCCCTGTGCCTTCTTTTCCCAGCAGTTGTCTTCGGCTGAGAGGAACTACGATGTGGGCAATAGAGAGTTGTTGGCCATTATTGCCGCCTTCAAAGAATGGAGACACCTTCTTCAGGGAGCTGCACAACAAATAGTCGTCCTGACAGACCATCGCAACCTTGAATTTATCAGGTCGGCTAAATGCCTGACTCCTCGTCAGGCTCGCTGGAATCTTTTCTTAAACCAATTTAATTTTGTTATTTCTTATAGACCAGGATCACGCAATGGAAAGGCTGATGCACTCTCTAGGATTCATTCAGCAGAGACCCGTCCACTTGCTCCTCCTAAGACTATTCTTCCTGACTCTAGATTCCTGGGAGTGATTCATAATCAAGACCTACTTAAGGACATCAAGGAAGCATACCATGCAGATTCCTTGTTGGCACAACCCCCAAGGGACGTAAGTCTTGTCTTTAAGAATGGTGTGTGGATTCTGGGACAACGTCTGTATATTCCTGAAACAGTCAGATTGAGAGTATTGCAACTTATTCACGATTCCAAGATAGCTGGGCATAGGGGAATTCTAAAGACACAAGAATTTCTTTCTCGTTTCTTTTGGTGGCCCACTTGCAGGAAGGATGTTTTAAACTATGTCACTTCATGTGAAGTCTGTGCAAGATGCAAAACACCTCGCTCCTCACCAACTGGTCTGTTGCAACCTCTTCCCACCCCGTCCCGCCCGTGGGGATCCATTTCTATGGACTTCATTGTGGAGTTACCAACCTCTCAAGGGAAGAACACCATTCTAGTGGTGGTTGACCGTCTAACAAAAGCAGCTCATTTTATCCCTTGTGTCGGCTTACCCACTGCAAAACAGACATCAGATTTGATGATTAAAGATGTGTTTCGCTTACATGGAGTACCGGATGAGGTTATTTCGGATCGAGGGGTGCAATTCACTTCTAGATTTTGGCAAAATTTCTGTGCAGCATTGGACATTAAAGTAAACCTTTCTTCTGCTTTTCATCCCCAGACTAATGGACAGACCGAACGAACCAATCAAACCCTGGAGCAGTATCTCCGCTGCTTTATTTGCCACCTACAGGATGATTGGGTGGATCTACTTCCATTAGCTGAGTTCTCTTATAACAACTCTCAGAGTGCCTCCACTAAGCAGTCTCCTTTTTACTCCAATCTAGGTTATCATCCTAACATTCTACCACGATTTCCCATAGAAACGCCTTTACCAGCAGTGGCGGAAAGAATCACGTCTTTACAGAAGAATATGGATCTTCTAAAAGAGAATCTGGAATCGGCTCAGGAAAGGTACAAGAAAGCAGCAGATAAATTTCGTAAACCTGCACCAGCTTTCATGGTAGGAGACCTGGTCTGGCTGTCAACCAGAAATCTTAAGTTAAGGATTCCATCATTAAGTTGGGACATAAGTACATTGGACCCTATAAAATCAGTAAGATTATAAGTGCCGTTGCTTGTCGTCTTCAACTGCCCAGAACTATGAGAATCCACCCTGTCTTTCATGTATCCCTACTAAAGGCTGCAACACCCAATACGTTTCCTGGACGTTCTTCTCCTTGCCCTGACCCAGTGCTAGTCGATGGTCAGGAAGAATTTGTGGTGGAAAGGATTCTGGATTCCAGGTTATATAGAAATCAGTTACAATATTTGATTAAATGGCAAGGCTACCCAGTGGAGGACAACTCATGGGAACCAGTTAATAACGTTAATGCTCCTCGTTTGCTCCGCCAGTTTCATCAGAGGTACCCAGACAAGCCTGGTCTGAGGCCATCCGGAGGTTGTCCCTAAGGGGGGAGTAATGTAAGGTTCTTTGTATATGTTCTTGAAACTCAGTTTTTCCGTCAGCCATTTTGCTTTCTGTCTTGCTGCAGCTATCTTGCCCTCAGTCAATATGGAGTTTTCAGCTTTCATGTTCCCGCCCTGATTCTCTCCCTCTTGCTTCTTAAGCAGCCACAGCTGAGCAATCAGTGCTTCTGAATCTAGCCTGCAGTGAACCTGTGACCTGACTCCTGGAAGCCTTGGACTATGTACTCCAGCTATTCCTACTGAGGAACTCTGAACACTTGTGGACTCTGGAACCCTGCTCTTTGAAAGATCCACGTTTGCATGGACTTACGGTAACAGAGAAGAAGATCCTGAACCTGTTGTGGAGAGTGATTGCTGAGCTTAAGTTACTCTGGCCTGCTGTGTCTCCTGCTTCTGTATCTGCAAACTGTGTGACTATTTTTGCCACTTGTATGAAGTAATACAAGACCTTCTATATCAAACCTGTGTCTCATGTATTTTCATCGCACCCAAGCACAAGACGCTATATGAACTGTACTACATACATTACACCAATATGGTATCTCTTAGAAAACCCTCCAGGATTTTACCTACATTTGATGTTAAGCTTACTGGCCTATAATTTCCAGATTCATGCAACTTTCAGATAAGTTATTTGCTGTTTATTTCTGTGGCATTTGTTTTTGTCTATCTCAGTTTTCTGCTCTTTTGGATTTGTACAGCCGGGTTCCCCGCGGGGGCCTGCGCTGGACTCTCTGTTTCTCATTTGCCACTGTTTATGTATTTTCAGTTCCGTTATTTCAGCATCTGCTGATTTGCTACCAGTTCACACCAGAGAAAATTTATGTAATTTCAGTTCCCTGTTATTTCAGTATTTGCTGATTTGCTACCAGTGCACATCAGAGTCTGATCTAGCAGGGGAGAAATCGTGTGGTCTCAGTATTTTAGCATATCAGACAGGTTGGAGTTTTCTTTAGAGTTTTTTGCTGGATTGCAGACAGTATTCTTTCCTGTCCTGTTCTATCTAGACAGTTTGGGCCCCAGCATTTGCTTGCTCTATTTTCTGCCTGTGTTTGTATTTCATCTTGTCTCACTGCCAATATATGTTTGGGGGCTACCTATTCCTTTGGGGGCTCTACTCCAGGGCAGTTAGCTTTCCCCTTTCTCTCTTTAGGCTTAGTTATCTCTCCGGCTGTGTCGAGGCATCTAGGGCACCATAGGCAAGTCCCACGGCTGCTTCTAGTTGTGCTGTCAGTTTTGGGGTCTGCAATCTGCTAGTTACCAACCTCTCTGGGTATCTGGTTGCCTAGGCTTTTGGCTACTGTCCTCTTCGGCTACCAAATCATAACAGAATCACCGGCCTGACTGTAATTCTAGGGTACTCAAAAGAAGGAAAAAAAAAAGGTTTCAGAATTTTTTATATATTTTTTCCTCTTTTTCTCTGGGGGCCGTAGGAGGATTTTTTCTCCAATGGAAATTAAGCATTTGTCCGATCGTGTTGAGCAGCTCGCTGCTGACGTTCCGAGTATTTCTACCTATCTCACACGGTTGTCTGCTGTAGAACCCAAGATCCCTATTCCTGATTTATTTTTTTGGGATCGGTCTAAATTCTTGAACTTTAAGAATAATTGTAAATTGTTTTTTGCGTTGAAACCTAATTCCTCAGGGAATTTGGTGCAGCAGGTTAAAATTGTCATCTCCCTGTTGCGCGGCGACCCTCAGGATTGGGCGTTTTCACTGACACCTGGGGATCCTGTTTTGGCTAATGTTGATGTGTTTTTTCAGGCTCTGGGGTTGTTGTATGATGAACCTAATGTGATTGATCAAGCTGAAAAAACCTTATTGACATTGAACCAGGGTCAGGAAGCGGCAGAGTTATATTGTCAGAAATTCCGAAAGTGGGCAGTACTTACTAAATTAAACGATGATGCCCTAGTGGCTCTTTTTTGGAAAGGGCTGGCAGAGACCGTAAAAGATGTTATGGTGGGATTTCCTGTCCCCTCGGGTCTCAACGATTCTATGTCATTAGCCATTCAAATTGACAGACGATTGTGTGAATGTAAAACTATGCGAGAGGTGATTTTGCCTTTCGAACAGGCCTCTGAGCCATGCAGTGTGATAGGGTTGTTTCTAGGGCTCAGCGTCGAGAATTTCAAAAGCATAATAAGTTGTGCTTCTATTGTGGGGACGTGTTGTGAATGGGTTTGAGATGAGTTCTGAGCAGAGGCTCCCTCTGGTGGTTACAAGCGGTACTAGTGAGGATTGTGAGGACTGGGAATCAGGTGTTACTGATTGGTCTTATATAAGGGAGTCATTTTCCCATCAGGGTTGCCGGTGATCAATTGTTCTGGTCTGAATCCTTCTTTCCAGTTTCCCTTGTAGCCTGCTGTGTCGTGTCTGCATCTCCTGCTATCAGATAAGACAATTTCTTATTTTGTGTTTTTGCTATATTTTTGCATTTTATCCTGCACTTCTGTGGGGGCCTTCTGGGTCCCCTCCGGGGGCTTTTGCCCTCTCAGTTTAGTCCAGCCACTGTGTTTTGTACTTTTGCTTTTTCCAGTTTTTTTTCAGTGGCTGCTGTTTTGTTTTTGTTACACCAGAGAACTAATTTAGGTGGTAGAGGTCGTGTGATCTCAGGTGATTTTGAAATTAGTAGAGTTGGTGTTTTTTCAGGGTTTTCTGAGATTGCAGTAAGTACCCTTCCTATCCTTTTCTATTTAGATAGTTTGGGCCCCAGCGTTTGCTCATACTATTTTCTTTCTGTGTCAGTATTTCCTCTTGTCTAACCGCCATTACATGTTTGGGGGCTTTCTATTATCTTTGGGGTTCTGCTCCGGGGCAGATAGCTTTCCTATTTCTATCTTTAGGTGTAGTTAGTTTCTCAGGCTGTGACGAGGCGTCTAGGACCAACGTAGGAACGCTCCACGGCTGCCTCTAGTTGCGGTGGTTAGTCAGGGTACTGCAATCTCATAGATTCCAACTGCTCTGGTGTATTTCCTTTTTTACCTGCACTCCTCAGCTACCATAACATAACAGTATCACCGGCCATAAAAATTGTATGGTACTCACAGAAGGGAAAAAATATTTTGAAGGAAGAAAAGTTGTCAGAGATATTTTTCTGTTTGTTGCATTTATTTATTTATTTATTTTTTTTTTCCCTCTGTATCTCTGGGTGCTGGGGAGGATCTTTTCTCCCAATGGAGTTTGCACAGTTGTCTGGCCGTGTGGATCAGCTTGCCACTGAGGTTCAGAGTATTGCTGCCTATCTTGCTAGGTTGCCTGTTGTGGAACCTAGGATCCCCATGCCAGATTTGTTTTTAGGGGATCGAGCTAAGTTTCAGAATTTCAAAAATAATTGTAAATTGTTTCTTGCCTTAAAATCTAAGTCCTCAGGAAACGCAGCGCAGCAGGTTCAAATTATCATCTCTCTCCTGCGCGGCGATCCTCAGGATTGGGCTTTTTCCCTGATACCTGGGGATCCTGTTTTGAGTGATGTTGATGCATTTTTTCAGGCTTTGGGGTTATTGTACGATGAGCCTAATGTCACTGATCAAGCTGAAAAAGCCTTGTTGGCATTAAATCAGGGGCTTGATGATGCTGAGTTATACTGTCAGAGATTCCGTAGGTGGGCAGTCCTGACCAAATGGAATGACGACGCTTTGCGGCCCTTTTCCGGAAGGGTCTGTCGGATAATGTAAAGGATGTTATGGTGGGATTCCCTGTCCCCTCTGGTCTCAATGATTCTATGTCATTAGCGATTCAAATTGACAGACGTTTGCGTGAGCGGAGAAGTATGCGTGGAGTGGTGTTGCCTTGTGAGCCAGCTGCTGAGCCCATGCAGTGTGATGGAGTGGTGTCTGGGGCACAGCGTCATGAGTTTCGAAAGCGCAATGGGTTATGTTTCTACTGTGGTGATGCCTCTCATGCTATTTCAGTCTGCCCTAAGCTGGGAAGACATTTTGCACGCTCAGTTGTCTTGGGTAGTGTTCAGACTAAGTTTTTATTAACTGTCACTCTGATATGCTCTCTGTCCTCTTTTTCTGCTCAGGCTTTCGTTGATTCTGGAGCAGCTATTAACCTGATGGATTATGATTTTGCTAAACGTTGTGGGTTTCCCTTGATACCCCTACAGAAGTCTATTCCTTTACTGGGGATCGATTCTACCCCTTTGGCTGAGAATAAACCCCAGTTTTCTACTCAGGTGATAATGAGGGTTGAACCTGATCACCAGGAGTGCTGCAAATTTTTGGTTCTATATAATCTGCATGACATTATAGTGCTGGGTTTCCCTTGGTTACAGTCTCATAATCCTGTTTTGGATTGGAAATCTGTGTCTGTAACCAGTTGGGGCTGCCAATGTGTTAATACCAACACTCCTGTTTTTTCTGCCTCCCCCCAGGCTGAGGATGTTCCTGACTTTTTGTTTGATTTTTCTGATGTGTTTAGCGAAAGTAAATCTGCATCCTTACCTCCCCATAGGAGCTATGACTGCGCTATTGAATTAGTGCCAGGTAGTAAATTCCCTAAAGGTCGCCTTTTTAACTTGTCTGTACCTGAACATGACGCTATGCGGTCTTATATCAAGGAATCATTGGAGAAGGGTCATATCAGACCATCCTCTTCACCCTTAGGTGCCGGTTTTTTCTTTGTGGCCAAAAAAGATGGTTCATTAAGGCCGTGTATTGATTATCGTCTCTTGAACAATATTACTGTGAAATATCAATACCCGTTACCCTTGATTTCTGACCTGTTTTCCAGGGTGAAAAACGCTACTTGGTTTACCAAGCTTGACCTCAGGGGGGCGTATAACCTTATTCGCATTAAGCACGGGGATGAATGGAAGACGGCATTTAACACCCCTGAAGGGCATTTTGAGTACCTTGTGATGCCCTTTGGGCTCACTAATGCTCCTTCCGTCTTCCAGTCCTTCATGAATGACATTTTCAGGGATTTTGTGGACAAGTTTCTGATTGTTTATTTGGATGATATCTTGATTTTTTCTAATGACTGGGACTCTCATGTGAAACATGTTCGAACTGTATTCCAGATTTTGAGAGAGAATGCTCTGTATGTGAAGGGATCAAAGTGTCTTTTTGGCGTACAGAAGATCTCATTTCTGGGATTCATTTTGTCCCCATCTGTTATTGAAATGGACCCGGTCAAGGTTCAGGCCATCTGTGATTGGGTCCAACCTACTTCATTAAAGGCTCTTCAGAGATTTTTGGGTTTTGCCAATTTTTATCGTAAATTTATTGGTAATTTCTCGGTTATTGTTAAACCATTAACTGATTTGACCAGAAAGGGTTCTGATGTGGTGAATTGGCCTCCTGAGGCAGTCTCTGCGTTTCAGGAACTTAAGCAGAGATTCACTTCTGCTCCTGTTCTACGGCATCCTGATGTTTCTCTGCCATTTCAGGTGGAGGTTGATGCCTTTGAAATTGGGGCAGGTGCCGTTTTGTCCCAAAAAGATCCAGAGACCTCTAAAAGTAACCCTTGTGCCTTTTTCTCTCGAAAATTTTCTCCTACTGAACGTAATTATGACGTGGGTAATCGGGAGTTATTGACCATGAAGTGGGCTTTTGAAGAGTGGAGACATTGGCTGGAGGGAGCCAAACATCAGGTGGTGGTCCTTACGGACCATAAGAATCTGGTCTATCTGGAATCTGCCAAGCGACTCAATCCTAGACAGGCCAGGTGGGCCTTGTTTTTCACACGTTTTAATTTTGTGGTTTCCTTTCTTCCTGGCACTAAGAATGTTAAGGCGGATGCCCTCTCGAGGAGTTTCCTTGCGGACTCTCCTGAGCTATCTGATCCCTCTGTTATTTTGAAGGAGGGTGTAGTTCTTTCCGCCATCTCGCCCAATTTGAGACTTGCTCTGGAGGGGTGTCAGGAGGATAGGCCCGAGCGCTGCCCTGTTGGAAAATTGTTTGTCCCGGACCAATGGAAAAAGAGTGTGATGTCTGAGTTTCATTGTTCCGCATTGGCTGGGCATCCCGGAATTTTTGGTACCAGAGACTTGGTTAGTCGGTCCTTTTGGTGGCCTACCTTGTCTCGTGATGTCAGGGAATTTGTGCAGTCCTGCGGGACTTGCTCTCGCTCCAAGCCTTGCTCTCGCTCTAGTGGTTTGTTGATGCCATTGCCTGTGCCCAAGAGACCATGGACCCATATCTCTATGGATTTCATTTCCGATCTTCCTGTTTCTCAGAGAATGACCACCATCTGGGTAATTTGTGATAGGTTTTCCAAAATGATACATCTTGTGCCATTACCTAAGTTGCCTTCCTTCTCTGAATTGGTGCCGTTGTTCCTTCAGCACGTGGTTCGTTTACACGGCATTCCTGAGAACATTGTGTCTGACAGAGGAGTCCAGTTTGTTTCCAGATTTTGGAGGACTTTTTGTTCTAAACTGGGTGTTCAATTGTCTTTCTCCTCGGCATTTCATCCTCAGACCAATGGTCAAACTGAGAGAACTAACCAGACATTGGAGACTTATCTAAGATGCTTTGTGTCTGCTGATCAGGATGACTGGGTCTCTTTTTTGCCTTTGGCTGAGTTTGCTCTTAATAATAGGGCTAGCTCTGCCACTTTGATGTCTCCGTTTTTCTGTAATTCTGGGTTTCACCCTCGATTTTCTTCAGGACAGACGGAGGCTTCTGTCTGTCCAGGTGTTGACTCTGTTGTTGAGCGTATGCAGCAGATTTGGGACCAGGTAGTGGAGAGGTTGTCCCTCTCTCAGGAGAAGGCCCAGCGGTTTGCTAACCGGCATAGGACTGATGGCCCTCGGTTTAAATTGGGGGACTTGGTCTGGTTGTCCTCAAAGAATATTCCTATGAGAGTAGCATCTCCTAAATTTAAGCCTAGGTTCATTGGACCTTATAAGATCATGGAGATTATTAATCCTGTTTCTTTTCGTTTGCTTCTTCCAGGGACATTTAAGATCCATAACGTGTTCCACAAGTCCTTGTTTAAGAGGTTTGTTGAGCCAGTGGTTCCTGCTGCTGTGCCTCCTGACCCTGTTTTTGTTGAGGGCAATCTGGAGTATGTGGTTGAGAAAATATTGGATTCTCGTTTTTCTAGACGAAGACTCCAGTATTTGGTTAAATGGAGAGGTTATGGTCAGGAAGACAATTCTTGGGTGTTTGCTTCGGACATCCATGCTAGGAGACTTATCCGTGCGTATCATAGAACTCATCCTGACCGACCTGGTTGCTCAAATGAGGGTTCGGTGACCCCTCCTCAAGGGGGGGGTACTGTTGTGAATGGGTTTGAGATGAGTTCTGAGCAGAGGCTCCCTCTGGTGGTTACAAGCGGTACTAGTGAGGATTGTGAGGACTGGGAATCAGGTGTTACTGATTGGTCTTATATAAGGGAGTCATTTTCCCATCAGGGTTGCCGGTGATCAATTGTTCTGGTCTGAATCCTTCTTTCCAGTTTCCCTTGTAGCCTGCTGTGTCGTGTCTGCATCTCCTGCTATCAGATAAGACAATTTCTTATTTTGTGTTTTTGCTATATTTTTGCATTTTGTCCTGCACTTCTGTGGGGGCCTTCTGGGTCCCCTCCGGGGGCTTTTGCCCTCTCAGTTTAGTCCAGCCACTGTGTTTTGTACTTTTGCTTTTTCCAGTTTTTTTTCAGTGGCTGCTGTTTTGTTTTTGTTACACCAGAGAACTAATTTAGGTGGTAGAGGTCGTGTGATCTCAGGTGATTTTGAAATTAGTAGAGTTGGTGTTTTTTCAGGGTTTTCTGAGATTGCAGTAAGTACCCTTGCTATCCTTTTCTATTTAGATAGTTTGGGCTCCAGCGTTTGCTCATACTATTTTCTTTCTGTGTCAGTATTTCCTCTTGTCTAACCGCCATTACATGTTTGGGGGCTTTCTATTATCTTTGGGGTTCTGCTCCGGGGCAGATAGCTTTCCTATTTCTATCTTTAGGTGTAGTTAGTTTCTCAGGCTGTGACGAGGCGTCTAGGACCAACGTAGGAACGCTCCACGGCTGCCTCTAGTTGCGGTGGTTAGTCAGGGTACTGCAATCTCATAGATTCCAACTGCTCTGGTGTATTTCCTTTTTTACCTGCACTCCTCAGCTACCGTAACATAACAGGGACGCTTCTCATACTATTTCCGTCTGCCCTAAGTGGGGAAGATGTTTTGCGTGCTCATTTGTTTTGGGCAATGTACAGCCTAAAATTCTCCTTACTGTTACCTTGATCTGCTCCTTGTCCTCATTTTCTGCTCAGGCTTTTGTCGATTCAGGAGCAGCCCTGAACCTGATGGATTTCGACTTTGCCAAACGTTGTGGTTTTCCCATGGTACCCCTGCGGACTCCTATTCCTTTGCTGGGCATTGATTCTACCTTTTTGGAGGAGAATAAACCCCAGTTTTGGTCCCTGGTGATAATGCGGGTAGCCCCTGACCACCAAGAGAATTGTAAATTTTTGGTGTTGCATAATTTACATGACATTATTGTACTAGGTTTTCCTTGGTTGCAGACCCATAATCCTGTTTTGGATTGGAAGTCTGTGTCTGTGGTCAGTTGGGGTTGCCAATGTGTTCATGGTGACACTCCTGTTTTTGCTACCTCTCCCCAGTCTCAGGATATCTCCGACTGTTTTGTCAGAGCAGGTTTTTAGTGCCGTTAGTGGAATTATAACTGATAAGCGCATCCACCTGTCAACTGAAAATGCTGACAGGCTGACTCTTATAAAAATGAATGAAAAAGGGCTGGATTGGGCCAGACTTCTCTACATCACTGAATGATAACAGCGAAACATAACCTCAAATCCAGTGTCTTTTTTTAGGAGCTGTACTCCCATGCACCTTTTCACATTCACACATGGATATATGCTTCCTGATTTTGGCTTTTTTCATTTTTTTTCTATGCAGCAATGCAGTTCCTATGCTCTAGAGTAATCATTCTTGGTAAGTTATGGTGCAAACCTTAATATTTTTGATTTGTATACTTTTTTTTGGTTGGCGCCTATTCACACTAGCTTAGATGTGCTGGTCCTTTTTTTGTCTATTTGTATTAAGCCTTTTGGACATGTGCACTCACTCCCAAAAACCACAGGTGATTTTAATCAGATTAGCTGGTCTATTCCTGCCCCATAAATTGTAGGCTTTTTGCCCAAGAGAGGTGACATAACAGGATAGTGACCCAATTGACGAAGGACACCGTGACGTGGTAATTGGGCATACATATATTGGCCAATCTATGCGCTAAGCCTTCATTTTTTCATAGCATTTTTTGCAGATACATATTTCATATATACATCATATAGCGCTTTTTTTCAATTTTTTTCTATGCAGCAATGCAGTTCCTATACTCTAGAGTAATAATTCTTGATAAGTTATGGTGCAAACCTTAATATTTTTGATTAGGCTAACAGTATGGCAGTACCAAATGAAAAAAAATGTGAATTTTGGTTTCATGTGGCCATCCAGCGCGTCTGTTGAAAGTGTTATTGGGATTTGGGTAACTTTGTGGCAGGGCAGGCCTTGCCTTCATTGCATAGGCTAACAGTATGGCAGTACCAAATGAAAAAAATGGCAACTTTGGTTTCATGTGGCCATCCACTACGTCAGTTCAAAGGGTTATTGGGGTGTGTGTAACTTTGGGGCAGGGCAGGCCTTGCATTCAATTTATGGGCAAACTCTATGGGAGTAAAAAAATAAGCATAATGAGAACTTTGATTTAACCCCTTACTGCCATCGGACGTACTATCCCGTCCATGGTACCTGGGCCCGTATGACCATGGACGGGATAGTACGTCTCGTGCGATCGGACGCGCTTCCGGGGGGAGCGCAGCCGATCGCGGCCGGGTGTCATCTGATTATCACAGCTGACACCCATGACTGTGTGTCAGGAGCGGTCACGGACCGCTCCCGGCACATTAACCCCTAGCACACCGCGATCAAACATGATCGCGGTTGTACTGGGGGCACAGGGGAGGATCGCGCAGGGTGGGGGCTCCCTGTGCGCCCCCTGAGACCCTCAGAGCAGCGCGATGTGATCGCGCTGTTCTGAGGGCTTCCTCCCTCCCAGGACCCGGATCCAAGATGGCGCTGGGGTCCTGGAGGGAGGCGGCTACCTCAGTGCCTGCCGAGAGCAGGCACTGAGAAGCCTGCTGCACTGCCTGAGCGATCGCTGGTGTGACAGAGTGCTGTGCACACTGTCACACCAGCGATCTGATAAAATACAGTGATGTCCCACCCTGGGACAAAGTAAAAAAGTTAAAAAAATAAAAATAAACATGTTTTAAAAAAAAATCCAAAATAAATAAAAAAAAATATATATATTCCCCAATAAATTCACTTCTTCCTGTAAATAAAAAAAACAAAGCAATAAAAGTACACATATTTGGTATCGCCGCGTCCGTAACGACCCCCCCTATAAAATTGTCCCACTAGTTAACCCCTTTAGTGAACCCTTAAAAAAAAAAAAAAAACGAAGCAAAAAATCAATGCTTTATCATCATACCGCCGAACAAAAAGTTGAATAACACGCGATCAAAAAGACCGATATAAAAAAACATGGTACCGCTGAAAACGTCATCTTGTCCCGCAAAAAACGAGCCATCATACAGCATCATCAGCGAAAAAATAAAAAAGTTATAGCTCGCAGAATAAAGCGATGCAAAAATAATTATTTTTTATATAAAATTGTTTTTATTCTATAAAAGCGCCAAAACATGAAAAAATGATATAAATGAGGTATCGCCATAATCGTACTGACCCGAAGAATAAAACTGCTTTATCAATTTTACCACACGCGGAACGGTATAAAACGCCTCCCCCAAAAGAAATTCATGAATTGCTGATTTTTGTTCATTCTAACCCCCCAAAAATCGAAATAAAAAGCGATCAAAAAACGTCACGTGCTCAAAAATGGTACCAATAAAAACGTCAACTCGTCCCGCAAAAAATAAGACCTCACATGACTCTGTGGGCCAAAATATGCAAAAATTATAGCTCTCAAAATGTGATGATGCAAAAACTATTTTTGCAATAAAAAGCGTCTTTTAGCGTGACAGCTGCCAATCATAAAAACCCGCTATAAATAGTAAATCAAACCCCCTTTATCACCCCTTAGTAAGGGAAAAATAATAAAATTAAAAAAAAGTATTTATTTCCATTTTCCCATTAGGGTTAGGGTTAGGGTTGCGGCTAAAGTTAGGGTTAGGGTTGGCGCTAAAGTTAGGATTAGGGTTAGGGTTGGGATTAGGGGTGTGTTAGGGTTAGGTTTGTGGTTAGGGTTGGGACTAGGGTTAGGGGTGTGTTGGGGTTAGGGTTGGAGTTAGAATTGGGGGGTTTCCGCTGTTTAGGCACATCAGGGGCTCTCCAAATGTGACATGGCGTCTGATCTCAATTCCAGCCAATTCTGCGTTGAAAAAGTCAAACGGTGCTCCTTCACTTCTCAGCTCTGCCATGCGTCCAAACAGTAGTTTATCCCCACATATGGGGTATCAGCGTACTCTGGACCCCAAGAGTTATTGTGCAATTTGTCCTATTTCTTCTGTTACCCTTGGGAAAATAAAAAACTGGGGGCGAAAATATCATTTTTGTACAAAAAAAATTATTTTTTCGTTTTCACGGCTGTACATTATAAACTTCTGTGAAGCACTTGGGGCTTCATAGCGCTCACCACACATCTAGATAAGTTCCTTGTGGGGTCTATTTTCCAAAATGGGGTCACTTGTTGGGGATTTCCACTGTTTAGGCGCATCAGGGGCTCTCCAAATGCGACATGACGCCCCCAGACCATTCCATCAAAGTCTGCAATCCAAAACGTCACTACTTCCCTTCCGAGCCCCAACGTGTACCCATACAGTAGTTTTCTCCCACATATTGGATATCAGCATACTCAGGACAAATTGGACAACAACTTTTGCGGTCCAATTTCTCCTGTTACCCTTGTAAAAATAAAATATTGGGGCAAAAAAAATCATTTTTGCAAAAAAAAAAAGGATTTTTTATTTTTACGGCTGTGCGTTATAAACTTCTGTGAAGCACTTCGGGGTTCAAAGTGCTCACCACACATCTAGACAAGTTCCTTGTGGGGTCTATTTTCCAAAATGGGGTCACTTGTGGGGGGTTTCCACTGTTTAGGCGCATCAGGGGCTCTCCAAATGCGACATGACGCCCCCAGACCATTCCATCAAAGTCTGCAATCCAAAACGTCACTACTTCCCTTCCGAGCCCTGACGTGCGCCCATACAGTAGTTTTCTCCCACATATTGGGTATCAGCGTACTCAGGACAAATTGGACAACAACTTTTGGGGTCCAATTTCTCCTGTTACCCTTGTGAAAATAAAATATTGGGGGCGAAAAAATCATTTTTGTAAAAAAAAATATATTTTTTATTTTTACGGCTGTACGTTATAAACTTCTGTGAAGCACTTCGGGGTTCAAAGTGCTCAGCACACATCTAGATAAGTTCCTTGTGGGGTCTATTTGCCAAAATGGGGTCACTTGTGGGGGGTTTCCACTGTATAGGTGCATCAGAGGCTCTCCAAATGTGACATGACGCCCCCAGACCATTCCATCAAAGTCTGCAATCCAAAACGTCACTACTTCCCTTCCGAGCCCTGACGTGCGCCCATACAGTAGTTTTCTCCCACATATTGGGTATCAGCGTACTCAGGACAAATTGGACAACAACTTTTGGGTTCCAATTTCTTCTGTTACCTTGTGAAAATAAAATATTGGGGGCGAAAAAATCATTTTTGTAAAAAAAAAAAAAGATTTTTTATTTTATGGCTGTACGTTATAAACTTTAGTGAAACACCTGGGGGTTAAAAGTTCTCACCACACATCTAGATAAGTTCCTTGAGGGGTCTAGTTTCCAAAATGGTGTCATTTATGGGGGTTTCCACTGTTTAGGCAGATCAGGAGCTCTCCAAACACGACATGGCGTCCAGCCAATTCTGCGTTGAAAAAGTCAGACGGCGCTCCTTCCCTTCCAAACTCTGCCATGCACCCAAACAGTGGTTTACCCCCACATATGGGGTATCAGCGCACTCAGGACAAATTGCACAATAACTTTTAGAGTCTTGTTACCCTTGGAAAAATAAAAATTGGGGTGAAAAGATCATTTTTGTGGAAAAAATATGATTTTTAAATTTTACGGCTCTACATTATAAACTTGTGTGAAGCACTTGGGGGTTCAAATTGCTCACCAAAGATCTAGAAAAGTTCCTTAGGGGGTCTAGTTTCCCAAATGGGGTCATTTGTGGGGGGTTTCCACTGTTTAGGCACATTAGGGGCTCTCCAAATGCAACATGGCATCCAATCTCAATTCCAGCCAATTTTGGTTGGAAAAAGTCAAATGGTGCTCCTTCCATTCCGAGCTCTGCCGTGCGCCCAAACAGTGGTTCCCCCCCACATATGGGGTATCAGCGTACTCAGGACAAATTGTACAACAACTTGTGTGGTCCAATTTCTCCTGTTACCCTTGGGAAATAAAAAATTAGTGACTAAAAGATAATTTTTGTGGGAAAAAAATAGGATTTTTTATTTTCATGCCCGGGCATTATAAACTTGTGTGAAGCACTTGGGGGTTCAAAGTGCTCACCAAAGATCTAAATAAGTTCCTTAGGGGGTCTAGTTTCCAAAATGGGGTCACTTGTGGGGGGTTTCCACTGTTTAGGCTCATTTGGGGCACTGCAAACGGAACATGACCCCCATCAACGTCTGCATTCCAAAACGTTACTACTTCCTTTCCAAGCCCTGCCGTGCACCCAAACAGTTTCCCCCCCCACATATGAGGTATCAGCGTACTCAGGACAAATTGGACAACAACTTTTGGGGTCCAATTTCCTTGAGAAAATTCAAAAATTTGGGACTAAAAAATCATTTTTGTGGAAAATTGTTTTTTTTTTTTTTTTCACACCCAGGCATTATAAGCTTTTGTGAAACACTTGGGGGTTCAAAGTGCTCACAACAGATCTAGATAAGTACCTTAGGGGGTCTAGTTTCCAAAATTGTGTCACTTGTGGGGGTTTCCACTGTTTAGGCGCATCAGGGGCTCTCCAAACACGACATGGCGTCCAATCTCAATTCCAGCCAATTTTAGTTTGAAAAAGTCAAACGGCGCTCCTTCCCTTACGAGCTCTGCCGTGTGCCCAAACAGTGGTTTTCCCCCACATATTGGGTATTGGCGTACTCAGGAGAAATTGCATAACAACCTTATCTCTCCATTTTCTCCTTTTACCCTTGTGAAAATAAATAAAAGTTTGTAAAAGATCATTTTTGTGGCTAAAAAGTTAAATATTCATTTTTTCCTTCCACGTTGCTTTAGTTCCTGTGAAGCACCTGAAGGGTTAATAATCTTCTTGAATGTGGTTTTGAGTACCTTGAGGTGTGCAGTTTTTAGAATGGTGTCACTTTTGGGTATTTTCTGCCATATAGACCCCTCAAAGTGACTTCAAATGAGAGGTGGTCCCTAAAAAAAAAATGGCTTTGTAAATTTTGTTGTAAAAATGAGAAATCGCTGGTCAACTTTTAACCCTTATAACTTCCTAACAAAATAAAATTTTGGTTCCAAAATTGTGCTGATGTAAAGTAGACATGTGGGAAATGTTATTTCTTAACTATTTTGTGTGATATATTTCTCTGTTTTAAGGGAATAAAAATTCAAAGTTTGAAAATTGCAAAATTTTAAAAATTTTCGCCATATTTGCGTTTTTTTCAAAAATAAACGCAAGTTATATCGAAGAAATTTTACTTCTAACGTGAAGTACAATATGTCACGAGAAAACAATCTCAGAATCGCGAAGATCCGTTGAAGCGTTCCAGAGTTATAACCTCATAAAGAGACAGTGGTCAGGCCTTGTATTCACTTTATGTGCAAAATTTATGGGAGTACAAAATTCATAATAATGGGAACTTTTGTTTTATGTGACCATCCAGTACGTCAGTTCAAAGGGTTATTGGGGTGCATGTAACTTTGGGGCAAGGCAGGCCTTGCATTCAACGCATAGGCAAACAGTATCGGAGATCCATTTTCTTATAATGGGAACATTTTTTCATTAGTGGGTAAAGCAGGGTATGATTGTGATTAAAACTTATCTTTTATTAAGTATAGTTAAAAAGAAGACCAAAAATCATTAAAATACACACACAGTAATGGTGATCCAATCACCAGAGAAACAACAGCTCTGACCGTTCTGTCAGGATCCAAAAGGCAATTCAGTGTTGATCTCTACACATAATATGCCAATGCTAATTGCTCAATTGTATTGCGATGTCAGTGTTTATGCATAATGTGCCGATATAGATTATTTAAATATGTTGCACCAATCATATCTATATTTCCACGGCAGCATGAGGTGGATACCTTCTAAGTAAATAACAGCCAGTTATCAGAAGGAATGGAACGATCTCACCTCGTTATGTTGATTTGTCCGATTTTTCAGTCACAGATTCTCATGGTAAAAAGCGAGGGGAGGATTATTATACATATCCATACAAAACCCATCCATACATTGACCTATGGGGGTATTATTGGGGTGCATGTAACTTTGGAGCAAGGCAGGCCTTGCATTCAATGCATAGGCAAACAGTATCGGAGATCCATTTTCTTATAATGGGAACATTTTTTCATGATGCCCTCCTGTACGTCTCGTCAAAGGGGTATTGGGGTGCGCCCTAATTTTTGGCAGCCCAGCCAATCAGTGCATAGACAATAACAGTATAGAAGACCCACTGTTTAATAATGGGAACAACAAAGCATAGCCAGCTGATGGCCCTTTAAGAAGATTAATGCCGCCTGATGCCCCTATAAAAATATGTGACTTTGTGACTTTCAGAGTCCTTCCTTCATAAATAAAACAGGATGTGCCTGATGATGTGTCACACACCACATGACCAGCTAAGGTTGTTAAATGTTAAAATTACATTTCCCATAGAATGCATTTGTATTGGTTGTATTTGGAATATAAGGAAAAATTTGAGACGCTTAGTATAAACATTTGGCCAAACATTTTAAAGCCCACCAACCATCGTCAAGGTGGTCTCAATACTGGTGAGTCCCTGACCTAATGTGAACATACCTCTATTAGGCTGATATCTGAATGTCTGGGTGAATATGCACCTCTGTCAGCAATGCCTGCATTTATGGGTAAAGTAGGGACCTGGTGTAATTAAAATCACCACCTGGTGGGGGCGGAGTGCTCGGTCAGCAAGCTAACATTCAACAGACAAAAAAGCCTGACTGGCACATCCAGACTAATGTGAACTAGGTGCAAACCAAGGGAAGCTACCCCCATGTAAAACATACAAAAAAAGGCTGCACTCAAGCATACTAAAGCATGACAATATGGAATACATGAAATTTAGAATAGCAATATGGCTTTGGAATATAAGGAAAAATTTGAGATTCACCCAGAAATTCAGATATCAGCCTAATAGAGGTATGTTCACATTAGGTCAGGGACTCACCAGTATTGAGACCACCTTGACGATGGTTGGTGGGCTTTAAAATGTTTGGCCAAATGTTTATACTAAGCGTCTCAAATTTTCCTTATATTCCAAAGCCATATTGCTATTCTAAATTTCATGTATTCCGTATTGTCATGCTTTAGTATGCTTGAGTGCAGCCTTTTTTTGTATGTTTTACATGGGGGTAGCTTCCCTTGGTTTGCACCTAGTTCACATTAGTCTGGATGTGCCAGTCAGGTTTTTTTGTCTATTGAATGTTAGCTTGCTGACCGAGCACTCCGCCCCCACCAGGTGGTGATTTTAATTACACCAGGTCCCTACTTTACCCATAAATGCAGGCATTGCTGACAGAGGTGCATATTCACCCAGAAATTCAGATATCAGCCTAATAGAGGTATGTTCACATTAGGTCAGGGACTCACCAGTATTGAGACCACCTTGACGATGGTTGGTGGGCTTTAAAATGTTTGGCCAAATGTTTATACTAAGCGTCTCAAATTTTTCCTTATATTCCAAAGCCATATTGCTATTCTAAATTTCATGTATTCCATATTGTCATGCTTTAGTATGCTTGAGTGCAGCCTTTTTTTGTATGTTTTACATGGGGGTAGCTTCCCTTGGTTTGCACCTAGTTCACATTAGTCTGGATGTGCCAGTCAGGTTTTTTTGTCTACCATGATTTTATAGACAATCATCTTGGCTACCTCATACATAAATTTGACGTGCAACTATTTAGCATCAGTTATTATCAGCATTAGTTATGCAGATTCTTGTCATGTCACTGCATTGTTACTGTTTTGCTCCTAAAAATCTAATTTGAATTTGTATTATTTTGTAAATCCACCTTTGCCTTTCAACACTGCCCGAATCCTTCTTGATCACATTCAAGCATGTCTCGACCGAAATCTGATCCCAGGTTGTTGTGAATGTGTTAGAAATGAATTCTGAGCAGAAGCTCCCTCTGGTGGTTACAAACAGTACTGAACCATTCAATGAGGATTGGCAATCAGGAGTTACAGACTGGTCAGATATAAGGGAGGTTCCCTCCCATCATGGTTGCCGGTGATCAATTGTTCTTGTCTCAACTGTGGTTCCTGGTTCACTTGGAAGCTTGCTGAGTCTTGCCTCTTCTCCTACAGATAAGATATTTTCTGTTTTTTGTTTTTGTGCTTACCATTTGCATATTTCTCTGCATTTCTCTGAGGTTAGCCAGGTCTCCCCCCCCCCCCGGAGGGCTTGGGCTCCTCTCAGTTCTTCTGGAGCCACTGTTATTTGTTCATTTGCCTTTTCCAGTTTTTTCAGTGGCTGCGGCTTAGTTTTGTTACACCAGAGAACTAATTTAGGTGGTAGAGGTCGTGTGATCTCAAGTGTTTTTGCAATTAGTAGAGTTGGTATTTTTTAGGGTTTTTTGGATTGCAGTAAGTGTCCTTCCTATCCTTTTCTGTCTAGGAAGATTGGGCCCCAACGTTTGCTCATACTATTTTCTGTCTGTGTCTGAATTTCCTCTTGTCTAACCGCCATTACATGTTTGGGTGCTTCCTATGTTCTTTGGGGATCTGCTCTGGGGCAGATAGCTTTCCTCTTTCTATCTTTAGGTGTAGTTAACCTCTCAGGCTGTGACGAGGCGTCTAGGACCAACGTAGGAACGCTCCACGGCTGCCTTTTGTTGTGGTGGTTAGTCAGGGTACTGTAATCCAGTAGATTCCAACCTCTCTGGTGTATTGCCGTTTTTGCCTGCTCTCCTCAGCTACCAAATCATAACACCAGGTCTCTTATACATGGTACCACGTGGTTATGTACAGCTTTTTCTTCAACTCTACCCACATGTGATTGATTGGGTTGAGGTCTGGCAACTGTCAGGGTAAGAAGTAACTCGTTTTGTAGCTTAGTATTGAGACCATCATTGATCCTAGTCAAGTATCCAATGCCTTTGGCTATGAAACCCCATATCATAAGGCTACCTCCACCAAACTTGACAGTTCCTTCAATTTTTCAATCCGTTAGCCCATTTTTCCCTTGTTTCTTCCAGACCCATTTGCACCCATCAGAGCCTGGTCTATTGACATTCATCTGATCATGCCAAATAATTTCCAATTTTTTACTGTCCACTTTTCATACTTTTTGTGGACTCGAGCTGATGCTTCTTATAACGGTATTGAAGTCGAAGCATTTTCACTTTTTTTCAGGCCACCATTCCAGACCTACCGTATATACTCATGTATAAGCCGACCCGTGTATAAACCGACCCCCTAATTTTGCCACAAAAAACTGGGAAAACTTATTGACTCGCGTATAAGCCTAGGGTGAAAAATGATTATGCCCCCATATGATGCTCCACAGATTATGCCCCCATATGCTGCACAGATTATTCCCCCATATGCTCCAGATTATGCCACCATATGTTCCACAGATTATGCCCCCATATGCTCCCATATGTTCCACAGATTATGCCCCATATGTTCCACAGATTATGCCCCATATGCTCCCATATGCTCCAGATTATGCCCCATATGTTCCACAGATTATGCCCCCATATGCTCCCATATGCTCCAGATTATGCCCCATATGTTCCACAGATTATGCCCCCATATGCTCCATATTATGCCCCCATATGTTCCACAGATTATGCCCCATATGCTCCAGATTATGCCCCATATGTTCCACAGCTTATGCCCCCATATGCTCCATATTATGCCCCCATATGTTCCACAGATTATGCCCCCATATGCTCCAGATTATGCCCCCATGTGTTCCACAGATTATGCCCCCATATGCTCCAGATTATGCCCCATATGTTCCACAGATTATGCCCCCATATGCTCCAGATTATGCCCCATATGTTCCACAGATTATGCCCCATATGCTCCATATTATGCCCCATATGTTCCACAGATTATGCCCCATATGCTCTAGATTATGCCCCATACGTTCCACAGCTTATGCCCCCATATGCTCCATATTATGCCCCCATATGCTCCATATTATGCCCCCATATGTTCCACAGCTTATGCCCCCATATGCTCCATATTATGCCCCCATATGTTCCACAGCTTATGCCCCCATATGCTCCATATTATGCCCACATATGTTCCACAGCTTATGCACCCATATGCTCCATATTATGCCCCATATGTTCCACAGCTTATGCCCCCATATGCTCCAGATTATGCCCCCATACGCTGCACAATTATGCCCCATTTGCTCCATAGTATAGGTCACATATGCTGCTGCTGCTGCAAAAAAAAATGACATACTCACCTCTCGTCGCTGGGGACCAGGTGCCGGTGTCCAGAACAGGCGGTGACACCGGCGCGCTATGGGGGACAGGTGCCGGTGTCACCGCTTGCTCAGGACCCCGGCACCTGAGATATTTACCTGTCCCGTTCCACCGCTGCACGCTGCGTCCTCGTCTGACTCCTCTGGCTGTGAATGAACTGGCAGGGGGCGCAGCGCGAAAACTAAAGACGTCATCGCGCCCTCTGCCTGATCATTCACAGCCAGAGGAGTCGGACGAGGACGCAGCGAGCAGGGGTGGAACGGGACAGGTAAATATCGCTATACTCATCCCTCCGCCGGCGCGGTCTCTGCAGCCTCTCCTCTTCTCCTGGCGCTCTCTGCAGCGCTTCCTTCCTACAGCGGTCACATGGTACCGCTTATTAAAGTCATGAATATGTGCATATTCATGACTTTAATGAGCGGTGCAATGTGACCGCTGCAGGAAGGAGCCGGAGATCGTGGGAGAAGCAGGGGGGCTCCAGAGACTGCGGCGGCGGAGGGGTGAGTATGATCCGACATCCCCGCTCACCCTCCCCCGCCGACCCCCGTATATGACCCGCATATAAGCCGAGAGGGGGACTTTCAGCCCTAAAAAATGGGCTGAAAATCTCGGCTTATACACGAGTATATACGGTATGTAATGTGTATAGAACAATGCTTGCAAGGACGTATGTGATCTCATCATTACGAAGTATACAAGTCACCTCCACTGCCATGTTTGAATTGATAAACCTTGTGATAAACCTTGTGATGAGCTGTGACTGTATTTATCATTATTCGGTTACTATGTTGTCCCTTGGATTTGGTAATATTGGTCATTTTAAAAAATGTATGTGATACATTCCCTTAAAGAAAAATAAATGAAAATATATCTTAAAAGAGTATTGGATATTTTAAGAAAAGTTTAATAGGTTAGAGTAGAGTAGGACCCTGTCAAAAGAGTCTACCTAGTTATGGTGGCAGCTTAACCCCTTAATGACCAAGCCATTTTGTAGGTTAAAGACCAGGCCAATTTTTACAATTCTGACCACTGTCTCTTTATGAGGTTATAACTCTGGAACGCTTCTACGGATCTTGGCGATTCTGAGACTGTTTTCTCGTGACATATTGTACTTCATGATAGTGGTAAAATTTCTTCAATATAACTTGCGTTTATTTATGAAAAAAACGGAAATATGGCAAAAATTTTGAAAATTTCGCAATTTTCAAACTTTTAATTTTTATGCCATTAAATCAGAGAGATATGTCACAAAAAATAGTTAATAAATAACATTTCCCACATGTCTACTTTACATCAGCACAATTTTGGAACCAACATTTTTTTTTGTTAGGAAGTTATAAGGGTTAAAAGTTGACCAGCGATTTCTCATTTTTCCAACAAAATTTACAAAACCATTTTTTTTAGGGACCACCTCACATTTGAAGTGAATTTGAGGGGTCAAAATGACAGAAAATACCCAAAAGTGACACCATTCTAAAAACTGCACCCCTCAACGTGTTCAAAGCCACATTCAAGAAGTTTATTAACCCTTTAGGTACTTCACAAGAATTGAAGCAATGTGAAAGGAAAAAATGAACATTTAACTTTTTTTCCCAAAATTTTTCTTTCGACACAATTTTTTTAAATTTTGTTAAGGGTATCAGGAGAAAATGAACCACAATATTTGTTGTACAATTTCTCCAGAGTACACCGATACCCCATGTGTGGGGGTAAACCACTATTTGGGCGCATGGCAGAGCTCGGAAGGGAAGCAGCGCCATTTGACTTTTTGGCTGGAATTGAGATTGGACGCCATGTCGCATTTGGAGAGTCCCTGTGTGCCTAAACAGTGGAAACCCCCCACAAGTGACCCCATTTTGGAAACTGGACCCCCCAAGGAACTTATATAAATGTGTTGTGAGAGCTTTTAACCCCCAAGGGCTTCACAGAAGGTTATAACGTAGAGCCGTAAAATTAAAAAATCATATTTTTTCCACAAAAATGATCTTTTCATCCCAATTTTTATTTTCCAAAGGATAAAAGGACCCCAAAAGTTATTGTGCAATTAGTCCTGAGTACGCTGATACCCTATATGTGGGGGTAAACCACTATTTGGGCGCATGGCAGAACTCGGAAGGGAAGCAGCGCCATTTGACTTTTTTGGCTGGAATTGAGATTGGACGCCATGTCGCATTTGGAGAGTCCCTGTGTGCCTAAACAGTGGAAACCCCCCACAATTGACCCCATTTTGGAAACTAGACCCCCAAAAGAACTTACCTAAATGTGTTGTGAGAGCTTTTAACCCCCAAGCGCTTCACAGATGGTTATAACGTAGAGCCGTAAATTAAAAAATCATATTTTTTCCACAAAAATGATCTTTTCATCCCAATTTTTATTTTCCAAAGAATAAAAGGACCCCAAAAGTTATTGTGCAATTAGTCCTGAGTACGCTGATACCCCATATGTGGGGGTAAACCACTATTTGGGCGCATGGCAGAGCTCGGAAGGGAAGCAGCGCCATTTGACTTTTTTGGCTGGAATTGAGATTGGACGCCATGTCGTATTTGGAGAGCCCCTGTGTGCCTAAACAGTGGAAACCCCCCACAAGTGACCCATTTTGGAAACTAGACCCCCAAGGAACTTATCTAGATGTGTGGTGAGAGCTTTGAACCCCCAAGGGCTTCACAGAAGGTTATAACGTAGAGCAGTAAAATTAAAAAATCATATCTTTTCCACAAAAATGATCTTTCCACCCCCAATTGTTATTTTCCAAAGGGTAACAGGACCCCAAAAGTTATTGTGCAATTTGTCCTGAGTACGCTGATACCCCATATGTGGGGGTAAACCACTATTTTGACGCATGGCAGAGCTCGAAAGGGAAGGAGCGCCTTTTTCAAATGCAGACTTTGATGGAATGGTCTGCGGGTGTCATGTCGCGCTTGGAGAGCCCCTGATGTGCCTAAACAGTAGAAACCCCCCACAAATGACCCCATTTTGCAAACTAGACCCCCCAAGGAACTTATCTAGATGTGTGGTCAGCACTTTGAACCCCCAAGGGCTTCACAGAAGTTTATAACGTAAAATAAAAAAATCATATTTTTTTCCACAAAAATAACCTTTTTGCCCCCAAATTTTTATTTTTCTAAGGGTAACAGGAGAAATAGGACCCCAAAAGCTATTGTGTATTTTGTCCTGAGTACGCTGATACCCCATATGTGGGGGGGAACCACTGTGATCGCCTTACTGCGATCTTTGGGAGGCACAATGAACAAATCTACAAAAGGTGAAGAATTGGTTTTCTTTTTTACGCCTTTCCTCGTGCGGTATTAGTGATTAGGCGACTTTATTCCTCAGATCGGTGCGATTACAGCGATACCAGATTTACATCCTTTTTTCATGTTTAGCTTCTGTCACACTTTTTTTTTTGTCACAATGCTTTTTTTTGGAATAATTTTTTGTAAGAAATTTTTGCATCGCCGTATTTTGAGAGCTATAATTTTTCCATATTTCGTCAGACAGAGTTATCTGTGGGCTTATTTTTTGCGTGACGAGCTGACGTATTTATTGGTACCATATTCGGGTACATAACGTTTTTTGATCGCTTCCTATTCCGATTTTTGTGGAAGCAGAATGAACAAAAACCAGCAATTCAGGAATTGTTTTTTTTTTTTTTTTCCCTCCGTTCCGCGTGTGGTAAAATTGATAAAGGAGCTTTATTCTTCGGATCACTACGATTACATCGATACCTCATTTATATATATTTTTTTATGTTTTGGCGTTTTTTACACAATAAAAAATTTTATAGAAAAAATAATTATTTTTGCATCAGTTTATTCCGCGAGCTATAACTTTTTTATTTTTTTGCTGATGATGCTGTATAGCGGCTTGTTTTTTGCGTGACAAAATGACGTTTTCAGCGTTACCATGATTATTTATATCTGACTTTTTGATCGCGTGTTATTGCACTTTTTCCAAGCGGTATGATGATACCGCTTGGAAAAAGTGTAATTTACTACTTTTTTGTGTTTTTTTTTTACGGCTTTCACTGAAGGGGTTAACTAGGGTTACGCTTTTATAGATGGGATTTTTACGGACGTGGCGATACCTAACATGTGTATTTTTTTTGTTTTTTATTTTTTTTATTACATAAAAATGTGTATTTTTTAGGGGATTTTTTTTAAATTATTTTTTAATATTTTTTTTACAATTTTTTTCAGAAATTTCAGCTTCTCCTGCACGATCGCTGCTGTGTTTGGTCAGTCAGATTGACTGACCAATCACAGCGCTGTGGGTGCGGGGACCGACGGCAAAGGTCCCCGCACCGCTTGCCGTGCCTGTCAGCTGACAGCTGTCGGCACTGATCTACCACTGCGTGTTTACACGCAGTGGTAGATCAAAGGCATGATGTGCACAGTCCGTCCTGGTGCCGGAACTGGCACCTTGCCATGACGGACTGTGCACGTCAGTGGACATTAAGGGGTTAAATAATCCTTTGGCCAAAACAAAAGCTGCTGGCTATGTTTGTGATCTGGTGTTCGATAGAAACTGTTAATGTGTGACTGGTGAGGATGTGGTGTGGAAGTGGAGTTTTTCCAAGAGTGGGCGGTGGTACTGTAAAGGTTCGAGGGGTGGAGGCGGAGCTGGAGTGGAGGCTGGGCCCAGTCTCAAGGGGGCTCAAAAATTTTGCCAGTATGGGGGCCCTGAAATTCCTGGTGGCAGCCCTGGGTACGAGTGCTATCCATGAACACCACAGATAGCACTTATCCAATATAATCAGTCTTGTGTATTAGCCCCAACAGTAATAAAATTTGTAATATATCTTATCAGACAAATCTGCTTCTTTCTCCTCCTGGACTGATATTTCACTCTCAATTCATGGGTAAAAAATTATGTTCAGTGAAGACAGGTTTCCCCAATACTAAAATTTTACCCATGAATTGGGAACAATGAGAATAAATGATCATTTCTGGCAGAGAAAGAAACAGATTTCTCTCATAAAATACTGTATATGACAAAGTTTTATTTTTACACTTACTACTCATTATGAAAGACAATTAAAATGACGATCAAACTTTAAATTTTTGTTTTAGCACAGATACACTTGAAGGGATAACTTTAAAGACTTAGATTGAAGTAATTAAAATTCATATTTAGCCCCTCCATAGAATCCATGTGAAAGAATTATAGTTTCAACCATTTGTTTTGGAGATCTACTTTTGTCATTTTTTAAACAGATTGATACTTTTATAATTGTTTTAAAATTCTATTGGTTCAGAAATTTGCAATACACCAAGTTGACTATGCTTTTAATAGATTGGAATGTTCCATAAAACAATGTCATGACTTCACCTTGGCTAATTTGCATCATTTGAGTTTAGAAGTTTATGTATGGCAGTATATTAAGGAATACCTTCAAACTCTACTGGCATCTTTGCTTGACATGAGATAATCTAAGCAAATTAGTAAAGATATCTTAAAAAGAGTTGTTACACACCCCAATCTGTTATATTCTTGGGTGCAGCTTCCAAATATCGGAAAGTACCATGTTCATATGTCCCAAGGATAGTATGCAACTTTAATCAGTTCAGAACCAGGTCATTTACCCCAATTCCCAACAAGGCACTTTTTTTGCTTTAGAGTTTGAAAGAGAGTTTAAAGAGCTAAAAATGAATTCTTATTCAGAGATTCAAGTAATTTTTGCATCTTTTTTTCGTGATACATTGCACTTAATTTCATTTATTTTCGTACTCTCTTTTTTTAACTGATATCAAGCAGTACAGGTGAGAAATGTTTCAGCATTTAAATTCCTTTTTTCTAATCTGATTTCCCCTGTAACTGGGGCTGGTATAATAGCCCTTGTTTACAGTGGAAATAGAGCCTTCTGGCTACATTATAGACCTGACTGGGACCCAGTGGCTCCTGCTGCCTCCCTACACTCAGTGATCACATGACGTCTGGGTTCATAGATGTAAGCTCACAGCTACAACAAAAATGAGATGTACATGAATCTACAACAAACTCACCGCAAGAATTGTACCATGAAAAATAACTTTTAATGATAATGTTTAAAATGTTATTATCTAAACAATTAACTCATTTACAACCTTGGACGTATCCATACATTCACCTTGGCTGGTACTTACATACCTTGGACGCATGGCTACAACATGGCAATTTTGTGCACACAGAGGATGATTCTGACAGCTGACACCTGGCACTCAGTGTCAGGAGCAGTGCCTGCACAGCTCCCAGTAATTTAACACCCTAAATGCTGCAATCGACACCTGGGTCACCAAAACTAGAAAACTTGCTACAGCATGCTCAGATTATGGTGTAGCAAGTATGTCTGTCAGTGCAGTGCTGCAGTTTGTAAAGCATAGCAAATCTCCTGCTTTGCTATGCTTTACAAGTGATCAGATGGCAAAAAGTGAAAGTCCCATAGCGGGACAAAGTAAAAAAAAAAGTGAAAGAAAGTGGGAAAAAAATTGTAAAGAGTTAAAAAAAAAAAAAAATATATATATATATATATATATATATATATATATATATAATAATTATTTATGAAAAAAATGGAAATATGGCTAAAATTTGGAAAATTTTGCAATTTTCAAACTTTGAATTTTTATTCCCTTTAAACAGAGAAATATGTCACACAAACTAGTTACTAAATAACACAATTATGGAACCAAAATTTTTTTTGTTGCGAAGTTATAAGGGTTAAAATTTGACCAGCGATTTCTCATTTTTACAACAAAATTTACAAAACCATTTTTTTAGGGACCACCTCACATTTGAAGTCACTTTGAGGGGTCTATATGGCACAAAATACCCAAAAGTGACACCATTCTAAAAAACTGCACCCCTCAAGGTACTCAAAACCACAATTAAAAAGTTTATTAACCCTTCAGGTGCTTTACAGGAGCTGACGCAACTTGGAAGGAAAAAATGAACATTTAACAGTCACAAAAATGATCTTTTACAAAAAAATTTTTATTTTAACAAGGGGAAAAGGAGAAAATGGACAGAAAAAGTTGTGCAATTTCTCCTGAGTACGCTGATACCGAAAATGTGGGGGAAAACCACTATCTGGGCGCACGGCAGGGCTCAGAAGGGAAGGAGTGCCGTTTGACTTTTTCAAACCAAAATTGGCTGGAATTGAGACTGGACTCCATGTAGTGTTTGGAGAGCCCCTGATGTGCCTAAACAGTGGGAATCCCCCACAAGTGACCCCCTTTTAGAAACTAGACCCCCTAAGGAACTTATCTAGATCTGTGGTGAACATTTTGAACCCCTAAGTGCTTCACACACGTTTATAACGTAGAGCCGTAAAATTAAAAAAATCATATTTTTACCCCAATTTTTATTTTCCCAAGGGTAACAAGACCTCAAAAGTCATTGTGCAATTTGTCCTGAGTATGCTGACACCCAATATGTGGGCGTAAACCACTGTTTGGGTGCATGGCAGAGCTTGGAAGGGAAGGAGAGCCGTTTGACTTTTTCAACGCAGCATTGGCTGGACGCCATGTCGCGTTTGGAGAACCCCTGATGTGCCTAAACAGTGGAAACCCCCACTAGTGACACCATTTTGGAAACTAGATCCCCTAAGGAACTTATCTAGATCTTTTGTGAGCACGTTCATCCCCAAAGTGTTTCACTAAAGTTTATAATGCCTGGGTGTGAAACAAAAAAAAAATTCCACAAAAATGATTTTTTAGTCCCCAATTTTTGATTTTTCCCAAGGAAATTGGACCCCAAAAGTTGTTGTCCAATTTGTCCTGATGAGTACGCTGATACCCCATATGTGGGGGGGAAATACTGTTTGGGTGCATGGCAGAGCTCGGAAAGGAACTAATGACGTTTTGGAAAGCAGACTTTGATGGGTGTCATGTTCAGTTTGCAGAGCCCCTGATGTGCCTAAACAGTGAAAAAACCCCACACGTGACCCCATTTTGGAAACTAGACCCCCTAAGGAACTTATCTAGATCTATGGTGAGCACTTTGAACCCAAAGTACTTCACACAAGTTTATAATACTCGGGCATGAAAATACAAAATCCTATTTTTTCCCACAAAAATGATCTTTTAGTCCCCAATTTTTTATTTTCCCAAGGGTAACAGGAGAAATTAGACTCCAAAAGTTGTTGTCCAATTTGTCCTGAGTACGCTGATACCCCATGTGTAGGAGAAAACTACTGTGTGGGTACATATCAGGGCTCGGAATAGAAGTAGTGACTGTTAAGTTTTGGCAGCTGAGGAGGACAGGAGCAAAAAACAGAAAGGCAGCCAAACACCAGAGAGGTTGGGATCTAATAGGTTGCAGACCCCTAAACTAACCGCACAACTAGAAGCAGCCGTGGGACGTTCCTACGGTGCCCTAAACACCTCGTCACAGCCGGAGAGATTAGCTACCCCTGAAGATGGAAAGAGGAAAGCTAACTGCCCCGGAGTAGAGTCCCAAAGAAATAGGAACCCCCAAACATATAATGGCGGTTAGACAGATGAAAACACAAATGCAGACAGAAAATAGATTGAGTAAATTGAGCAAACGCTGGGGCCCAAACTGTCTAGATAGGATAGTACAGGAGAGAATACTGTCTGCAACCCAACAAAACCCTAGGAAAAACTCCAACACTTCTGATTCCAAAAATGCTGAGACCACACGGTCTCGATCACCTACATCACACCTATATCAGATCTCTGGTGTGAACACACAGCTACCCAGCATTTTTATCATATTGTTTGTATGTCTCTTGATTTTTGCAATAATAAAAAATATATATTTTTTCAATTGCTTTTGGTCCATATTTTTTCTTGGGTATTTGTCCAATCACAAATGGCCTGAACTTTGAACGGGTCCATTTCAATAACAGACGGAGACAAAATGAATCCCAGAAATGAAACCTTCTGTATGCCAAAAAGACATTTTGATCCCTTCACATACAATGCATTTTCTCTCAAAATCCGGAATACAGTCTGAACATGTTCCACATGAGAATCCCAGTCATTGGAAAAAATCAAGATATCGTCCAAATAAACAATCAGAAATTTATCCACGAAATCCCGGAAAATATCGTTAATAAAGGATTGGAAGAGGAAGGGGCATTAGTGAGCCCAAAAGGCATCATTAGGTACTCAAAATGCCCCTCTGGGGTATTAAACGCCGTCTTCCATTCATCACCGTGCTTGATGCGAATATGATTATATGCTCCCCTGAGGTCAAGCTTGGTAAACCAACTAGCACCTTTCACTCTGGAAAATAGGTCATAAATCAAGGGTAACGGATATTGATATTTAACAGTGATCTTATTCAGGAGACGATAGTCAATACACGGCCTCAATGAACCATCCTTCTTGGCCACAAAGAAAAAGCCGGCCCCCAAGAGTGAAGAGGATGGTCTGATATGAGCCTTCTCTAAAAACTCTTTGATATAAGATCGCATAGCATCAGATAAATTAAAGAGCAGACCCTTGGGAAATTTACAACCAGTTACTAAGTCAATAGCGCAATCATAACTCCAATGAGGAGGTAAGGATGCGGACTTAATCTCACTAAACACATCAGAAAAATCAGTCAAACAGTCAGGGACATCTTGAGACTGGCGAGAGGCAGAAAAGACAGGAGTGTCAGTACGAACACATTGACAACCCCAACTGGTCACAGACACAGATTTCCAATCCAAAACAGGATTATGAGTCTGTAATCAAGGAAAACCCAGTACAATAATGTCATGTAAATTATGTAACACCAAAAATTTGCAATTCTCTTGGTGGTCCGGGTCAACCCGCATTATCACCTGGGTAGAAAACTGGGGTTTATTCTCCACCAAAGGGGTAGAATCAATGCCCAGCAAAGGAATAGACTTCCACGGGAGTATCATAGGAAAACCACAACGTTTGGCAAAATCAAAATCCATCAGGTTTATAGCTGTCCCTGAATCAACAAAAGCCTGAGCCGAAAATGTGGACATGGAGCAAATCAAGGTAACAGTCAACAGAAATTTAGTCTGAACACTACCCAAAACAACTGAGCGCGCAAAACATCTTCCCCGCTTGGGGCAGATGGAAATAGCATGGGAAGCGTCACCACAGTAGAAGCACAACTGAACAACTTATTACGCTTTCGAAACTCATGACGCTGTGCCCCAGAAGTCACTCCATCACACTGCACGGGCTCACGGCCTGGCCCGCAAGGCATCACAATCTCACGCATATTTCTACGCTCACGCAAACGTCTGTCAATTTGAAAAGCTAATGACATAGAGTCATTGAGACCAGAGGGGACAGGGAATCCCACCATAACATCCTTTACAGTCTCTGCCAGACCCTTTCGAAAAAGAGCTGCCAGAGCATCATCATTCCATTTAGTAAGGACTTTCCACTTTCTGAATTTCTGACAATACAGCTCTGCGGCTTCTTGACCCTGATTCAATGCCAACAAGGTTTTCTCAGCTTGATCAGCAACATTAGGTTCATCGTACAACAACCCCAGAGCCAGAAAAAATACATCAACATCATTCAAAACAGGATCCCCAGGTGTCAGGGAAAAGGCCCAATCCTGAGGGTCGCCGCACAACAGGGAGATGACAATTTGAACCCGCTGTGCCGCGTTCCCTGAGGACTTAGGCTTCAAGGCAAAAAACAACTTACAGTTATTTTTAAAATTCAAAAATTTAGACCGATCCCTCAAAAATAAATCCATAGGGATCCTAGGTTCCACAACAGGCAACCCAGCAAGATAGATAGCAATACTCTGAACTTCAGCAGCAAGCTGCTCCACATGATCAGATAAATGCTTGACTTTCAATCTGGAAAAAATTCCTCCTCAGCCCCCAGAGAAAAAAAGAGGGGAAAAATGTAACAAACAAAGAAAAAAAAAATTTTCTGACAACTTTTTTTTTTTACAATTTTTTCCCTTCTGTTGAGTACCATAGAATTTCAGTATGGCCGGTGATTCTGTTATGTTTTGGCAGCTGAGGAGGACAAGAGCAAAAAACAGCAAAGGCAGCCAAACACCAGAGAGGTTGGGATCTAATAGGTTGCAGACCCCTAAACTAACCGCACAACTAGAAGCAGCCGTGGGACGTTCCTACGGTGCCCTAGACGCCTCATCACAGCTGGAGAGATTAGCTACCCATGAAGATGGAAAGAGGAAAGCTAACTGCCCCGGAGTAGAGTCCCAAAGAAATAGGAAGAAATAGGAAGCCCCCAAACATATAAT
Source organism: Oophaga sylvatica (assembly GCA_033576555.1). Classification (NCBI taxonomy): domain Eukaryota; kingdom Metazoa; phylum Chordata; class Amphibia; order Anura; family Dendrobatidae; genus Oophaga; species Oophaga sylvatica. The sequence goes on from JARQOD010000009.1 coordinate 153,809,658, forward strand.
GGCGGTTAGACAAGATGAAAACACAAGCGCAGACAGAAAATAGATTGAGCAAACGCTCGGGCCCAAACTGTCTAGATAGGATAGTACAGGAGAGAATACTGTCTGCAACTCAACAAAACCCTAGGAAAAGCTCCAACACTTCTGATTCCAAAAATACTGAGACCACACGGTCTTGACCACCTATATCAGATCTCTGGAGTGAACACACAGCTACCCAGCAGTAAAAAATCAGAGGAACAGAGCAAATGAACAAATACAAAAAGAGAACAGAGACCAGCACAAGCCCCAAAGGGGACCCGGCTGAACTCAAAAGCAAGGCAGCAAAAAACAAGTCAAAATCAAACCACAGAAAAAAAACAGAAATTAACTTATCTGAATGATAGCAGGAGACAGCAGAAAATCCATCTGATTTCCAACCTAGACCAGGAAGTAACAATTGATCACCGGCGAGGATCATGGGAGGTCAGCTCACTTATATCAGGCCAGTCCGTCCCCCCTGATAACCATTCATCCATAGCAGGTGGTGGACTTTTGCTGTTCAACATAGGTTCAATACTCTCAGCAACCACCAGAGGGAGCCTCAGCTCCAAAGTCATCTCCAACACGTTCACAAAAGTGACGTTTATTAATGCAGACTTTGATGGAATGGTCTGCAGGTGTCATGTCGCGTTTGGAGAGCCCCTGATGTGCCTTAACAGTGGAAACCCCCCACAAGTGACCACATGTTGGAAACTAGACCCCCAAAGGAACTTATCTAGATGTGTGGTGAGAACTTTGTACCCCCAAGTGCTTCTCAGAAGTTTATAATGTAGAGCCATAAAAATAAAAAATCATATTTTTTTCAACAAAAATGATATTTTCGTCCCCAATTTTTTATTTTCCCAAGGGTAACAGAAGAAATTGGTCCCCAAGAGTTATTGTGAAATTTGTCCTGAGTATGCTGATACCCCGTATGTGGGGGTAAACTACTGTTTGGGCGCATGGCAGAGCTCAGAAGGGAAGGAGCACCGTTTGACTTTTTCAATGCAGAATTGGCTGGAATTGAGATCAGATGCCATGTCATGATTGGAGAGCCCCTGATGTGCCTAAACAGTGGAAAGCCCCAATTTTAACTCCAACCCTAACCCCAACACACCCCTAACCCTTATCCCAACCCTAACCCTAATCCTAACTTTAGCCCCAACCCTAACCCTAAAACTTACCCTAATGGGAAAATGGAAATAAATACATTTTTTAAATGTTATTATTTTTCTCTAACCAAGGGTGTGATAAAAGGGGTTTGATTTACTATTTATGGCAGGTTTTATGTTTGGCAGCTGTCACGCTAAAAGACGCTTTTATTGCAAAAAATAGTTTTTGCATCATCACATTTTGAGAGCTATAATTTTTTCTTATTTTGGCCCACAGAGTCATGTGAGGTCTTATTTTTTGCGAGACGAGTTGACGTTCTTATTGGTACCATTTTCAGGCATATGACATTTTTTGATCGCTTTTATTACGATTTTTTGGGACAGAATGAATAAAAACCAGCAATTCATGAATTTCTTTTGGGGGGGGGCGTTTATACCGTTCTGCGTGTGGTAAAATTGATAAAGCAGTTTTATTCTTTGGGTTACTACGATTACAGCGATACCTCATTTGGATCATTTTTTTAATGTTTTGGCGCTTTTATACAATGAAAACGATTTTATCTAAAAAATAATTATTTTTGCATCGTTTTATTCTGCGAGCTATAGCTTTTTTATTTTTTCACTGATGATGCTGTATGGCAGTTCTTTTTTGCGGGACAAGATGACGTTTTCAGCTGTACCATATTAATTTATATCCGTTTTTTGATCGCGTGTTATTTCCACTTCTTGTTCGGCGGTATGATGATAAATCATTATTTTTTTGCCTTTTTTTTTAAGGGGTTCACTAAAGGGGTTAACTAGTGGGACAGTTTTACAGGGCGGGTCATTACGGACGCGGCGATACTAAATATGTGCACTTTTAATGTTTCTTTTGTTTTTTTTACATAAGCAAATGAATTTATTGGGGAATATTTTTTTTTCTTTATTTAGGATTTTTTATTTTTACACATTTTTTTTTACTTTTTTATTTTGTTCCACCCACCCAGCACTGTGTCAGATCGGCGATCAGACAGGCAGTGCAGCAGGCTTTCTCAGCGCCTGCTCTCAGCTGGCACTGAGGAATCTGCCTCCCTGCAGGACCTGGAAGGACCCTGCTGCCATCTTAGATCCGGGGTCCTGCAGGGAGAAGGCCCTCGGAACAGTGCGATCACATCGCGCTGCTCTGAGGGTCTCAGGGAAGCACGCAGGGAGCCCCCTCCCTGCGCAATGCTTCCCTGTGCTCCTGGAACACTGCGATCATGTTTGATCGCAGTGTGCCGGGGGTTAATGTGCGGGGAGAGGTCCGTGACTGCACCTGGCACATAGTGCCGAGTGTCAGCTGTGATAATCAGCTGATACCTGGCCGCGATCAGCTGCGCTCCCCCGGGAGTGCAGCGGATCGCATATGATGTACTATTCCGTCCTTGGGAATTAAGTCCCAGGGCACATGGACGGAATAGTACGTCTGATGGCAGAAAGGGGTTAATGTAAATAAATATGGTAGCGCTAAAAACATCATCTTTCCCAAAAAAACAAGTCATCACACAGATCCAGCAGCGGAAAAATAAAAACATTATAGCTCTCAGAATAAGGCGATGCAAAAATAATAATTTTTTCTATTAAATAGGTTTTATTGTGCAAAAGTGCCAAAACATAAAAAAGATGTAAATGTGGTATTGCTGTAATCGTACTGACCTGTGGTGTCAATATGATCACTGTACCCCTGAATTCATTGAGAGGTGTGGCTTGCAAAATGGTGTCTCTTATGGGGGATTTTGCTGTTCTGTAGCCTTAGGGGCGCTGCCAATGTGAAATGGCACCCTCAAACCAGTACAGCAAAATCTGAACTCCAATATGGCACTTTTTCCCTTCTGAGCTGTGCTGTGCACTGTGCCTCAAAAGTAGTTTTCGACCACATATGGGGTATCGGTGTACTCAGAAGAAATTGAACAACAAATTTTGGGTTCCATTTTCCCCTGCTAACCTTGTGAAAATGTAAAATTTGGGGATAAAATAACATTTTTGTGGGAAAAATGAGGGTTTTTTTTTACTTTCACAGCTCTATATTATAATCTCCTGTGAAGCACCTGCAAGTTCAAGGTGCACACCACACATCTAGATACATTCCTTGAGGGGTCTAGTTTTCAAAATGGGGTCACTGTTTAGGCAGATCATGGGCTCTCCAAATGCGACATGACATCCATAGACCATTCCATCAAAGTCTGCTTTCCAAAAGTCACTCCTTCCTTTCTGAGCCTTGCCGTGCACCCAAACAGTAGTTTTCTCCCACATATAGGGTATTTGTGTATTTAGGAGAAATCACACAACAAATTTTGGGGTCCATTTTTTGCTATTACCTTGTGAAAATAAAAAATATGGGACTTTTTTTATTTTAACGGCTCTAACTTATAAACTTCTGTGAAGCACCTTGGGGTTCCAGGTGCTCACCACACATCTAAATAAGTTCCCTGTGGGGTCTAATTTCCAAAATGGTATCACTTGTGGGGGTTTCACTGTACAGACATGAGGGGTACTCCAAATGCGACATGGCATTCGCTAATTATTCCAGCAAATTTTGCTTTTCAAAAAGTCAAATGGTGCTCCTTCCCTTCCAAGCTCTGCTCTGCACCCAAACAGTAGTTTTCCTCCACATATTTGGTATCGGCATACTCAGGAGAACTAGCACAAAAAAATGTGTGGAGCAATTTCTCCTTTTACCCTTATGAAAATGCAAAATTTGGGGCTAAAAAATATTTTTGTAGGAAAAATATGATTTTTTTATTTTCACAGCACTATGTTATAAACTTCTGTGACGCACCTAATGGTTTAATAAGTTTACCACACATCTAGATAAGTTCCCTGAGGCAGGGTCGGACTGTCCCACCGGAGAACCGGATGATTCTGGGGGGCCCTGGCACCTGCTGGCATACTGGGGCCAGTTGCCTAGGGCCCCCGCTGCTCCAGGGGCCCCCAGCCGGTGGCGTGTCGCTAATATCGGCACACCCGCAGCTGCCATGGGGGCCCCATGCCAGCGGAGCAGCAGCGGGTGACAGGAGGCAGGAGCCCCTGTCCCCGCTGCTAAAGAGAAATGAATATTCACTGCTTCCCATGCCCACACGGGCGTGGGAAGCAGTGAATATCATTACTTACCTGTCACCCGCTCCAACCGCTGAGCGCCGCTGTGTCCTCACATCCTCTCTTGCTGCGATGTTCAGGCAGAGGGCGCGATGACGTCATTAGTGTGCGCTGCTCCCTCTGCCTGAGCATTCACTGCTGGAGGACCGAAGACAGCGGCGCTCAGCGGTTGGAGCGGGTGACAGGTAAATCTCTCAGGTGCTGGGGCCCTGAGCCAGCGGTGACACCGGCACCTGTCCCCCATAGCGCGCCGGTGCCCCCGCCTGCTCAGGACACCAGCATCTGGCCCCCAGCGACGAGAGGTGAGTATGTCTTTTTTTTTTGCTGCATAAAGGGGCCTATTCAATGCAGCATCTATGAGGGCACAGTCTGTGGAGCATCTATGGGGGCATAATCTGTGGAGCATCTATGGGGGCATAATCTATGGGGGCATAATCAGGAGCATTTATGGGGGCATAATCTGTGGAGCATCTATGGGGGCATAGTCTATGGGGGCATAATCTGGAGCATTTATGGGGCATAATCTATGGGGGCATAATCTGTGGAGCATCTATGGGGCATAATCTATGGGGGCATAATCTATGGAGCATCTATGGGGGCATAATCTATGGGGGCATAATCTGTGGAGCATCTATGGGGGCATAATCTATGGGGGCATAATCTGGAGCATTTATGGGGGCATAATCTATGGGGGCATAATCTATGGAGCATCTATGGGGGCATAATCTATGGAGCATCTATGGGGGCATAATCTATGGAGCTTCTATGGGGGCATAATCTATGGAGAATCTATGGTTGGCATAATCTAAGGAGCATTTATGGGGGCACAATCTATGGAGCTTCTATGGGGGCATAATCTATGGAGCATCTAGGGGGGCATAATCTATGGAGCATCTATGGGGGCATAATCTAAGGAGCATTTATGGGGCACAATCTATGGAGCTTCTATAGGGGCATAATCTATGGAGCTTCTATGGGGGCATAATCTAAGGAGCATCTATGGGGGCATAATCTATGGGGGCATAATCTATGGAACATCTATGGGGGCATAATCTATGGAGCATCTATAGGGGTATAATCTATGGGGGCACAATCTATGGAGCTTCTATGGAGGCATAATCTAAGGAGCATTTATGGGGGCACAATCTATGGAGCTTCTATGGGGGCATAATCTAAGGAGCATCTATGGGGGCACAATCTATGGAGCTTCTATGGGGGCATAATCTAAGGAGCTTCTATGGGGGCATAATCTATGGGGGCATAATCTAAGGAGCATTTATGGGGGCATAATCTATGGAGCATCTATAGGGGCATAATCTATGGGGGCACAATCTATGGAGCTTCTATGGAGGCATAATCTAAGGAGCATCTATGGGGACACAATCTATGGAGCTTCTATGGGGGCATAATCTAAGGAGCATCTATATGGGCATAATCTATGGAGCATCTATGGGGCATAATCTATGAGGGCATAATCTATGGAGCATCTATGGGGGCACAATCTATGGAGAATCTATGGGGGCATAATACATGGGCAGCATATGGGGCACAATCTATGGAGCATCTTGTGGGGCATAATACATGGGGCAGCATATGGGGCATAATCTCATTTTCCACCCTAGGCTTATACTCGAGTCGATAAGTTTTCCCAGTTTTTTGTGGCAAAATTAGGGGGGTCGGCTTATACTCGAGTATATATGGTAGCTATCTATTATCTATCTATATCTATATATATATATTATATTATATATATATATTATATCATTATACCCTATGAGGGGGGGCAGCATTATCCTCTATGAGGGGGGCAGCATTATCCCCTATGGGGGGGTTGCTTTATAATTATGAGGGAGGCTACCCCAACTCCTGCTACATAATTAAGACATGTACTACCTTATATTATACCCTGATATTAGTGTGTTTTACTGCACAATTGGTGGTCTTGTATTTATTTCTATGTAGCTACATAGTGGGCCCCAAGAATGATTTTCTCTGGTGGGCCCAAGGTGTTCCTGTCCGACGCTGCCCTGAGGAGTCTAATTTCCAAAATGGTGTCACTTGTGGGGGGTTTCCACTGTTTAGGCACATGATGGTCACTCCATTGCGACAAGCCCTGCTGTGACCCAAACAGTAGTTTTCTTCTATATATTGGGTATCGGCATACGCAGGAGAAATTGCACAACAAATTGTATGGTGCAATTTCTCATGTTACCCTTATGAAAATGCAAAATTTGTGGCTAAAAAAACATTTTTGTCGGAAAAATTTGATTTTTTTCGTAATTTTCACTGCTCAATGTTATAAACTTCTGTGAAGCACCTAGGGGTTCAAGGTGCTCACCACAAATCTAGATAAGTTCCCTGTGGGATCTAGTGTTCAAAATGGTGTCACTTGCACACGGTTTTGACTGTTTAGGCACATCATGGGCTTGGCAAACACAACATGATTTTTGCCAATTATGCCAGCAAATTTTATATTAAAAAAGTCAAATAGTGCTCCTTCCCTTCCGAGGTATGCCGTGCGCCCAAACGCTAGTTTTCCACCACATATGGGGTATCGGCGTACACTAAGGTTCCACAAAGTTTGTATTGGAAGGAAATGTCTCTTAGGGATGAACAAACGTTTGTCTGAGAAATGCAAATCAATTCAAGAACAACAGAAATCAACCTTGTGAAGATCCTGAAGTTAGTAGATACAATAGGATCTATATTCTTATATTCTATATTCTTAGATTTAGAAGCAATATCTAAAAAGACATCAACCAGAAAAGCTTTATCAGAAATGAGTTTTTCTAAATGATCAATGACCCCAATTATACCTACAAAGTTGTTGAAAAAATTGATTAAGAACAACAAATTGAAGGTATCGGAATGGCCATCACAAAGTCTTAACCTAAACCCCTCAAAATATGTATGGGCAGAATTAAAAATTGTTTGTGATTGGAGAGTCCAACGAATCTGACTGACAACTGTTCTGTAAAGAGGAGTGTGCCAAAGTTCAATCAATTTATTGGGGAAGGCTACTCGAAACATATGACCCAAGTTAGACAATTCAAAGGCAACTTTTGAGTCACTGGGCATGTTATAAAAAGAAATAAAAGCAAAAATAAATAATTGTCTGTATATTATTCTGACATTTCTCATTCTTGAAATAGTAGTGATCCAAACTAATCTAAGAGAGAGATGTGTACTAAGATTAAATGTCAGGCGTTGTGAAAAACTGAGATGTAATGAATGTAGTTAAGACGTATGTAAACATATCTGCAGCTGTAAATGTTTATTACAGGAATGTTTAACTTCACTTATTCTTGATTTTCCAGCCACATCTGCTGGAAGTTTGTTGAAAGCACCTACTACTCGTTCAGTTGAATATTTTCTAACATTGCTTCTGTGACCTTCCAAGCAACTAAATTCAGATTTATTATTTACACATAAACACAATTAAAGATTAGATCATGCCTCCTTCTGTTCTTTCTAAAAGACCCTGCCAATAAAGAATCTCTTGATTAAGTTTGGTGCCTGACCTTCCACTATTTTTGTTTCATACCTCTGGATTCACTTAATTTTTTAAATGTCTTTGTAGAGAAGAGCTCTCTAGAGCTGAACATGGCATTCTAAAATAGTCTGCACAATGTGATCAAAATCTCACTGCTTCATCTAATTTCCCCTCTGGTTATACCACCAAGCAGTCTCCTGCCCAGCTACACTAATGACTCACAATCAGAAACAAGTTATTTTCAAGACCATCGCTTCTAAAATCCTGACTAAGGTCAGGGTCACACTTGCAACTGCAATGCGAGACGCCGCCGGCATTCGGACCGGAGCATTCAGCTGCATAGAAATACATGCAGCTGCACACTCCGATCCCGAGTGCCGGCAGCAGTGCTGGGTATTGAGGCGAGAGACTCACGCAAGTTTCTCGCATTGCAGTTGCAAGTGTGACCCCGGGCTTACACCGAACTGCTAAAACAATACTCACAGAGAAATCTGTCTTCATAAGATATTTTTACATTTTAAAATATCAAACTACTTTATATTATTGTGGTCATTTTTTTCTGAAAAGCTAAACAGAACAGATAACAGCACACAATTTAACCATAGTACACAGTTTGTTTCATTGGCAAACTGCTATATCTAGCCTACTTATCCTTCTCCCATATCAATAATAAACAAATTAAAATGGGCAAGGGCCAAGAAAAAAAATTTGTGGTGCACTACCAGCTAGTCTTTATAAAGGGCACTAATAACAACAACACTGATAACCACAAATCCAGTGAAGTATCCAGTGCTTAAATGGAAACTGTCACCATCAAAAACGCTATTAACCTGCATATATTGGGTTAATCTGCATGTTAATCATGTTACTAACCTGCCCGGCCCCTGCACTTAGCCAAACACTGTGGGAGAAAATGAACTTTATTCTCATCGGCAGCATTCGATTTCAGTCACGTCGCCGACTTTGGTTCAGTCTCCACTCTAAGTGTCGGCTGTAACTGGGCCCCCGACACTGGCTGACACTGGCTCTGCATTGTAGTGAGCTGTCAGTCAGTGTTGGGGCTAGGTTACAGCCACAGCTCTGTATTTTCAAAGCGGTGACTGAACCAGCGCCGGCCCCGTGACTGAAACCGAATGCTGCCTTGGAGAATAAAGTTAAATTTTCTCCCCGCAGCATTCGGCTAAGTGCGGGTGCTGGGCAGGTTAGTAACATTATTAACCTGCAGATAACCTCGTTTATGCAGGTTAATAGCGTTTTTGCTGGTGACAAGTTCTCTTTAAGTCCTATTTTCAATACCATATACTCTACTCAAATAAAATTAAGGGAATAATTAAATTGCACATTGGATATTTTTAAATAGATTCAAGTTGAAAATCTTTGCTGATATACAGTCAGGGCCAGAAATATTTGGACAGTGACACAATTTTCACGAGTTGGGCTCTGCATGCCACCACATTGGATTTGAAATGAAACCTCTACAACAGAATTCAAGTGTAGATTGTAGAGTTTAATTTGAAGGGTTGAACAAAAATATGTGTTAGAAAATGTAGGAATTGTACACATTTCTTTACAAACACTCCACATTTTAGGAGGTCAAAAGTAATTGGACAAATAAACATAACCCAAACAAAATATTTTTATTTTCAATATTTTGTGGCGAATCCTTTGGAGGCAATCACTGCCTTAAGTCTGGAACCCATGGACATCACCAAACGCTGGGTTTCCTCCTTCTTAATGCTTTGCCAGGCCTTTACAGCCGCAGCCTTCAGGTCTTGCTTGTTTGTGGGTCTTTCCCTCTTAAGTCTGGATTTGAGCAAGTGAAATGCATGCTCAATTGGGTTAAGATCTGGTGATTGACTTGGCCATTGAAGAATGTTCCACTTTTTTGCACTCATGAACTCCTGTGTAGCTTTGGCTGTATGCTTGGGGTCATTATCCATCTGTACTATGAAGCGCTGTCCAATCAAGTTTGCAGCATTTGGCTGAATCTGGGCTGAAAGTATATCCCGGTACACTTCAGAATTCATCCAGGTACTCTTGTCTGCTGTTATGTCATCAATAAACACAAGTGACCCAGTGCCATTGAAAGCCATGCATGGCCATGCCATCACGTTGTCTCCACCATGTTTTACAGAGGATGTGGTGTGCCTTGGATTATGTGCCGTTCCCTTTCTTCTCCAAACTTTTGGCTTCCCATCATTCTGGTACAGGTTGATCTTTGTCTCATCTGTCCATAGAATACTTTTCCAGAACTGAGCTGGCTTCTGGAGGTGTTTTTCAGCAAATTTAACTCTGGCCTGTCTATTTTTGGAATTGATGAATGGTTTGCATCTAGATGTGAACCCTTTGTATTTACTTTCATGGAGTCTTCTCTTTACTGTTGACTTAGAGACAGATACACCTACTTCACTGAGAGTGTTCTGGACTTCAGTTGATGTTGTGAACGGGTTCTTCTTCACCAAAGAAAGTATGCGGCGATCATCCACCACTGTTGCTTTCCGTGGGCTCCCAGGTCTTTTTGGATTGATGAGTTCACCAGTGCTTTCTTTCTTTCTCAGGATGTACCAAATTGTAGATTTTGCCACTTCTAATGTTGTAGCAATTTCTTGGATGGGTTTTTTTCTGTTCTTGCAGCTTAAGGATGGCTTGTTTCACCTGCATGGAGAGCTCCTGTGACCGCATGTTTCCTTCACAGCAAAACCTTCCAAATGCAAACACCACACCTCAAATCAACTCCGGCCCTTTCATCTGCTTAATTGAGAATGACATAACAAAGGGATTGCCCACACCTGTCCATGAAATAGCCTTGGAGTCATTTGTCCAATCACTCTAAAAATCAAAATAAAAAAATTGAAAACACATATGGATCCAATTTGCATGAATTTCCTCACAACAACCCATAATGTAATACTGTGTATGGCTCCAACATGGCCTATATGCACTCCTAGCAACATCTGGGCATACTCCTGATGAGACCATGGATTGTGTATCAGCATAAGGCTAGTTTCACACTAGCGTTCGGCAGGGCTGCGTACTTCCTCCGTCAAGCCCTGCCCACTGCCGCACCACTTCCTTTCAGCGCGGCCTACCTCTGCATGCGTCCTGCGTACCCTATCTTTAACATTGGGTATGCAGGCCATGTGGATGTATGCGGATGCCTCCACATGCGTCGCTTTGATGCTGCACCGGCCGCAACAAAATTCAACATATTGCTTTCGACGCAGTTCGGCACAGCGTCAAAATGATGCATGTGGAGGCATCCGCATAATCCACATTGCCTGCATACCCAATGTTAAAGATAGGGTATGCAGGACACATGCAGAGGTAGGTGGCGCTGAAAGGAAGAGGTGCAGCAGTAGGCGGGGCTTGATGGAGGAAGTACACAGCCCTCCGCAGCCCTGCCGAATGCTAGTGTGAAACTAGCCTAAGTGACTAACTAGGCATGCTGTGGCTCTACTTACTGGCAGCTGATGTACTATTACATAATGTCACTCAGGTTCTCAACTGGATTCATGTCTGTGGATTGTGACAGACAGGTGCCTACACACTCTGACCACATGAGGCTGGGCATTGTCCCTAAAAGAAGAATCCAGGTTCCACTACACCAGTGTAGTCAGTCTTGCTGAATGACATTGCAGGAAGCAAAACATTCACAATGGCGTCTCCACTCTATTTTAGAACTGTCACATATCTTCGTGTAAACCTGCTCTCATATGTGAAGAGAGTGCTAGTGGCAGAATTGCTAATTCTAGTGGTCTCTGAAAAATGTCAACCAAGCTGCATGGTAATAGGCTGTGAACATTGGTTCCACTATAGGATGTCAGGCCCTCATACCACCTTCAAGGAACAACGTTCTGACTTGTCACAAACATGCAGCCTGTTCCAGGTCACTGTTTAGTGCTTTGGAATTGCTCTTCCTGTTATTTTTTCACACGAAAGAGGTGAATACTGCTCCTACTGCTTGGCTGATGCCTTTCTATGATCCTGTAGAGTTCTCCTTGTGTATCTGTCTATGTTGTGGTATCTGACTAAACTGATTCTCAGTCACTTATGCTTCCTAACTAGAAAAAATAATATTCCTGAAGTTTATCTGTCTTGGGGTTATACTGTGATGCCTAAGTGTTCCATTAATTTGTTGAGCACTATGTAATAACAAATGACTAGAGATGGGCGTACCGGGGGTTTCGGCCAAACAGTTACAAAAAGTTCGGATTTGGGTACCAGAATAGTACCTGAACCTGGACGACTGTTTCCAAACAGGCGCTTTCTCACCGGTATAACCGGTTTCTGTGTTTTGTGGCTGAATTTTTATTAAATATCATTAAAGATATTATTAAAGATTTTTTGATTTTATGTCTTGGAGCTGGATCCTTCTTTCCATTTCTATGAGTGTTTTCCGCACTGTCATGTTCATGAGAGCGTGGCAAACACCGCATCTGATCGGCGGTGAAATCATCTCAGCCGGTCAGAGAGCCACGGTTCCCATGCTGTGAAAAGATGGCGTGAGTGCACTAAAATAATAAAAAATTGGTGTAAAACTGGAAAGTCTATAATGAGCATCAAGAATAATATTTCATCTGTAATGAAGACTGCAGTATGCTGTGGGCAGGTCATTTTTCTTGGGCAGGTATTTTTTCTATATAAAATGACCTCTCACAAAATAATATGCCATACATCATAAAAAGTTTATGTTGAAAGTAATAATGAAAACAGAAAAGTTATGTTGAAAACATGTAAAATATTAACTGGATGTGCGCTTATTCCAAGTAAAGTCGGAACACTGGTCATTTTGATTTTGGTAGGGTTAAACAGGGTGATTAGAAATCACACACAAAAAAATCCTATTGGCACCACTTAGATAAATAACTAATTCTTGTTAAATACGCTTTGTGAGATGTTTGGATGACTTGAATGTCCACATGTATTTCAGTATAGCTGAGAGGTAAGAAGTTAATGTGATTGGATTAGGATAAACAAAGCAGGCTGAAATGACGAACAATGCTTCCATGTTTGCTACAAATAACCTGAGTTGTTAAGAGGCTACTGGCTTACTCCTATCCGATTTGACGGAATTACCTCAAAGGCAGAATCCATGTGGTGCATCAGAGAATTACTTACTTTAAAACCAAGGTTCACAGATAGATTTTCACTAAGAATTCAATGGGCTAGTGCAGTGTATAGGTGGTTTTAGACCTTTATTAGAGATGAGCGACTTTCCCTTTTTTCGGGTCGAGTCGGGTTTCACGGAACCCGACTTTCGCAAAAGTCGAGTCAAGAGAAAATGGCCGACTAGCGTGAAAAGTCGGGTTTCAGCCGAAACACGAAACCCAATACAAGTCAATGGGGAAGCAATGTCGGCAGGGGGGGAGGACAGTAAACACACCTGCAGTCCCCATTTTCAGCGCTGGCTGGCGACTCAGCCAAAGAGGGGTGCCGGCGCAGCTTTGAGCGGCGCAGGATTCAAATTCTCGGCCAAAGCCGCACCGGCACCGCTCATTGGCTGAGCCGCCCACCGGCTCAGCCAATGAGCGTTGCGGGATTCAAATCCCCCGCCAAAGCGGCACTGCTCATTGGCAGAGCCGGCGGGCTGCTCAGTCAATGAGCGTCGCGGGATTCAAATCCCCCGCCATTGGCTGAGCGGAGCCGCCCGGCTTTGTGTGTGTGTGTGTATGCAGGCATCGTCCGATGGGACTACAGGTCCCATCCGGCTATGCCTGCTACACTGTCAGTGAGTGACACTTTAGCCAATGATGGGACAGTAGTAGTCCCATCATCCGGCTAATGTGTTGAATGTAAAAAAAACATACATTACATGCACCACATACAGAACATATAACACAGAACATACACATAACACACAACACATAACATACATATAACACATAACATACAGTACATACTGTACATATAACATACAACACAGAACATACATACAACACATAACATATTGTACATACATATAACATACAACACAGAACATACATATAACATACATCACATAACATACAGAACATACATATAACATACAACACATAACATACAGAACATGCATGTAACATACAACACATAACAAACATATAACATACAACACATAACATACAGAACATACATATAACACATAACATACAGTACATTCATATAACATACAACACATAACATACATATTCCCCTCAAGCTTTAAACATGCCTCAATCACACCTATCCTCAAAAAGCCCTCTCTTGACCCATCCTCTGTATCTAGCTATCGCTGTTGTGTTTAGGTAGCTGAGGAGAGTATGCAAAAACGGCAATACACCAGAGAGGCTGCAACCTATTGGATTGCAGTAACCTGAACTAACCACACAACTAGAGGTAGCCGTGGAGCGTTCCTACGTTGATCCTAGACGCCTCGTCACAGCCTGAGAGATACTACACCTAAAGGCAGAAAGAGGAAAACTATCTGCCCCGGAGCAGATCCCCAAAGAAAATAGGAAGCCCCCAAACATGTAATGGCGGTTAGACAAGAAGAAGCACGGATACAGACAGAAAATAGAATGAGCAAACACTGGGGCCTAATCTGTCTAGACAGAAAAGAACAGGAAAAGATTCTTACTGCAATCCAACAAAAACCCTAAAAAATACCAACTCTTCTTTGTTATGAATGTGCTAAAAATGGTTTCTGAACAGAGGCTCCCTCTGGTGGTTACTGACAGTACTGAACCTTTCAGCGAGGAGTGGCAATCTGGGATCACGGACTAGTCTGATATAAGGGAGGTTCCCTCCCATGATGGTTGCCGGTGATCAATTGTTCTTGTCTCAATTGTGGTTCCTGGTTCATTTGGAAGCTTGCTGAGTCTTGCCTGCATCTTCTGCTATCAGATAAGATATTTTCTGCTTTTATTTTTGTGCTTGCTTTTTGCATTGTTCCTTGCACTTCTGTGGAGGTCAGCCAGGTCCCCTCCGGGGGGCTTGTGCTCCTCTCAGTTTATCTGGACCCACTGTTGTTTGTTCATTTGCTTTCTCTTGTTTTTTCAGTGGCTGCGGCTTAGTTTTGTTACACCAGAGAACTGATTTAGGTGGTAGAGGTCGTGTGATCTCAGGTGTTTTTGCAATCAGTAGAGTTGGTATTTTTTAGGGTTTTTTTGGATTGCAGTGAGTATCCTTTCCTGTACTTTTTTGTCTAGACAGATTGGGCCCCAGCGTTTGCTCATTCTATTTTCTGTCTGTGTCCGTGTTTCTTCTTGTCTAACTGCCATTACATGTTTGGGGGCTTCCTAATTTCTTTGGGAATCTGCTCCGGGGCAGATAGCTTTCATCTTTCTGCCTTTGGGTGTAGTTATCTCTCAGTCTGTGACGAGGTGTCTAGGACCAACGTAGGAACGC
Source organism: Oophaga sylvatica (assembly GCA_033576555.1). Classification (NCBI taxonomy): domain Eukaryota; kingdom Metazoa; phylum Chordata; class Amphibia; order Anura; family Dendrobatidae; genus Oophaga; species Oophaga sylvatica. The sequence goes on from JARQOD010000009.1 coordinate 153,824,757, forward strand.
TCCACAGCTACCTCTAGTTGTGTGGTTGGTTCAGGTTACTGCAATCCAATAGGTTCCAGCCTCTCTGGTGTATTGCCGTTTTTGCTTACTCTCCTCAGCTATCAAAACATAACAGTATCACCGGCCCAAACTGAAAATTATATGGTACTCACAGAAGGGAAAAATAGTGTGGAAAGAAAAAAGATTGTCAGAGTTGTCAGAGATTTTTTTTTTCCCTCTGTTTCTCTGTGTGCTGAGGAGGATTTTTTTTTCTCTCAATGGAGCTTGCACAGTTGTCTGGCCGTGTGGATCAGCTTGCCACTGAGGTTCGGAGTATTGCTGCCTATCTTGCTGGGTTGCCGGTTGTGGAACCTAGGATTCCCATGCCAGATTTGTTTTTGGGGGATCGGGCAAAATTTCTGAATTTCAAAAATAACTGTAAGTTGTTTTTTGCCCTAAAGCCTAAGTCCTCAGGGAGCGCAGCACAGCAGGTTCAAATTGTCATCTCTCTCCTGCGCAGCGATCCTCAGGATTGGGCTTTTTCCCTGACACCTGGGGATCCTCTTTTGAATGATATTGATGCATTTTTTCTGGCTCTGGGGTTATTGTATGATGAACCTAATGTCACTGATCAAGCTGAAAAAACCTTGTTGGCATTAAATCAGGGTCTTGAAGACGCTGAGTTGTACTGTCAGAAATTCCGAAAGTGGGCAGTCCTGACCAAATGGAATGATGATGCTTTGGCAGCCCTTTTTCGGAAGGGGCTGTCAGAGAAAGTAAAGGATGTTATGGTGGGATTCCCTGCTCCCTCTGGTCTCAATGATTCTATGTCATTGGCTATTCAAATTGACAGACGTTTGCGTGAGCGCAGAGGTATGCGTGAAATAGTGTTGCCTTGTGAGCCAGCTTCTGAGCCCATGCAGTGTGATAGAGTGACTTCTGGGGCACAGCGTCATGAGTTTCGAAAGCGCAATGGGTTATGTTTCTACTGTGGTGACGCCTCTCATGCTATTTCAGTCTGCCCTAAACGGGGAAGACGTTTTGCACGCTCAGTTGTCTTGGTTAGTGTTCAGACTAAATTTCTGTTGACTGTTACCCTGATTTGCTCCCTGTCCACATTTTCTGCTCAGGCTTTTGTTGATTCAGGAGCAGCTATTAACCTGATGGATTTTGACTTTGCCAAACGTTGTGGGTTTCCCATGATACCCCTGCGGAAGTCTATTCCCCTACTGGGCATTGATTCTACCCCTTTGGTGGAGAATAAACCCCAGTTTTCTACTCAGGTGATAATGAGGGTTGAACCAGATCATCAGGAGAGTTGCAAATTTCTGGTGCTGTATAATCTGCATGACATTATTGTACTAGGTTTCCCTTGGTTACAGTTTCATAATCCTGTTTTGGATTGGAAATCTGTGTCTGTGACCAGTTGGGGCTGCCAATGTGTTAATGCCGACACTCCTGTTTTTTCTGCCTCTCCCCAGTCTCAGGATGTTCCTGACTTTTTGACTGATTTTTCGGATGTGTTTAGTGAAAGTAAATCCACATCCTTGCCCCCTCACAGGAGCTATGATTGCGCTATTGAATTAGTGCCTGGTGGTAAATTTCCTAAAGGTCGCCTTTTTAACTTGTCTGTACCTGAACACGATGCTATGCGATCTTATATCAAGGAGTCATTGGAGAAGGGTCATATCAGACCATCCTCTTCACCCTTGAGTGCCGGTTTTTTCTTTGTGGTCAAAAAGGATGGTTCATTGAGGCCGTGTATTGATTATCGTCTCTTGAATAAGATCACTGTGAAGTATCAATATCCATTACCCTTGATTTCTGACCTGCTTTCCAGGGTGAAAAGTGCTAGTTGGTTTACCAAGCTTGACCTCAGGGGGGCGTATAACCTTATTCGCATTAAGCACGGGGATGAATGGAAGACGCGTTTAATACCCCAGAGGGGCATTTTGAGTACCTAGTGATGCCCTTTGGCTCACTAATGCTCCTTCCATCTTCCAATCCTTCATGAATGATATTTTCATGGATTTTGTGGATAAATTTCTGATTGTTTATTTGGATGATATCTTGATTTTTTCCAATGACTGGGACTCTCATGTGAAACATGTTCGGACTGTGTTCCAGATTTTGAGAGAGAATGCACTGTATGTGAAGGGGTCAAAGTGTCTTTTTGGCGTACAGAAGGTCTCATTTCTGGGATTCATTTTGTCTCCGTCTGTTATTGAAATGGACCTGGTCAAGGTTCAGGCCATCTGTGATTGGGTCCAACCTACTTCATTAAAGGCTCTTCAGAGATTTTTGGGTTTTGCCAATTTTTATCGTAAATTTATTGGTAATTTCTCCGGTATTGTTAAACCATTGACTGATTTGACCAAAAAGGGTTCTGATGTGGTAAATTGGCCTCCTGAGGCAGTCTCTGCATTTCAGGAACTTAAGCAGAGATTCACTTCTGCTCCTGTTCTATGGCAGCCGAATCTTTCTCTACCGTTTTAGGTGGAGGTTGATGCCTCTGAAATAGGGGCAGGTGCCGTTTTGTCCCAAAGAGATCCAGAGACCTCTAAGAGTAACCCTTGTGCCTTTTTCTCTCTAAAATTTTCTCCAACTGAACGTAATTATGACGTGGGTAATCGGGAGTTATTGGCCATGAAGTGGGCCTTTGAAGAGTGGAGACATTGGCTGGAAGGAGCCAAACATCAGGTGGTGGTCCTCACAGACCATAAGAATCTGGTTTATGTTGAATCAGCCAAGCGACTTAATCCTAGACAGGCCAGGTGGGCCTTGTTTTTCACATGTACCCTACGATGCATATCCCGGGCCTTTTAGGCCTGGGAACTTTTGTTTTGCAAAAATTCTGAAAGGTTTTTAAACTTAGAATTTTGAAACTCTAGGTATTCCTCAGGTCTGTAGTTGTGTGTAATTTCCAGTTGTTTATATATTATTATGTGATGGGGTTTTTTTTATATAATTTTTTTTTGGAAAACTACAGCTTTACATATCCCGGGCCTTTTAAGCCCGTATTAGGTTTATCATATGCTCATCAGTATATTTGTCTTTTTTTGCTATTTTCTGCAAGATTACTTGCTGTACTTTAGAATTTCGAAACTCTAGGTATTTCTCAGGTTTTTAGTTGTTGGTAATTTCCTAGTTTCATGTGATCATCGTTTTTTTTATAAAAATGCTTTTTTGGAAGAACAAATATTTCCATGACACAGGCCTCTTAGTTTATGATATTGTCATGCCTTCTGCATGACATTTATGTTTTCAGACTAAAGGTCCTTTCACACAGCCTGTGGTCAGTAGATAAACCAGTTGAACAATAGATGACCCATGTGAATGCTTCAATTTGATGATAAGCGAACTCATCCTACGAGGTTGGAAACGGATCAACCGTTTACCCTGCGCCTATTAGTTACATTTGGAATATTTTTATCCGGAATTGTACCAAGCTCTACAATCTTGGTGAAAATATAACTGTGGATGAGCAACTTGTAGCCTTCAGAGGACGTTGTAAGTTCACTCAATATATGCCTAGCAAACCAGCCAAGTATGGACTGAAAATATTCTGGATGTGTGACTCTGCCACTTATTATGGGATAAATGGACTTATCTACTGTGGAAAAGAACTTGGCGCACCAGAGACCTTGGTGCCGACATTGTAAAAAAACTTGCGCTACCCATTTACAATTCTGGTAGAAACATAACAATGGACAATTACTTCACAAGTGTAGAACTTGGCAATTTTTTGCTTGCAAAACAACTTACAGTACTTGGTACTATGAGGCCAAATCGACGAGATATTCCTCCGGTGATGAAGCACAGTCCACAGAGAGAACTTTATGACAGTGTCTTTGGGTTCAGCGACAAATCAACAATGGTCTCTTACAAAGCTAAGAAGGACAAATCCGTTACATTACTCAGTACAATGCATCATGATGCCATTGTTGAACTCAATACCCAGAAAAAAAACCCTGAAATCATCATGTACTATAATAAAACTAAAGGAGGTGTGGACAAGATGGATGAAATGATTGGGGAATACACATGCAAAAGGCAAACACAACGTTGGCCTGTAATTTTGTTTGCAAATATGCTTGATGTATCAGCCCTGAATGCCTACCTTCTTTATTGTAAAATTAATCCCGATTTCCATGCTAAGAGGAGTGACAAGAGGCTCCTATTCTTGAAGGACCTTTGCCGTGAACTTATAATGCCACACATGATGCAGCGAAGGGACACACAATTCATGCCAAAGCAAACGATTGAAGCTATGAAACGTTGTGGTGTAAGTTTTCCAAGAATTCAACATCGAGAAGAAAGAAAACGAAAGCGTTGCTTTATTTGTCCATCAGAAAAAGACAGGAAAACCGAGCGGTACTGCACCATTTGTGGAGAAAATGTTTGTAAAGAACATTCTTTAGAGAAGATAACATGCGAAAATTGTGATGGAGAGTAATAAAATTGAAAAGTAAAGGAAAAGTTAGAAACGAAAATTAGTTGCAGGTTTTGTTTACTTCAATTTACATGTTATTTCTCTTTATAATACTTATAATTGTGTGCATATCTGACTTTACAATTTTGAAATAAACTCAAAAAATGCCTTATTTTTTTTTTTTTTGTCAATTCCTTCCATATAAGTTGCAAACGGGCCTAACAGGCCCGGGATATGTAAGAGTGTAGATTCCGAATGTCATGCATTGTAGGTTTTGTGGCTTCTTTTCTTCCTGGCACTAAGAGTGTTAAGGCGGATGTTAGGGTTCGAGTTCCCGCTGCTGCACAAGGTGAGTCTCGAATCAGTCCCACGGCGGTCCCCCATTCATCTCCGGCCGCAGTGGAACCTGCTCAGCAGAGACGTCGGTCCCAGCATCTTGCCCATTCCAATACTGTGCAGAGACTTGCTGCTGCCTCTCCTGGATCTGCTATTATAGCCAGTGCTGCAGCAGACGTCTTTGGGACGAAGTCCTGCGTTTCCCCTTCTGAGCATGCCCAGGGTAAGATCTCTCATTGGAGATCAGGGGGTCACATGTTCAGGTACTGCAGCAGCTCCTATTGGTCTGCCAGGAAGGTCCTGAAACTACATGTGTTTTGGAACAGTTTCTCATTGGTCCTTGTTTCTGGCAGGTCCTGTAGCTGTTACTATAAAAGGGTGGCAATGCTGAGCCGCCATGTGCTAGTATCAACCGTTATATGCTTTGTGCCAGTATGGTCATGTGCGTGTATGGTTAGGGCCCCTAGAATACCGACTTAATCGGTGATGAGTTTGGTATGCTAGCTGATCAGGGTCGGTGTCCTAGATGCCCTACATTACCGGCATAACCGGTGAGGAGTTTGATTTCCGTATTCAGGGCCTGGCGTTCAGACGCCATAGATTGCGGGTGACTCCCGCGAGGACATTAGCGCATGATCATGTTCTATGTTCGCTTAGCAGTCAACTGTGTACCTGGGTGCCTGACAGGACACAGAAGTTTGTCTCAGCGGCTCTGTGATGTAACAGGGTTCGCTTTCAACGCTAGACAGCGCCCTAGCGGGTTTATTTTGCGACTCAGTGGTGTTAAGTGAGTTCGCACACATCGCCATATAGTGCTGCGGCACTCCTTCTAGCGGCTCTGTGGAATAACAGAGTTCGCACATATTGCCTCAGCGCGTTACGGCGTTTATTTTGGCAACTCTGCGGGATAACAGTTTTGCTTCTTGCGCCATTTTACTAGCAGCAGGCTCCGACTGCACGGTGGACTCCTGGGCTGCGAAAGCACCTCTCTACATCAAATATTTGGTGCGTTCCACAGACCCTTACATAATACTAGCGCCCGGGTCTGGCTGGTAAAATGGCGGACGACTAGCGTCTGCAGCGGTATATCCAGCAGCTGGAGGGTAGGTTGGCGACTCTAGAGCGCACAACCTCAGGTGTGGATGTTACCGCAGTCGCGGTTCAGGCTGCTAGTGTGGTCGCCGCCAGTTTGTCCTCTGCCACCCCTGCTCCGACTATTTCCCGCCTCCCACTTCCAGACAAGTTTACTGGTGACAGTAAGCAATGTCGGGGTTTCGTCAGTCAGTGCTCCATACATCTAGAGCTTCTGGCTGCACGTTTTCCCACGGAGCGGGCGAAAGTGGGTTTTATCATATCCCTTTTGTCAGGCAGGGCATTGGAGTGGGCAACGCCGTTGTGGGAGCGCGATGATCGTGTGGTGCAGAGTGCACCTCTCTTCTTGGACACTCTGAAACAGGTCTTTTTAGGACCTCGCGTCACCCACGATACGGCTCTTCAACTGTTGGCAATCACCCAGGGTTCATCCATGGTCAGCCAGTTCGCCGTCCAATTTCGGACTCTGGTCTCTGAGCTGGACTGGCCAGATAAAGTCCTTATACCAGTGTACTGGAGGGGACTGGCAGACCATGTGAAGGACGCCTTGTCCACCAGGGAGATTCCTGCCACACTGGAGGAGCTCATTGCCATATCTACACGCATCGCCCTCCGTTTTAAAGAGCGGAGGTTGGAGTGGGCCCAGTGTAGGCAGAGGTTCCGGCTGGCGCCCACCTTCGCCAGACCTCTTGAATCTTCCATTCAGGCGTCCGATTCCCCTGAGGCCATGGAGATTTCTCGAGCGAGACCTAAGTCTCGTGCCGCTCGAGTATCTGTGACTTGTAATGCTTGCCAACAAGTAGGGCATTATGCTAATAAATGTCCACAGCGGTCGGGAAATGACCGCATCTAGTAACCATTGGGGGGGTTTACTAGACACAGCAGTACACGCCTCCAAGTTGTCCTTTAGGGGGACAATCAATTTTGTCTCATCCACTTTAACAGTCACTCTTTGTGTGGATTCTGGAGCCGAAAGAAAGTTCATGTCTTCTACCTTCGCTCTCCGCCACTCTATACCTCTGATGATGCTCGCCAAACCCGTGACTGTTCGAGTAGTGAATGGGTCGACACTGCCTTCACCAATCACACATCAGACCATCCCTTTCACGTTGTCAATGTCCCTTCCCATCAGGAGATTATCTCACTTCTGGTCATTCCCGAGGGAATAGACAAGATTTTATTAGGGATGCCCTGGCTCCGTTTACACTCCCCACACATTGAGTGGAACTCTGGGAGGATATTGGGTTGGGGTGAGTCATGTAAAGGAAGATGTATGAGGGAATGCATTCAGGTGGCCACTGCAGAGATGCCCGCAGATCTTACTTCACTTCCTAAATACTAATGGTCATATGCAGCGCATTCTCCAAAAAGGCTGCGGAAGTCCTTCCACCTCACCGTCCTTATGACTGTCCTATTGACCTCTTGCCTGGAGCAGAACCTCCTCGGGACGGGTCAATCCCCTTTCTCTCCCGGAGATGGAGGCTATGTCTCAATATATTCAGGAGAACCTGGCAAGAGGATTCATTAGGAAGTCAGTGTCAGCTGCAGGGGCGGGGTTCTTTTTCGTGCAGAAGAAGAACGGAGAATTACGTCCATGCATCGATTACAGGGGTCTTAATGCCATCACCATCAAGAATAAATACCCGTTGCCCCTGATTTCTGAGCTATTTGATAGGCTATGGGGGGCAAGGTATTTACGAAATTAGATCTGCGGGGTGCTTATAACCTGATTCGCATCCGTGAGGGGGACGAATGGAAGACAGCTTTTAATACCAGGGACGGGCACTATGAATATCTGGTGATGCCCTTCGGGCTCTGTAATGCCCCAGCCGTCTTCCAAGACTTTGTTAATGACATCTTCCGGGATATGCTCTCCACCTCAGTCGTAATCATAGAATCATAGAATCATAGAATGGTAGAGTTGGAAGGGACCTCTGTCTATCTGGAAGATATTCTCATCTTTTCCCCAGATATTGACTCCCACCGGAGAGATGTCTACAGAGTCTTCGACCTCTTACGGGCAAATTCCCTCTACGCAAAGTTGGAGAAATGTGTTTTTGAGCAGGAGTCCTTACCTTTCCTGGGCTATATCATCTCCGCCCAGGGATTGGCTATGGATCCTGCCAAACTACAGGCGGTGATGGACTGGCAAGAACCCCATTCTCTGAAGGCGGTGCAGCGCTTTATGGGGTTCATTAATTACTACCGCCAGTTTATCCCTCACTTCTCAACTTTGGTAGCTCCCGTGGTAACTCTCACCAAAAAGGGAGCAAATCCCAAATTGTGGTCTGAAGAGGTCTCCAAGGCCTTCACTTCTATTAAGTCCCATTTCGCTAGCGCTCCCATCCTACATCGCCCCGATGTTGATAAGCCATTTATATTGGAGGTGGATGCCTCGTCCGTTGGTGCTGGAGCAGTCCTCTTCCAAAAGGATGCTCAAGGTCGGAAGCACCCATGCTTCTTTTTCTCCAAGACCTTCACACCAGCGGAGAGGAATTATTCCATCGGGGACAGGGAGTTGCTATCAATGAAGTTGGCCTTCTCGGAGTGGAGACATCTGTTGTAGGGGGCTCGCTTTCCCTTCCAAGTCTTCACGGATCACAAAAATCTGGTGTATTTACAGACTGTCCAGCAGCTAAATTCCCGTCAGGCCAGATGGTCTTTGTTTTTCTCCCGCTTTCACTTCACCCTCCATTTTCTGTCGCGAGAGAAGAACATTCAGGCTGACGCTCTCTCTCGCTCCGTTGTGTCTTCTGAGGAGGAGGATGGGGAGCCACGGCTTATTGTCCCCTCTGAGAGCCTGAGAACTGTAGCTCCGGTCTCGCTAGAGTCTGTCCCTCCAGGCAAGACCTTTGTACCATCTAATTTTGCGACCGGAGGTTCTCTCTTGGGCCCATTCGTCCAGGGTGGGTGGACATTTTGGGAAAAAAAGGACATCTGAGCTACTCACAAGGACATACTGGTGGCTGCATATGGTCCGGGATGTTGGAGATTATATTCGGGCATGTGTCTCCTGTGCCAAAAATAAGTCCCCTCGTCAATGGCCAGCTGGGTTACTTTACCCATTGCCGGTGGCAGACAGGCCTTGGGAAATGGTCGGGATGGATTTTGTGGTAGGCTTGCCCAAATCTCGTGGGTGTACCATCATATGGGTTATCACTGATCACTTCTCTAAAATGGTGCACTTGGTGCCGCTACCCCGGTTACCTTATGCACGGGCCTTGGCGACACTGTTTATCAAAATATCTTCCGCTTACACAGTATGCCGGACGAAATTGTCAGTGATCAGGGTCCCCAGTTTGCGTCTCGGTTCTGGAGAGAACTTTGTCGCCTTCTCAGTGTTGAGTTAAATCTCTCTTCTGCTTATCATTCCGAGACGAATGGGTTGGTAGAGAGGGCCAATCAGACCTTGGTCACATATCTGCGACATTTTGTTTCAGCTAGGCAGGATGACTGGGCATCCTTGTTACCATGGGCGGAGTTTGCATTAAACAACGCTGTGGCTGATTCCACTGGACAAACCCCATTTCTCCTTAATTACGGTCAGCATCCGCGGGTTCCCGTACCTATGCCCGTGTCTTCCGCCGACTCCAGGGTGGCAGACTGGGCTGTGGAGGCACGGGACATTTGGGACCGCACTCAGGATGCCATTCAGGCCTCCAAGGAGAGAATGAGGTCATCCGCCGACGCACATCAGCGCCCCGCTCCGACTTTTGCCCCTGGCGATTTAGTGTGGCACTCCGCCCATAACATCAAGCTGCGCGTAAAGTCCACTAAGTTCGCACCTCGCTTCTTGGTCCCTTCAAGGTCCTTGAACAGGTCAATCCTGTGGTCTACCGGTTAGCCCTTCCGCCACGCCTGGGTATCACCGACACATTCCATGTCTCCCTCTTGAAACTCGTATAATTGTCCCGGTTTTCCGAGTCATCTGCCGGGACATCGGGTTCGTCTACGGACGATTATGAGGTGAATGCTATTCTGGGGTGCAAGGTGGTACATGGCAAAAAATTTTATTTGGTGGATTGGAGGGGTTATGGGCCTGAGGATAGGTCATGGGAGCCTGCTGAGCGTATTCAGGCTCCGCAGCTCATCGCTGCCTTTGAGCGCAGCGAGGCCCAAAGAAGGGGGCCATAGGAGGGGGGGTAATGTTAGTGTTTGATTTCCCGCTGCTGCACAAGGGGAGTCTCGAATCAGTCCCGCTGCGATCCCACATTCATCTCCGGCCGGAGTGGAGCCTGCTCAGCAGAGACATCGGTCCCAGCGTCTTGCCCATTCCAATACTGTGCAGAGACTTGCTGCTGCCTCTCCTGGATCTCCTATTATAGCCAGTGCTGGAGCATACGTCTTTGGGACGAAGTACTGCGTTTCCCCTTCTGAGCATGCCCAGGGTAAGATCTCTCATTGGAGATCAGGGGTCACATGTTCACTACTGTCTGTAACCACCAGAGGGAGCCTCTGCTCAGAAACCATCTCTAGCACATTCATAACAGTACCCCCCCCCTTGAGGAGGGGTCACCGAACCCTCACTTGTGCAACCAGGTCGAACAGGATGAGCTCGGTGATAGGCACGGATCAGTCTCCTAGCATGGATGTCCGAAGCAAACACCCAAGAATTGTCCTCCTGACCATAACCTCTCCACTTAACCAAATACTGGAGTTTCCGTCTAGAAAAACGAGAATCCAATATTTTCTCAACCACATACTCCAGATTGCCCTCAACCAAAACAGGGTCAGGAGGCGCAGCCATAGGAACCACTGGCTTGACAAACCTCTTCAATAAGGACTTGTGGAACACGTTATGGATCTTAAATGTCCCTGGAAGAAGCAAACGGAAGGAAACAGGATTAAGAATCTCCATGATCTTATAAGGTCCAATGAACCTAGGCTTAAACTTTGGAGATGCAACCCTCATAGGGATATTTCTTGAGGAAAACCAAACCAAGACCCCCACTTTAAACTGAGGACCATCAGTCCTATGCCGGTTGGCAAACCGTTGGGCCTTCTCCTGAGAGAGAGACAAACTCTCCACTACCTGGTCCCAAATCTGCTGCATTCGCTCCACAACAGAGTCAACAGCCGGACAGACAGAAGCCTCCGCCTGTCCCGAAGAAAATCGAGGGTGAAACCCAAAATTTCAGAAAAATGGAAACATCAAGGTGGCAGAGCTAGCCCTATTATTAAGAGCAAACTCAGCCAAAGGCAAAAAAGAGACCCAGTCATCTTGATCAGCAGACACAAAACATCTCAAATAAGTCTCCAAGGTCTGGTTTGTTCTCTCGGTTTGTTCATTTATCTGAGGATGAAAAGCAGAGGAGAAAGATAATTGAACACCAAGTTTAGAACAAAATGTCCTCCAAAATCTGGAAACAAACTGGACTCCTCTGTCAGACACAATGTTCTCTGGAATGCCATGTAATCGAACCACGTCCTGAAGGAACAAAGGCACCAATTTGGAGGAGGAAGGCAACTTAAGTAATGGCACAAGATGTATCATCTTGGAAAACCTATCACAGATTACCCAGATAACGGTCATTCTCTGAGAAACAGGGAGGTCGGAAATAAAATCCATAGAGATATGGGTCCATGGCCTCTTGGGCACAGGCAATGGCCTCAACAAACCACTAGAGCGAGAGCAAGGCTTGGAGCGAGAGCAAGTCCCACAGGACTGCACAAATTCCTTGAAGTCACGAGACAAAGTAGGCCACCAAAAGGACCGACTCACCAAGTCTCTGGTACCAAAAATCCTGCGATGACCAGCCAACGCGGAACAATGAATCTCAGACATCACACTCTTCTTCCACTGGTCTTGGACAAACAATTTCCCAATAGGGCAGCGCTCAGGTTTATCCTCCTGACACCCCTCCAGAGCCAGTCTCAAATTGGGCGAGATGGCGGAAAGTACTACACCCTCTTTCAAAATAACAGTAGGATCAGATAACTCAGGAGAGTCCACAAAGAAACTCCTTGAGAGGGCATCCGCCTTAACATTCTTAGTGCCAGGAAGAAAAGAAACCACAAAATTAAAACGTGTGAAAAACAAGGCCCACCTGGCCTGTCTAGGATTAAGTCGCTTGGCTGATTCGAGATAAACCAGGTTCTTATGGTCCGTGAGGACCACCACCTGATGTTTGGCTCCTTCCAGCCAATGTCTCCACTCTTCAAAGGCCCACTTCATGGCCAATAACTCCCGATTACCCACGTCATAATTACGTTCAGTTGGAGAAAATTTTAGAGAGAAAAAGGCACAAGGGTTACTCTTAGAGGTCTCTGGATCTCTTTGGGACAAAATGGCACCTGCCCCAATTTCAGAGGCATCAACCTCCACCTGAAACGGCAGAGAAACATCAGGCTGCCGTAGAAACAGGAGCAGAAGTGAATTTCTGCTTAAGTTCCTGAAACGCAGAAACTGCCTCTGGAGGCCAATTCACCACATCAGAACCCTTCTTGGTCAAATCAGTCAATGGTTTAACAATAACAGAGAAATTACCAATAAATTTACGATAAAAATTGGCAAAACCCAAAAATCTCTGTAGAGCCTTTAATGAAGTAGGTTGGACCCAATCACAGATGGCCTGAACCTTGACCGGGTCCATTTCAATAACAGACGGAGACAAAATGAATCCCAGAAATGAGACCTTCTGTATGCCAAAAAGACACTTTGATCCCTTCACATACAGTGCATTCTTTCTCAAAATCTGGAACACAGTCCGAACATGTTTCACATGAGAGTCCCAGTCATTGGAAAAAATCAAGATATCATCCAAATAAACAATCAGAAATTTATCCACAAAATCCCTGAAAATATCATTCATGAAGGATTGGAAGACGGAAGGAGCATTAGTGAGCCCAAAGGGCATCACTAGGTACTCAAAATGCCCCTCTGGGGTATTAAACGCCGTCTTCCATTCATCCCGTGCTTAATGCGAATAAGGTTATACGCCCTCCTGAGGTCAAGCTTGGTAAACCAACTAGCATTTTGCACTCTGGAAAACAGGTCAGAAATCAAGGGTAACGGATATTGATACTTCACAGTGATCTTATTCAAGAGACGATAATCAATACACGGCCTCAATGAACCATCCTTTTTGGCCACAAAGAAAAAAACCGCGCCCAAGGGTGAAGAGGATGGTCTGATATGACCCTTCTCCAATGACTCCTTGATATAAGATCGCAAAGCATCGTGTTCAGGTACAGACAAGTTAAAAAGGCGACCTTTAGGAAATTTACCACCAGGCACTAATTCAATAGCGCAATCATAGCTCCTGCGAGGGGGCAAGGATGCGGATTTACTTTCACTAAACACATTCGAAAAATCAGTCAAAAAGTCAGGAACCTCCTGAGACTGGGGAGAGGCAGAAAAAACAGGAGTGTCAGCATTAACACATTGGCAGCCCCAACAGGTCACAGACACAGATTTCCAATCCAAAACAGGATTATGAGACTGTAACCAAGGGAAACCCAGTACAATAATGTCATGCAGACTATGCAGCACCAGAAATTTGCAACTCTCCTGATGATCTGGTTCAACCCTCATTATCACCTGAATAGAAAACTGGGGTTTATTCTCCACCAAAGGAGTAGAATCAATGCCCAGTAGGGGAATAGACTTCCGCAGGGGTATCATGGGAAACCCACAATGTTTGGCAAAGTCAAAATCCATCAGGTTAATAGCTGCTGATGAATCAACAAAAGCCTGAGCAGAAAATGTGGACAGGGAGCAAATCAGGGTAACAGTCAACAGAAATTTAGTCTGAACACTACCCAAGACAACTGAGGGTGCAAAACATCTTCCCCGCTTAGGGCAGACTGAAATAGCATGAGAGGCGTCATCACAGTAGAAACACAACCCATTGTGCTCATGACGCTGTGCCCCAGAAGTCACTCTATCACACTGCATGGGTTCAGAAGCTGGCTCACAAGGCAACACTCTCTCACGCATACCTCTGCGCTCACGCAAACGTCTGTCAATTTGAATAGCCAATTATATAGAATCATTGAGACCAGAGGGAGCAGGGAATCCCACCATAACATCCTTTACATTCTCTGAAAGCCCCTTCCGAAAAAGGGCTGCCAAAGCATCATCATTCCATTTGGTCTGGACTTCCCACTTTCGGAATTTCTGACAGTACAACTCAGCATCTTCAAGACCCTGATTTAATGCCAACAAGGTTTTTTCAGCTTGATCAGTGACATTAGGTTCATCGAACAATAACCCCAGAGCCAGAAAAAATACATCAATATCATTCAAAACAGGATCCCCAGGTGTCAGGGAAAAAGCCCAATCCTGAGGGTCGCCACGCAAGAGAGAGATGACAATTTGAACCTGCTGTGCTGCATTCCCTGAGGACTTAGGCTTTAAGGCAAAAAACAACGTACAGTTATTTTTGAAATTCAGAAATTTAGCCTGATCCCCCAAAAACAAATCTGGCATGGGAATCCTAGGTTCCACAACCGGCAACCTAGCAAGATAGGTAGCAATACTCCAAACCTTAGTGGCAAGCTGATCCACACAGCCAGACAACTGTGCAAGCTCCATTGAGAGAAAAAAAAATCCTCCTCAGCACCCAGAGAAAAAGAGGGAAAAAAATGCAACAAACAGGGAAAAAAATCTCTGACAACTCTGACAACTTTTTTTTTTTTTTCACATTATTTTTCCCTTCTGTGAGTACCATATAATTTTCAGTTTGGGCCAGTGATACTGTTATGTTTTGGTAGCTGAGGAGAATAAGCAAAAACGGCAATACACCAGAGAGGCTTAAACCTATTGGATTGCAGTAACCTGAACCAACCACACAACCAGAGGTAGGCGTGGAGTGTTCCCTCGTTGATCCCAGACGCCTCGTCACAGCCTGAGAGATAACTACACCCAAAGGCAGAAAGATGAAAGCTATCTGCCCCGGAGCAGATCCCCAAAGAAAATAGGAAGCCCCCAAACATGTAATGGCGGTTAGACAAGAAGAAGCATGGACACAGACAGAAAATAGAATGAGCAAACGCTGGGGCCCAATCTGTCTAGACAGAAAAGTACAGGAAAGGATACTCACTGCAATCAAAAAAAACCCTAAAAAATACCAACTCGTCTGATTGCAAAAACACCTGAGATCACACAATCTCTACCACCTAAATCAGATCTCTGGTGTAACAAAACTAAGCTGCAGCCACTGAAAAAACAAGAAAAAGCAAATGAACAAACAACAGTGGCTCCAGATAAACTGAGAGGAGCACAAGCCCCCAGAGGGGAACTGGCTGACCTCCACAGAAGTGCAGGGAACAATGCACAAAGCAAGCACAAAAATAATAGCAGAAAATATCTTATCTGATAGCAGAAGATGCAGGCAAGACTCAGCAAACTTCCAAATGAACCAGGAAACACAATTGAGACAAGAATATTTGATCACCGGCAACCATCATGGGAGGGAACCTCCCTTATATCAGACCAGTCCGTGATCCCAGATTGCCATTCCTCGCTGAAAGGTTCAGTACTGTCTGTAACCACCAGAGGGATCCTCTGCTCAGAAACCATCTCTAGCACATTCATAACACAGGAGGTGTTGAGCCTGCGTCATCGTCTGGCTCCAGAAAGCCTGGATCGCTCCCTTTTCTGGGACTACGTAAACCGCTTTTAAAGCCAGAGCATCAGGAACAGGTTTTGGCTTACATTGCCGAGACAGCCTCCAGCTCTATCGCCTCCTCTTCTGAAGTTTCAAAAAATGCAAGCACTGAGTCATCAGTGCAGGCTTCTGGTCAGAAACAACCCCTTTCCTTGTGTCCTCCACCCCACCAAAATTGAAGGATGCGGCAGGCCACACTTCAGATTACTCCATAGAGCTCTTTTCATATACCATGCCTGAGTTATCAAGTCAAATCCTGAATTCCCCAGTCCAAGATGAATCTGACATGGAGTACACTAATGCACAGCCACTGCTAATGATTCTGCTGGTACATTCACCAGAGCACTACATTGCCCTTGCTGTCACTGAGCCAGAATTGACCCTGATGAAACTCAGGTGCCCCTTCCGCATACTATACCACCTTACACGGTGACACAGAGGAAGGTTGCAGATGAAATTGAAGAGGAGGTGATGAATGACCCAGTTGTTGACCTGGATTGGCATCCATTGGGGAAGAGGGTGCCGCTGGCAATAGCTCAGAAGAGGAGGAGGATCGCAGCAGGCATCGACATTCGCAGCTGCGGTTATCTGGCAGGCCCGTACAGTCCAAAAACGTGTTAAAAAAAATAAAAAGAGTTGCAGGACAGCTTGGCCAGAGGTCAATTAGAACAGCGTGCAAGCCCTGAAAAGTTTTACCATAGTAGGAAGAGTGCAGTGTGGCACTTTTGTGACCAAAATCCTATTGATGAGGCAAAGGTTATCTGTAAGAAGTGCGGAAGGACCTTTAGCCGAGGGAAAAATCTCAGAAATTTGAATACCAGTTGCATGCTTAGACATTTAATGAACATGCACTTGCAATCATGGACGGACTACAAAACTTCAGGTAGCACATGTGCACCTGCTCCGACTGAAGTTAGCCAGCAACGCTCCATCGCTTCCCCCACTGTAAGCCCACCGGTTGGCACACCACCAGCAAGAAATGTTGAGGTGTCGTCACAAGGCCAAAGCAGTCAGGGAATCACAATGTTTATGCAATGAAAGACTGCATCTTGGCCATCATCACCACCACCACCATCACCATCACCAACCCCCTCTCAGTCCGTCATGTACACCGCTAGTTTCCCCATATGCATCTCTCAAGTCCAGCTCACCCTAGCAGACACTCTGAGTAGGACAAGAAAGTACTCATCCTCTCATCCGCCTACACTGGCTTTGAACGCCTACATTGCCAAACTGATCTCATTAGAGATGATGCCCTTCCGTTTGGTTGAAAGCGCAGCGTTCAGAGACCTCATGGCCTACGCTGTCCCACGCTATGACCTACCCAGTCGGCACTTCTTTTCTAGAAAAGCCATCCCTGCCCTCCACCTGCATGTGAAAGACCGCATTGTCCATGCACTCAAACAATCAGTGAGTGGAAAGGTACACCTCACAACAGATGCATGGGCCAGTAGGCATGGCCAGGGCCGTTATGTGTCCATCACTGCGCACTAGGTTAATGTGGTGGATGCAGGGTCCACAGGGGACAGCGGCGGTGGGACAGTGCTGCCTAGCCCACGGTATAGGCAACAGCTGGCTGTAGGCGTTCGACCCTCCTCCTCCTCCAGAAGCGAAAGCTCGTCAATAGAGCGCAGTTGCACGAGCACTCCATCCGCAGCTGCCAGTGTTGCACACGAGATGTCCCACTATCGAACAGCTAGTGGTAAGTGTCAGCGGGCTGTTTTAAAAATGATGTCTTTGGGCAACAACAGACACACCGCGGAGGTACTGGCCGACTACTTGCAGCGAGAAACTGAGTCATGGCTGGGCAGTCTACATCTTAAGCCAGGCAAGGTAGTCAGTGATAACGTCTGTAATTTTGTGGCGGCCATAGCCCTGGCAAAACTCAGACACATACCTTGCCTGGCTCACACCTTGAACCTGGTGGTGCAGTGCTTCTTAAATTATTATCCGGAGTTAACAGCCCTTCTCCATAAAGTTCGAAGACTGTGCTCGCACATCCGTCGCTCACCCATAGACTCCAGTCGTATGCAGAGGCTGCAGCGATCGCTCCACCTCCCCAAGCACCGCCTAATCATAGACGTTGCAACAAGGTGGAACTCCATGCACATGGTTGAGAGGCTGTGCAAACAGAGGAAGGCTGTAATGCATTTATGGGAGTATACACGGGCAGGCAGTTTGAGGGCAGACATGGAGTTGTCGGGTGTGCAGTGGTCAAAGCTGAAAGACCTCTGTAAAGTCCTTCAGCGTTTTGAGGAATGCACACGGCTGGTAAGCGCAGACGACACCATCATAAGAATGAGAATCCCACTTATGCGTCTGCTCATGCAAACTTTGACGCACATTAAGGATCAGGCGTCTGCAGCGGAGGATGAAGAGGAGGAAGAGGAGGAGGGAAGCCTTGATGACAGTCAGCCATAGTCTGCTCAGGGAACTGTCCTGGACAAGGTGGAGGAAGAAGAGGAAAAGGAGGAGGAGGATGAGGGGGATGATTATTTTGGGGAGGAGGATGCTTCTCAGGGGACAAGAGAAAATGTTGGCTTGCTAAGGTCAGGTACAAGGTTTGTGCGTGACTGGAGGGATGTGGATTTGGCAGAAAATGCTCATCCACCCACCACTGGCAATGCATCATTGACACCTGGAACATTGGCCCACATGTGTGATTATGCCTTGCTGATCCTAAAAAGGGACCCCGCATTGCCAAAATTATGAAGGATGATGACTACTGGTTGGCCAGTATCCTCGATCCACTCTATAAAGGCAAATTACAGAACATCATGCCACAGTAGAACCTAGAGCTAATATTGGCGAACAAACAAGCAACTCTGGTAAACCGTTTGTTAGAGGCATTCCCAGCAAACAGCAGCGACGCAGGTTTTACCACGAGCCGTACTGGGCCAAATGGAAGAGGTGTTCATGGTTCACACAGCCGAAGTGGCGTTGGAGACAGGGGTTTCATGACCATGTTGTGGACTGATTTCTCAAGGACCGCTCACATGCCTGGTAATACTGAATCTATTGCAACTGACAGTAGACAGCAGTTGTCAACTATGGTTACAAATTACCTCTCCTCCCCTATCGATGTTCTCCCTCACCCGTCATTCCCCTTTGACTACTGGGCCTGTAAACTGGACACCTGGCCTGAATTGGCACAATATGCCTTACAGGAGCTCGCTTGCCCTGCTGGTAGTGTGCTATCAGAAAGAGTCTTCAGTGCTGGTGGATCAATCCTGACAGAAAGAAGGACCCATCTGTCGACACAAAATGACAAAGGATTTTGTCCCACCTTACCCTGATGACACATAGGTTGCCAGCAAAATGGCTCGCTTTGCCCTCCTCTTCCTCTGACTTCTCCAATTCCTCCATTTGCAGCTGCTGAACGTCCAGCCTACACCTCAACATATGCCACTTTTGCCACCTCCCTATCTGGGCTGTCCCCCCCAGGGCCGGGTCACCACCTGGCGCACCCGGGCAAGTGCCGGTGCGCTGAGCAGGTGGGGGGTCCCACTCTGGGGCGTCGGCACTGGCACAGGGTTCCTCATAGTACAAAAAAGTGTCTCTGACGGTGGGAGGGCCCACTCGCGGTCAGACACACTGGCGTACTATGAGGGGCCTTGTGCCAATGCCGTCGACCAAGAGTCGGCCCCCCTGCTTGCTCAGGGCACCAGTACTTGCAATACTTACTCCTCCCTGCTCCACCGCTGTGGAGTCTGTGCAGTTAAATCCTTCACAGAGACCACCACTACAAATTTGGTTAACTGATCGATGATGGTTAAGACGTAGCTATGGCCTGTCCTGCTGGGCTCTACCTTCAGATGATCAATGGCTACCATTTCTAATGGACGTCGACTCACAATCGGATGCAGTGGTGCTTTCTGATCAGCTTTCACAGTTTTCCTAGTCACAGACGTGTGAAATTCCTGGCACCATTTTTCAATGTCTCCTCTCATGCCATTCCAATAGAATCACCTACGGCCTGTGGCTTCTGCACTCCAAAGTGACCAGACTGATAATTATAGGCAGTGAGGACCATGTCTACATCTCTCCTTAGCATCACAATTTGATGGAGACGAATGACGGTGATGGGATCGACGCTACTGCTATACAGCATCACTTTCTTTACAAAGAACCGTTTTCGCTGTCTCCACAGATAAAATAATTGAGGGTCAGCATCGCCTCTGAGAATTCTACTGGGAGGTTTTACCATGATTAGGAATTCCCAAATTTCTGCAATCACTCTACTTTCAGTGTTTACTTGTATCCATCTAGTTTCCTGTAGCGGAGAATCTGGACTGGCTTACTGAGACTGAAATATATATGAACATTTAAAATTACCTCAACACTGCATACAGCTGTATACTTCTGATACAGTACACTTTGTCAACTTTTTATATTCTGGTGTAATCCATACTGAGCCTGTGAGAGTCTTTGACTCTGGAAATATATACGGATATTTAAAATTACCTCAACACTGTATACAGCTGTACGCTTCTGATACATTTCCATTTTTCTACTTTTTATATTCTCGTGTAATCCATACTGAGCCTGAGAGGTCTTTGTCTGCCTCCTGAAATATATATGGAGATTTAGAATATTTTCACTATACTATATATACCTGGTATCGGCTGAGACAATACCCCTTTTTCTTATTATTATATTCTTGTGTAATCCATACATGAGCCTGAGAGCGTCAGTGTCTGCCTCCTGAAATATATACAGAGATTTACAATATTTTCACCATACTAGATATACCTGGTATCTGGTGATACAGTACCCCTTTTTCATCTTTTTATATTATTGTGTAATGCATACTGAGCCTGAGAGCATCAGTGTCTGCTGCCTGAAATATATACGGAGATTTCCAATATTTTCACCATACTATATATACCTGGTATCTGCTGATACAGTACCCTTTTTCATCTTTTTATATTCTATTGTAATCCATACTGAGCCTGAGAGCATCTGTGTCTGCCTCCTGAAATATATACGGAGATTTCCAATATTTTCACCATACTATATATACCTGGTATCTGGTGATACAGTACCCTTTTTGCCAGAAAGTCCTCTTCCACGCACCACTCTAAGTGCATCATTGACACCTTGAACATTGGCCCACATGTGTGATTATTTCTTGCTGATCTGATTTTTATATTCTTGTGTAATCCATACTGAGCCTGAGAGCGTCAGTGTCTGCCTCCTGAAATATATACGGAGATTTCCAATATTTTCACCATACTAGATATACCTGGTATCTGGTGATAAAGTACCCTTTTTCATATTTTTATGCTAGTGTG
The DNA here is from genome assembly GCA_033576555.1 of Oophaga sylvatica. Lineage (NCBI taxonomy): Eukaryota > Metazoa > Chordata > Amphibia > Anura > Dendrobatidae > Oophaga > Oophaga sylvatica. Next base: position 153,845,501 of record JARQOD010000009.1, read on the forward strand.
TAATCCATACTGAGCCTGAGAGCATCAGTGTCTGCTTCCTGAAATATATATGGAGATTTCCAATATTTTCCACATACTATATATACCTGGTATCTGGTGATACAGTACCCCTTTTATATCTTTTTATATTATTGTGTAATCCATACTGAGCCTGAGAGCGTCAGTGTCTGCCTCCTGAAATATATACGGAGATTTCCAATATTTTCACCATACTATATATACCTGGTATCTGGTGATATAAGTACCCTTTTTCATATTTTTATATTAGTGTGTAATCCATACTGAGCCTGAGAGCGTTAGTGTCTGCCTCTTGAAATATATACAGAGATTTCCAATATTTTCACCATACTAGACATACCTGGTATCTGGTGATACAGTACCCCTTTTTCATCTTTTTATATTATTGTGTAATGCATACTGAGCCTGAGAGCATCAGTGTCTGCTGCCTGAAATATATACGGAGATTTCCAATATTTTCAACATACTATATACACCTGGTATCTGGTGATACAGTACCCCTTTTCATCTTTTTATATTATTGTGTAATGCATACTGAGCCTGAGAGCATCAGTGTCTGCTTCCTGAAATATATATGGAGATTTCCAATATTTTCAACATACTATATATACCTGGTATCTGGTGATACAGTACCCCTTTTATATCTTTTTATATTATTGTGTAATCCATACTGAGCCTGAGAGCGTCAGTGTCTGCCTCCTGAAATATATACGGAGATTTCCAATATTTTCACCATACTAGATATACCTGGTATCTGGTGATAAAGTACCCTTTTTCATATTTTTATATTAGTGTGTAATCCATACTGAGCCTGAGAGCGTTAGTGTCTGCCTCTTGAAATATATACAGAGATTTCCAATATTTTCACCATACTAGATATACCTGGTATCTGGTGATACAGTACCCCTTTTTCATCTTTTTATATTATTGTGTAATGCATACTGAGCCTGAGAGCATCAGTGTCTGCTGCCTGAAATATATACGGAGATTTCCAATATTTTCAACATACTATATACACCTGGTATCTGGTGATACAGTACCCCTTTTATATCTTTTTATATTATTGTGTAATCCATACTGAGCCTGAGAGCGTCAGTGTCTGCCTCCTGAAATATATACGGAGATTTCCAATATTTTCACCATACTAGATATACCTGGTATCTGGTGATAAAGTACCCTTTTTCATATTTTTATATTAGTGTGTAATCCATACTGAGCCTGAGAGCGTTAGTGTCTGCCTCTTGAAATATATACAGAGATTTCCAATATTTTCACCATACTAGATATACCTGGTATCTGGTGATACAGTACCCCTTTTTCATCTTTTTATATTATTGTGTAATGCATACTGAGCCTGAGAGCATCAGTGTCTGCTGCCTGAAATATATACGGAGATTTCCAATATTTTCAACATACTATATACACCTGGTATCTGGTGATACAGTACCCCTTTTCATCTTTTTATATTATTGTGTAATCCATACTGAGCCTGAGAGCATCAGTGTCTGCCTGCTGAAATATATATGGTGATTTAGAATATTTTCACTATACTATATATACCTGGTATCTGCTGATACAGTACCCCTTTTTCTTCTTGTTATATTCTTGTGTAATCCATACTGAGCCTGAGAGCGTCAATGTCTGCCTCCTGAAATATATACGGAGTGTAACGAATGGAAGCGGAGGCAGAGGTGGTGAAGTTCACATTCGTTTTTATTTTTTAATGTGGAACCTCGAGACCGCGGTCCGGGGGGCTCCGAAGGGGGCGTAACTAGTGAGCCCCGGGTACCGTAGTAAGGCCCCTCGAACAGGACCAGAATGGAATACCCGGAGGACACAGGTGCTACCTCCAGTTAGACCCCGGACACGTGGCAGCTGTCCCAGAGGGACCAAAAGGGTAACAGGTATTTACAGAGTCCGTGGAGGGTTCTTGACGGAGAAGGGTAAGGTCCTGGTCCAGAACGGATGGTAGTAGGCTGGCTCCAGTGACCTTGTCACGATCCACGGGTACGGATGGGTGCGAAGGTTGACACTTGCGCGTAATAGCGAGATGTCCAGGTTAGCCAGATACGGGTTAGCATGATCGAGGAGACAAACAGTATCAGCGGAAGCACAGAGATGCAGACGCAGCGCGACAGATAGGAACAGAACGGATGTAGCAATGAATAGAACACGTTGCTCGGCATCCTAATGGTGGAGTGACAGTTTTGTACTGAGTGCATGCATGGTTAATAGCTATTCAAAAAATGCCAGCCTGCGCCCTTAAGGATACGGTGGGGCGGCTCGGTCCCAAACAGACTATTGGAGCCTGCAGCAGGTGCCAGGAAGTGGAGGTAGGACACAGGACGCCCAAAGAGCAGTGGGGCAGGGAGTGACAGAGACGGAGTGCAGAGCAGCGCTGGGACGATGTAACAGTATCCCCCTCATTTACTCCCCTTTTTTCAGCCTGCGTGATCCTTTTAAGTAGATGAGGAGCCTGATGTTCTTTAGGCACCAAGGAACTCTCCTCAAGACCATAAACCCTTCCAGTCCACCAGGTATATAGATACCTACCTCTTACTCTCTTAGAGGGCTAAGATATGTTTTTACCTCAAAAATCATCACTTCTCAGAGACCCCGATTCAGGAGTGGTACCCGGGTCCTTAAAGAAGGAGCTCAACACTACTGGTTTGAGGAGGGAAACATGAAAGGAGTTAGGTACTCGTAGAGAATTAGGCAATTTCAGTTTATAAGAGACCGGGTTGATTTGTCTCAAGACTTCAAAGGGACCAATAAAATGGGGACCCAATTTGTACGATGGTAACTTCAGACGGATGTACTTGGAGGAGAGCCATACCTTGTCTCCTGGACGAAAGATGGGAGCCTCCAAACGTCTTTTGTCAGCATGCGTTTTCATACGTTGAGAAGCTTTCTCCAAAGCCGACCTGGTCTCTCTCCAAATGTCCGAGAAATTCTTAGACAAGGTATCGACTGCCGGAACATCAGACAATCCAGAGACAGGAAGAGGAATTCCGGGTTGCAGTCCAAACACAATCTGAAAGGGAGACTTTCCAGAAGATTCACTTACTTGGTTGTTGTAGGAGAATTCCGCCCAGGGCAGTAATTCTACCCAGTCATTATGATGAGCGTTGACGAAGTGACGCAGGTATCCAGCCAGGATTTGATTGATCCTCTCCACTTGCCCATTAGACTGGGGATGATATGCAGAAGAAAAATCTAGTTCAATTTTTACCATTTTACAGAGTCCTCTCCAGAACTTAGAGGTGAACTGGACGCCCCTGTCGGACACGATGTGGAGAGGAAATCCATGTAGACGGAAGATGTGCTGAATGAAGTGAGTGGCCAGTTCTGGAGCAGACGGGAGGCCAGATAGCGGAACGAAGTGGGCCATTTTAGAGAAGCGGTCCACCACAACCCATGCCACTGAGCAGCCAGAAGAAATGGGAAGATCCGTGATGAAATCCATTGCGATGTGCTGCCAGGGAGCGGACGGAATCGGAAGAGTCAGAAGCCTGCCGGCTGGTAGATGTTTAACAGTTTTGTTACGGGCACATGAAGGACAGGCTGCGACGAACTCCTGGATATCCTTGCCCATGGTAGGCCACCAGTAATAACGGGAGATGAGTTGCTGGTCTTTCTCTGACCAGCATGGCCAGCCAACTTAGAAGAATGACCCCAGCGCAGAACACGACTACGATCAGAGGCGGACACGAAAGTCTTCCCAGGAGGAAGCCGGGCCAGATCAGTGGAGGCAACAGAGACTAACTTAGAAGGTTCAATAATGTGCTGAGGTTCCTCCTCCAGTTCAGGAGGCAAGAAGGCTCTAGAGAGTGCGTCTGCCTTGATGTTCTTGTCAGCTGGACGGAATGAAGTACAAAATTGAAACGGGCAAAAAATAATGCCCAACGGGCCTGACGGGGATTCAGTCTTAAAGCAGATTGGAGATAGGCAAGGTTTTTATGGTCGGTGAATATGATTACCTGGTGATGAGCTCCTTCAAGAAGATGTCTCCATTCTTGCAGAGCCAATTTGATGGCCAACAGTTCGCGATCACCGACAGAGTAGTTCCTTTCTGCAGGAGAAAAAACCTTGGAAAAAAAACCACACGAGATCATCCGCCCGGTAGACGACTTCTGGGTCAGAACTGCTCCTGCACCTATGGAAGAAGCGTCAACTTCAAGAAAAAATTGCTCACTTGAATTAGGACGATGGAGAACGGGTGCGGAAGCGAAGGCTTTTTTGAGAGAAACAAAGGCCTCTTCTGCCTCGGAGGACCATTCCTTAGAGTTTACACCTTTCCGGGTTAAGGCTGTGATTGGAGCCACTCGGGTGGAAAAGTGTGGAATAAATTGCCGGTAGTAATTGGCGAACCCGAGGAACCTTTGTATGGCTTTTAGCCCAGACGGACGAGGCCAGTTGAGAACTGCAGACAACTTCTCCGGATCCATCTTTAATCCTGTGGAAGATACAATGTACCCAAGGAAAGGCAAAGAAGACTGCTCAAAGAGGCATTTCTCATATTTGGCATATAGCCTGTTCTCTCTCAGTCTTTGTAAGACCAGGCATACTTGCCTCCGGTGTGACGTCAAGTCAGCAGAAAAAAATCAAAATATCGTCCAGGTAAACCACGACACAAGTATAGAGCAAGTCCCTGAAAATGTCATTAACAAATTCCTGAAAAACCGCAGGTGCATTGCTTAGGCCGAATGGCATTACCAGGTATTCATAGTGGCCGTCACGGGTGTTGAAGGCTGTTTTCCATTCGTCCCCCTCTCTGACTCGGATCAGGTTGTAGGCCCCTCTGAGGTCCAATTTGGTGAAGATCTTGGCCCTCGGAGACGATCAAACAGCTCTGAAATAAGAGGTAATGGATACCTGTTTTTTACCGTGATTTGATTTAGACCCCGATAGTCAATGCAGGGCCGCAAGGATCCATCCTTTTTCTTCACAAAGAAGAATCCAGCTCCTGCCGGTGACGATGACTTTCGGATAAATCCTCTAGCCAGATTCTCTTGGATGCAGTCCGACATGGCCTGAGTCTCTGCCTGTGAAAGGGGATAAACTCTCCCGCGAGGAGGAGATGCTCCTGGAAGAAGCTCTATCTGACAGTCATACGACCTGTGTGGCGGTAGTCTCTCAGCCTCCTTTTTCCCAAAGATGTCAGAGAAGGACCAATAGACGGAAGGCAACCCTGGCAGGGTATCAGGCTGGACTGGAGGCGAAAAAGGTTGAATCCGGGTTAAGCAACGATTCATGCAGGTATCTCCCCAACGCAGAACTTCTCCAGTTTTCCAATTAAGGACTGGTTCATGCATCTGGAGCCAAGGTAGACCTAAAAGCATGGGATGGGATAAACCGGGATATACATAAAATCGCATTCGTTCAGTATGCATTAGACCTACCCGGAGTTCCACCAACTCGGTTTGAAACTGAACGGGCTCGGTCAGCGGTTTGCCATCCACGGCGGACACCTGTAACGGATCAGGAAGACGCTGGACTGGTAAGCGGTAATGATCCACAACCGCCTGCTGGATGAAGTTCCCTGCAGCTCCAGAATCCAGTAGACAATGTTCAGAGAATTTTATTGCTCCATAGGACACGGAGACTGAGATGTGTAAAGAGGGAGAGGACTGTTCTCTACCTAGGTTGGCCCCTCCTACCGGACCTAGGCACTGGAGTTTCCCGACTTTTTAGGACAGAAATGGATCAAATGTTCAGAACTACCGCAGTAGTAACAACTTCCCTCCTTGCGACGTGCCTCCCGGTGGCGGGTGGCCAAACTTACATGGTCCACCTCCATGGCCTCGGAGGTGGAGGGCGAAGTACCTGTTTTGTACAAACTAGAGTCCAGGTGATAGGACCTTTTGTCCCGCTTGATCTCCATGGAGCGCTCCTGAAAACGCAGGTCAATTCGGGTTGCCAAGGATATTAGCTCTTCCAAGAGGGTAGGTCTGTCCCGTCCCGCCAGCTCATCCTTGATTCTTCCGGATAGGCCTTCCCAGAAGTTAGCAACCAGGGCCTCATTGTTCCACGATAATTCAGACGAGAGGGTGCGGAATTTAACAGCATACTGAGCTACCGTGAGAGTACCTTGGCGCAGGCGGAGCAGAGCTGAGGCAGTCGAAGTGGTGCGACCAGGTTCATCGAAGGTCCTGCGAAAAGCCTCTAGGAAAGATTGAAGATCGTTAACCAGCGGATCCCCTCTCTCCCATAGCGGGTTTAGCCAGGCGAGGGCCTCTCCTCCCAGGTGTGACATGATGAAGCCCACCTTGGCTCGGTCAGAAGCAAACATATGCCCCAAGATTTCGAAGTGTAGAGTGCACTGATTGAGGAAACCCCGACACAGAGTAGGGTCACCCTGGAAACGGGTAGGAGCCGCCAGACGGGGACCTTGACTTGCCATGGGAACTGGTACCTGATTATTGATAGAAGAGTCAGGTGCAGACGAGGACCCTAAGGAATCCATGCGGGTAAACAAGCTGCGTAGATAAGTCGTGATCTTGTCCTGTTGAACTCCCAAACGGGTCACCTCCTGGCACAGATCCGTGGTCGGAGATCTCTGGGATCCAGCGGGTTCCATGGCCGGAGCAATCTGTAACGAATGGTAGTGGAGGCAGAGGTGGTGAAGTTCACATTTGTTTTTATTTTTTAATGTGGAACCTCGAGACCGCGGTCCGGGGGGCTCCGAAGGGGGCGTAACTAGTGAGCCCCGGGTACCCGTAGTAAGGCCCCTCGAACAGGACCAGAATGGAATACCCGGATGACACAGGTGCTACCTCCAGTTAGACCCCGGACACGTGGCAGCTGTCCCAGAGGGACCAAAAGGGTAACAGGTATTTACAGAGTCCGTGGAGGGTTCTTGACGGAGAAGGGTAAGGTCCTGGTCCAGAACGGATGGTAGTAGGCTGGCTCCAGTGACCTTGTCACGATCCACGGGTATGGATGGCTGATGGCGGAACGGGATGACACTTGCGCCAGTAATAGCCGAGATTGTCCAGGTTAGCCAGATACGGGTTAGCAATGATCTGAGGAGACAAACAGTATCAGCGAAGCACAGAGACTGCAGACGCAGCGCAGACAGATCAGGAACAGAACCGGATGTAGCAATGATAGAACACGTTGCTCCGGCACTCCCCTAATGGTGGAGTGACCAGATATAGTACTGAGTGCACTGCCATTGGTTAATTAGCTATTTCAAAAAATGCACACTGCCCCTTTAAGAGAGACGGTGGGCGCGGCCTCGCGTCCCAAGCAGACTATCTGGAGGCCTGCCAGCAGCGTGCCAGGAAGTGGAGGAGGACACAGGACGCCGAAGAGCAGCTGGGGCAGGTGAGTGAGCAGAACGGAGTGCAGAGCCAGCGCTGGGACCGAGTGTAACACGGAGATTTAGAATATCTTCACTATACTATATATACCTGGTATCTGCTGATACAGCACCCCTTTTTCTTCTTATTTTATTCTTGTGTAATCCATACTGAGCCTGAGAGCGTCAGTGTCTGCCTCCTGAAATATATACGGAGATTTAGAATATTTTCACTATACTATATATACCTGGTATCTGCTGATACAGTACCCCTTTTTCATCTTTTTATATTCATGTGCAATCCATACTGAGCCTGAGAGCGTCTTTGTCTGACTCCTGAAATATATACGGAGATTTCCAATATTTTCACCATACTAGATATACCTGGTATCTGGTTATACAGTACCACTTTTTCTTCTTACTATATTCTTGTGTAATCCATACTGAGCCTGAGAGCATCAGTGCCTGCCTCCTAAAATATATACAGAGATTTCCAATGTTTTCAACATACTGTATATACCTGGTATCTGGTGAAACATTGCCCCTTTTTCTTCTTACTATATTCTTGTTTAATCCATACTGAGCCTGAGAGCGTCAGTGTCTGCCTCCTGAAATATATACGGAGATTTAGAATATTTCAAATAAACTATATATACCTGGTATCTGCTTATACAGTACCCCTTTTTCTTATTTTATTCTTGTGTAATCCATACTGTGCCTGAGCGCGTCAGTGTCTGCCTCCTGAAATATATACGGAGATTTAGAATATTTTCACTATACTAGATATACCTGGTATCTGCTGATACAGTACCCCTTTTTCATCTTTTTGTATTATTGTGTAATCCATACTGAGCCTGAGACTCAGTGTTGCCTCCTGAAATATACGGGATTAGAATATTTTCAAATAAACTTATATACCTGGTATCTGCTTAACAGTACCCCCTTTTTCTTATTTTATTCTTGTGTAATCCATACGGCCTGAGAGGGCGTGTCGCCTTCTGAAATATTTACGGGATTTAGAAATTTTCCTATACAGATATACCTGGTATCTGCTGATACAGTACCCCCTTTTTCTTCTTTTTATATTATTGTGAATCCTACTGAGTGAGGCGTCAGGGGTCTGTCCTGAAATATATTGGAGATCTCGAATTTTTCACCTACTATTATACCTGGTATTTGTACAGTACCCCCTTTTTCATCTTTTTTAATTGTGTAATCCATATGAGTCTAGAGCGCTGTGTCTGCCACCGAAATATTCAGTGATTTCCAATTTAATTGAACTATACTATTATACCTTATCGGTGATACAGTACCCTTTTGCCAGAAAGTCCTTCCACCCACCACTCTAAGTGCATCACTGAACCTTGAACATTGGCCCACATGTGTGTTATTTCTTGCGGATTTCTTTTTTATTTGGTGTATCCATAGAGCCTGTTGTTACCCAGAAATATATACAATATAAAAATTACCAAAAACACTGATACAGCGTATGCTTCGTACTTCCCCTTTTTTTTTCTACTTTTTTTTTTTGGTGTGATCCTACTGACCTGTGAGAGCCTGTGCTGACTTGGCAAAATATACGGATTTCCCAAATTACCCCAACCACTGTATACAGCTGTACTCTTCAATACATTACCCTTTATCTACTTTTTATATTCTGTCTAAATCCATACTGAGCCTAGAGCGTCTGTGTGTGACTCCGAAATATATACAGAGATTTACAATTATCCCTGATGTTTACAGCGACGTTTTTTTAACGTAACATTATTGCTGGCATTTTAGGTACATTTTCACAAAAAATGAGGAAGTATGGTGGAAGAGGACTGGGCATGGGGGCCACGGGGTACTGATGGTGGTGGTGGTGCATCGCTGGAAGTGCCATAACCACAATTGACCTAAGGCAGGAGGTGTTGAGCCGGCGTCATCGTCTGGTCAAGAAGGCATGGAAGGCTCCCTTTTACTGGGGTAGGGTAAACTGCTTTTAAACTGGGCACAGGAACAGGTTTTAGCTTACATTGCCGAAACAGCCCCGCTCTATCGCCTCCCTCTCTGAATTTTAAAAATGCAAGCACTGAGTCGTCGGCATCCCTGGTCAGGAACTACACCTTTCCTTGTATGCTTCACCCCCACCAAATGTAAGGATGTGGCCGCCAACTTCAGTTACTCCTAGGCCTTTTACATACCATGCCTGGGTTATCAAGTCAAATCCTGAATTCCCCAGTCCAACATAATCAAAGGTGGAGTGCACTGATGCACAGCCCTGCTAGAGTACATTCACCCAAGCACAATTTCCTCGCAGTTTACGAGCTAGAATGTGACCTGATAAACTAAGGTGCCCCTTCCCACATCTGTACCCTTAAACGGTGACACAGAGGAAGGTTCAGATGAAATTGAAGAGGAGGTGAGGAGACCCAGATGATCCAGTTTTTGACCCGGTTTGGCTCCTTGGGGGAAGAGGTCGCTGGCAAAGCTCAGAAGAGGGAAGGTCTGCAGCGGATCGAAACGCAGCAGCAGTTATTGGCAGGCCCGTAGCAGTCAAAAAAGGTGTAAAAAAAAACAAAAAGAGTTGCAGGACAGCTTGGCCAACAGTCAAATTAGCCCCCAAACGTGCGCCCTTTAAAATTTATTACCATAGTAGGAAGATCCATGTGGCATTTTTTACCAAATTCCTATTGATGAGGCAAAAAGGGTTACTGTAAAGTGCGGAAAGGACCTTTGGAGGGAAAAAATCTCAGAAATTTGAATCCAGCTGCAGTTAGACATTTAATGAACATGGAGGACACAAAACTACAAATCACCCTCCCCCAGGTGGGTCAGCACCTGGCGCACCCGGGCAAGTGCCGGCTGCCTGGGCAGGTAAGGGGGCCGATCGTGGGTGACGCACTGGCCAGGGCCCCTCTAGTACAAAAAAGGTTTTTGACGGTGGGGGGCCCACTCGCCGTCAGCACACCGGGTACTATGAGGGGGGGCCCAGCATTTGCAATATTACCTCCCATGCTCCCCCTTGAGGTCTTCCGCGTTTGACGTGTCCTTCAGATTATAGAGGCGCGATGACCTAGCGTACGCCCTCTCCAAAAACAGTCCAAGTGTGAGGCGGTAAAGTGGTGACGCTGGGAGTCCAGAGGAGCTGCCAAGAGGAGAGGTTTTTTTTTTTTAATGTTTGGAGAAATATATGGGGGCAAAAACGCTGGAGAATTATATATGGGGCCCAGCTACACTGGGGGCATTCTAAATGGGGGACATCGGACCTGGGACAGATTTCTGGGGCTCATTATACACTGGAGCATTATACATGTGCCCATTATATTGGAGCATTTTTTTTGGGCCCAAAGACACTGGAGCTCATCCATGGGGGCCCCATCATATACTGGAGCATTCTGAATGGGGGACATCGACACTGGAGCACATTTAAAAGGGGTAATTTACACTGGAGCATTATACATGGGGCCCATTAATATGGAGCATTATTTTGCCCTTGAACGGACATCATTTTCCCTGGGGCCCCTATACTGGAGCATTCGAAATGGGGCAGATCAGAACTGGACACATCCTTGGGGCCTATATACTGGAGATTCTAAATGGGGCAGTCAGACACGGGAAAGCCAGGGGCCCCCTCATGTACTGGAGCATTCTAAATGGGGCAGACAGGGGGCACTGGAGCAAAGCCATGGGGGCCCACATGTTTGGAGCATTCGAAATGGGGCAGATAACATGGGGGCATCATCCTGGGGGCCCATCATATCTGGGCTTCTAAAGGGGAATCAAATGGAGCATAAGCCCTGGGGCCCATCTGTACTGGAGCTTCTAAATGGGCAGATCGACACTGGAGCGCATCTTTGGGGCCCATCATATACTGGAGCATTCGAAAAGGGGGAAAACAGACATGGAGCAGATTTAATGGCCCATTATAAATGGAGCATTACAAATGGGGGCCCATTAAAATGGAGCATTATTTTACCCATTAAGACACTGGGCATATCTATGGGGCCCATCATATACTGTCATTCGAATGGGGCAGATCAGACCTGGAGCTCTCTATGGGGCCCATTTATAGGAGCTTCTAATGGGGCGATCAGCACTGGAGCATCAGCCTGGGGCCCATATAATGGAGTTCTAAATGGGCAGATCCATGGAACAGCATCCTGGGGCCCATCATATACGGAGCATTTCAAAAGGGGGGGAAAAGACATGGAGCGCATTTACGGGGCCCATTATACAAAGGAATTATAATGGGGCCCATTGTATATGGAGCATTATTTTGGCCAATTAGACACTGGGATCATCCTGGGCCCAAATATGGAAATCATATGGGGTTCATTTTTTTATGGGGCATCTATAGGGTATGGAGCTTGGAGCACTAATGGCCTATTCTGTATGGGAGCTTATATGGAGCCATTCGTATGGAGCAATATATCGGCCCATCATATACGTTGGGCTTTATTTGCGACTATATTTTTATGAGTTTTTGGGGGCTCATTCTTTTTTTGGGGACC
>JARQOD010000009.1:153857414-153943570 GCA_033576555.1 Oophaga sylvatica
AAACAAGTGTGGTTTTCTGTAAATGCAGTCTGAAGGATATTTTCTCCAACTGTTTCCTTAAAAAATAAAAACCGGTGAAATAAAGTGACACTGGGTATATTTAAACATGACATGTCACTAAGCTACCCACTAGTGTTATCTGCAAATGACAATTGTGAATTCTCAATTTTCGCCACTAGATGGCAATGTTGCATTGTCGCCTGTTTGTGCACTCTGCCGGAGATGAATTATGTCACAGAAGTTTCATGTTCAGTTACACAGTTCATATTTATAACATTACCTAAAAAAACAGGTTAAATTATTCTCTCATTAAATGTCTTCCTGATGTTCCTATTTGATAGTCCTATAGATAAATAATTAATTGTCTTGTATGGGAGCTGTGTCCTTACCAATGATGTGATTTCCATACTTCTACATAATCTGTATAAAGAAAAAGTCTTTGAATTGAATCTTACAGAATTATTACAGCGATATACAGGGATTTCTATTTGTCATGCACCAGGGCTCTTTCAGACGTCAGTGTGTCCAGTAGCAGCACGGGCCGAAAAATGGTATCTGGGAATCAGCGGTACTGTTCACGCTGTTCTCCGGCGCTGGGTGCTGAAGTGAAGACAGCTCACATCACTGTCCCTTGCTTGTGCTGCGATCAGTGCTAGCAGGGGACACTGGGACACTGTTGAGAATTGTATTCAACTGATAAAAGCGAGAGCAGGCAATTATTCAGCCACCGCCTGCAATATAAATAAATAAAGCATTTAAAAAAAGGACATGGGATTCCCTGCATTTTTGATAACCAGCCAGGAAAAACTTCAGCTGCGGGCTGTCAGCTTCAGTAAGACTGGTTATCAAGAATAGAGGGGTCCCCACGCCGTATTTTTTAATTTGTTATCCAATAGATGAGCTTTTTCTGGAGCGGCTACAGGCTGCTATTTTTAGGCTGGCAGGCAATAACTATGGCCCCTTACCAATCTCAGCATGTCAGCCCCAGCTGTCTGCTTTAGCTTGGCTGGTTGTCAAAAATGGGAGGGATGTTATGTTTCGGTAGCTGAGGAGTGCAAGTAAAAAAGGCAATACACCAGAGCAGTTGGAATCTATGAGATTGCAGTACCCTGACCAACCACCACAACTAGAAGCAGCCGTGGAGCGTTCCTACGTTGGTCCTAGATGCCTCGTCACAGCCTGAGAAACTAACTACACCTAAAGATAGAAATAGGAAAGCTATCTGCCCCGGAGCAGAACCCCAAAGATAATAGAAAGCCCTCAAACAAGTAATGGCGGTTAGACAAGATGAAATACTGACACAGAAAGAAAATAGTATGAGCAAACGCTGGGCCCAAACTAACTAAATAGAAAAGGATAGGAAGGGTACTTACTGCAATCCCAGAAAACCCTGAAAAGCATCAACTCTACTAATTTCAAAAACACCTGAGATCACACGACCTCTTCCACCTAAATTAGTTCTCTGGTGTAACAAAATCAAAACAGCAGCCACTGAAAAAACTGGAAAAAGCAAAAGTACAAACATCAGTGGCTGAACTAAACTGAGAGGGCAAAAGCCCCCGGAGGGGACCCTGAAGGCCCCCACAGAAGTACAGGACAAAATGCAAAAATATAGCACAAAAACAAAAGAAGAAAATGTCTTATCTGTTAGCAGGAGATGCAGACACGACACAGCAGGCTACAAGGAAAACAGGAATGAAGGATTCAGACCAGAACAATTGATCACCGGCAACCCTGATGGGAAGGTGACTCCCTTATATAAGACCAGTCAGTAACACCTGATTCTATGATACGCACGGATAAGACTCCTAGCATGGATGTCCGAAGCAAACACCCAAGAATTGTCTTCCTGACCATAACCTCTCCATTTAACCAAATACTGGAGTTTCCGTCTAGAAAAACGAGAATCTAATATTTTCTCAACCACATACTCCAGATTGCCCTCAACCAAAACAGGGTCAGGAGGCACAGCAGCAGGAACCACTGGCTCAACAAACCTCTTCAACAAGGACTTGTGGAACACGTTATGGATCTTAAATGTCCCTGGAAGAAGCAAACGAAAAGAAACAGGATTAATAATCTCCATGATCTTATAAGGTCCAATGAACCTAGGCTTAAATTTAGGAGATGCTACTCTCATAGGAATATTCTTTGAGGACAACCAGACCAAGTCCCCCACTTCAAACCGAGGACCACCAGTCCTATGCCGGTTAGCAAACCGCTGGGCCCTCTCCTGAGAGAGGGACAACCTCTCCACTACCTGGTCCCAAATCTGTTGCATACGCTCCACAACAGAGTCAACACCTGGACAGACAGAAGCCTCCGTCTGTCCTGAAGAAAATCGAGGGTGAAACCCAGAATTACAGATAAACGGAGACATCAAAGTGGCAGAGCTAGCCCTATTATTAAGAGCAAACTCAGCCAAAGGCAAAAAAGAGACCCAGTCATCCTGATCAGCAGACACAAAGCATCTTAGATAAGTCTCCAATGTCTGGTTTGTTCTCTCAGTTTGACCATTGGTCTGAGGATGAAATGCCGAGGAGAAAGACAATTGAACACCCAGTTTAGAACAAAAAGTCCTCCAAAATCTGGAAACAAACTGGACTCCTCTGTCAGACACAATGTTCTCAGGAATGCCGTGTAAACGAACCACGTGCTGAAGGAACAACGTCACCAATTCAGAGGAGGAAGGCAACTTAGGTAATGGCACAAGATGTATCATTTTGGAAAACCTATCACAAATTACCCAGATGGTGGTCATTCTCTGAGAAACAGGAAGGTCGGAAATGAAATCCATAGAGATATGGGTCCATGGTCTCTTGGCACAGGCAATGGCATCAACAAACCACTAGAGCGAGAGCAAGGCTTGGAGCGAGAGCAAGTCCCGCAGGACTGCACAAATTCCCTGACATCACGAGACAAGGTAGGCCACCAAAAGGACCGACTAACCAAGTCTCTGGTACCAAAAATTCCGGGATGCCCAGCCAATGCGGAACAATGAATTTCAGACATCACACTTCTTTTTCCACTGGTCCGGGACAAACAATTTTCCAACAGGGCAGCACTCGGGCCTATCCTCCTGACACCCCTCCAGAGCAAGTCTCAAATTGGGCGAGATGGCGGAAAGAACTACACCTCTTTCAAAATAACAGAAGGATCAGATAACTCAGGAGAGTCCGCAAGGAAACTCCTCGAGAGGCAATCCGCCTTAACATTCTTAGTGCCAGGAAGAAAGGAAACCACAAAATTAAAACGTGTGAAAAACAAGGCCCACCTGGCCTGTCTAGGATTGAGTCGCTTGGCAGATTCCAGATAGACCAGATTCTTATGGTCCGTAAGGACCACCACCTGATGTTTGGCTCCCTCCAGCCAATGTCTCCACTCTTCAAAAGCCCACTTCATGGCCAATAACTCCCGATTACCCACGTCATAATTACGTTCAGTAGGAGAAAATTTTCGAGAGAAAAAGGCACAAGGGTTACTTTAGAGGTCTCTGGATCTTTTTGGGACAAAACGGCACCTGCCCCAATTTCAGAGGCATCAACCTCCACCTGAAATGGCAGAGAAACATCAGGCTGCCGTAGAACAGGAGCAGAAGTGAATCTCTGCTTAAGTTCCTGAAATGCAGAGACTGCCTCAGGAGGCCAATTCACCACATCAGAACCCTTTCTGGTCAAATCAGTTAATGGTTTAACAATAACCGAGAAATTACCAATAAATTTACGATAAAAATTGGCAAAACCCAAAAATCTCTGAAGAGCCTTTAATGAAGTAGGTTGGACCCAATCACAGATGGCCTGAACCTTGACCGGGTCCATTTCAATAACAGATGGGGACAAAATGAATCCCAGAAATGAGATCCTCTGTACGCCAAAAAGACACTTTGATCCCTTCACATACAGAGCATTCTCTCTCAAAATCTGGAATACAGTTCGAACATGTTTCACATGAGAGTCCCAGTCATTAGAAAAAATCAAGATATCATCCAAATAAACAATCAGAAATTTGTCCACAAAATCCCTGAAAATGTCATTCATGAAGGACTGGAAGACGGAAGGAGCATTAGTGAGCCCAAAGGGCATCACTAGGTACTCAAAATGCCCTTCAGGGGTATTAAATGCCGTCTTCCATTCATCCCCGTGCTTAATGCGAATAAGGTTATACGCCCCCCTGAGGTCAAGCTTGGTAAACCAAGTAGCGTTTTTCACCCTGGAAAATAGGTCAGAAATCAACGGTAACGGGTATTGATATTTCACAGTAATATTGTTCAAGAGACGATAATCAATACACGGCCTTAATGAACCATCCTTTTTGGCCACAAAGAAAAAACCGGCACCTAAGGGTGAAGAGGATGGTCTGATATGACCCTTCTCCAATGATTCCTTGATATAAGACCGCATAGCGTCATGTTCAGGTACAGACAAGTTAAAAAGGCGACCTTTAGGGAATTTACTACCAGGCACTAATTCAATAGCGCAGTCATAGCTCCTATGGGGAGGCAAGGATGCAGATTTACTTTCGCTAAACACATCAGAAAAATCAATCAAAAAGTCAGGAACATCCTGAGCCTGGGGGAGGCAGAAAAAACAGGAGTGTTGGTATTAACACATTGGCAGCCCCAACTGGTTACAGACACAGATTTCCAATCCAAAGCAGGATTATGAGACTGTAACCAAGGGAAACCCAGCACGATAATGTCATGCAGATTATACAGAACCAAAAATTTGCAGCACTCCTGGTGATCAGGTTCAACCCTCATTATCACCTGAGTAGAAAACTGGGGTTTATTCTCAGCCAAAGGGGTAGAATCGATCCCCAATAGGGGAATAGACTTCTGTAGGGGTATCAAGGGAAACCCACAACGTTTAGCAAAATCATAATCCATCAGGTTAATAGCTGCTCCAGAATCAACGAAAGCCTGAGCAGAAAATGAGGACAGAGAGCATATCAGAGTGACAGTTAATAAAAACTTAGTCTGAACACTACCCAAGACAACTGAGCGTGCAAAACGTCTTCCCCGCTTAGGGCAGACTGAAATAGCATGAGAGGCATCACCACAGTAGAAACATAACCCATTGCGCTTTCGAAACTCATGACGCTGTGGCCCAGACACCACTCTATCACACTGCATGGGTTCAGAAGCTGGTTCACAAGGCAACACCATTCCACGCATACTTCTCCGCTCACGCAAACGTCTGTCAATTTGAATCGCTAATGACATAGAATCATTGAGACCAGAGGGGACAGGGAATCCCACCATAACATCCTTTACATTATCTGACAGACCCTTCCGGAAAAGAGCTGCCAAAGCGTCGTCATTCCATTTGGTCAGGACTGCCCACCTACGGAATCTCTGACAGTATAACTCAGCGTCATAAAGCCCCTGATTTAATGCCAACAAGACTTTTTCAGCTTGATCAGTGACATTAGGCTCATCGTACAATAACCCCAAAGCCTGAAAAAATGCAACAACATCACTCAAAACAGGATCCCCAGGTGTCAGGGAAAAAGCCCAATCCTGAGGATCGCCGCGCAGGAGAGAGATGATAATTTGAACCTGCTGCGCTGCGTTCCCTGAGGACTTAGATTTTAAGGCAAAAAACAATTTACAATTATTTTTGAAATTCTGAAACTTAGCTCGATCCCTAAAAACAAATCTGGCATGGGAATCCTAGGTTCCACAACAGGCAACCTAGCAAGATAGGTAGCAATACTCCGAACCTCAGTGGCAAGCTGATCCACACGGCCAGACAACTGTGCAAACTCCATTGAGAGAAAAGATCCTCCCCAGCACCCAGAGATACAGAGGGAAAAAAAAAGGCAACAAACAGAAAAATATCTCTGACAACTCTGACAACCTTTTTTCTTTCACAATATTTTTTCCCTTCTGTGAGTACCATACAATTTTCAATTTTTGGGCCGGTGATACTGTTATGTTTCGGTAGCTGAGGAGTGCAGGTAAAAAAGGCAATACACCAGAGCAGTTGGAATCTATGAGATTGCAGTACCCTGACTAACCACCACAACTAGAAGCAGCCGTGGAGCGTTCCTACGTTGGTCCTAGACGCCTCGTCACAGCCTGAGAAACTAACTACACCTAAAGATAGAAATAGGAAAGCTATCTGCCCCGGAGCAGAACCCCAAAGATAATAGAAAGCCCCCAAACAAGTAATGGCGGTTAGACAAGATGAAATACTGACACAGAAAGAAAATAGTATGAGCAAACGCTGGGGCCCAAACTAACTAAATAGAAAAGGATAGGAAGGGTACTTACTGCAATCCCAGAAAACCCTGAAAAGCATCAACTCTACTAATTTCAAAAACACCTGAGATCACACGATCTCTTCCACCTAAACTAGTTCTCTGGTGTAACAAAATCAAAACAGCAGCCACTGAAAAAACTGGAAAAAGCAAAAGTACAAACATCAGTGGCTGAACTAAACTGAGAGGGCAAAAGCCCCCGGAGGGGACCCTGAAGGCCCCCACAGAAGTACAGGACAAAATGCAAAAATATAGCACAAAAACAAAAAGAAGAAAATGTCTTATCTGTTAGCAGGAGATGCAGACACGACACAGCAGGCTACAAGGAAACAGGAATGAAGGATTCAGACCAGAACAATTGATCACCGGGCAACCCTGATGGGAAGGTGACTCCCTTATATAAGACCAGTCAGTAACACCTGATTCCCAGTCCTCACAATCTTCACTGGACAGACCAGCACCGCTTGTAACCACCAGAGGAAGCCTCTGCTCAGAACTCATCTCAAACCCATTCACAACAGAGGGACCCCACACCGTTTTTTTTAAATTATTTATTTAACTAGTTAAAATATACAATGTAGGGGTCTCCTCTGTTCTTGATAACCAGCCTCATTGAAGTTGACAGCTGAGGGTTGCTGCCCGAAGCTGTTGGTTTTGCCTGGCTTATTGTCAAAAATATAGGGGAACCTGTCCTCGCAATCTGATAGATTGGGGCACTTTTGTAAAGGTGAGCTAAGAGTTCCAATTGTAGATGTGCCATGCTGATGGACTTCTACCCAAACAAATTGAATGCTGTTATAAATTCAAAGGGTACTTCAAGAAGTATTAGCATAATAGTGTGCATTATTATGCAACTACTTTTTTTAGTTCTTTATTTTTTTCTTTTTCCACCCTAAAATAGCTGTTTATTTTTCAATTGAAATGTACAAATTATAGGTGACATTAAAGGTGGAAAAAGTACTAAAATGATTCTTCTTGGAATTATTTTTCATATGACAAAAGCCTAGCATTTTAGTAGGGATGTAAATACTTTTTATAACCACTGTATTGCATACAACATTGTTACCCTAATCTCTGGCCCAAACAGTACAATACAAATGTGATCTTCCCTCTAATGATAATGAAATTGCTTACCTGATTTTTCACCAGTCTGCACAACAATGTAACAATGTGAACTGAAAAAAGTGTAGTTATGTGCTTTCTAGTGACAAGCATGAAGCTCAAATATTTTAAAAATTAAATCTTTCAATCTGTCTCTGTATTTCTCCCATCTTAGACTCATAAAAACTAATTAAAGTAGCTTGGATGATACATTTCATTAATTTAATTGACTAAATTTAAAGAAACCTGTCACCAGAAATAAATCTATTAACCTGTACATATGGGGTTAATCTGCAGATTAACATTAGTTACGATGCTGTCTGGCGCCTGCACGCAGGCGAATGCAGCGGGGAGAAAATGAACTTTATTCTCCCTGCTATCATTCAGTTTCAGTCATGGTGCGGGGGCACCGCTGGTTCAGTCACCGCTCTGAGAATACAGAGAGGCCACTGTAACCACGCTCCGGCCATAACTGACATGTAGAGCACATTGGGGCTCAGCTGTCAGTCAGGGCCGGCGACGCGGACACTTATTTCTGCTGACAGATTCCCTTTAAAACACTTACCGTATATACTCGAGTATAAGCCGAGATTTTCAGCCAATTTTTTAAGGCTGAAAGTCCCCCTCTCGGCTTATACTCGAGTCATATACCAGGGGGTCAGTGGGAGAGAGGGAGCGCAGCTGTCCTATATACTCACCCCCTCCTGGCGCGGTCTCTGCAGCCCCTGCTCTTCTCCCACAGTCTTCGGCGCCTGTGTTCAGCGGTCCTGTGGTACCGCTCATTAAAGTCATGAATATGCACATATTCATGACTTTAATGAGCGGTACCACGTGACCGCTGAAGTTAGGCATAGCTGCCGGAGACCGTGGGAGAAGAGCAGGGGCTGCAGAGACCGCGCCAGAAGGGGACGAGTATATACCATATTCACCTGTCCCCGGTTCACCGCTGCGCACTGCTGTGTCCTCGTGTCCTCTAGCTGTGAATGTTCAGGTCAGAGGACGCGATGACTTGGTTAGTGCGCGCCGCGCCCTCTGCCTGAGGACCCAGAAGACAGCGGCGCGCAGCAGAGGAATGGGGACAGGTGAATATTGCAGGTGTCGGGGCATGAGCCAGCGGTGACTCCGGCACCTGTCCCCAATAGCGCGCCGGTGTCCCCGCCTGCTCAGGACACGGGCACCTGGTCCCCAGCGACGAAAGGTGAGTATGTAATTTTTTTTTTTCATTTGCAGCGGCAGCATAAGGGACCTATACTATCATATGTGGTCATAATCTATGGAGCATCTTGTGTGGCATAATAAATGGGGCAGAATATGGGGCACATTCTATGGAGCATCTTGTGGGGCATAATACATGGGGCAGCATATGGGGTACAATCTATGGAGCATCTTGTGGGGCATAATACATGGGGCAGCATATGGAGCACAATCTATGGAGCATCTTGTGGGGCATAATACATAGGGCAGCATATGGGGCACAATCTATGGAACATCTTGTGGGTCATAATACATGGGGCAGCATATGGGGCATAATACATGGGCAGCATATGGGGCATAATCTATGGAGCATCTTGTGGGGCATAATACATGGGGCAGCATATGGGGCACAATCTATGGAGCATCTTGTGGGGCATAATACATGGGGCAGCATATGGGGCACAATCTATGGAGCATCTTGTGGGGCATAATACATGGAGCAGCATATGGGGCACAATCTATGGAGCATCTTGTGGGGCATAATACATGGGGCACAATCTATGGAGCATCTTGTGGGTCATAATACATGGGGCAGCATATGGGGCATAATACATGGGCAGCATATGGGGCACAATCTATGGAGCATCTTGTGGGGCATAATACATGGGACAGCATATGGGGCACAATCTATGGAGCATCTTGTGGGGCATAATACATGGGGCAGCATATGGGGCACAATCTATGGAGCATCTTGTGGGGCATAATACATGGGGCAGCATATGGGGCACAATCTATGGAGCATCTTGTGGGGCACAATACATGGGCAGCATATGGGGCACAATCTATGGAGCATCTTGTGGGGCATAATACATGGGGCAGCATATGGGGCATAATACATGGCAGCATATGGGGCATAATCTATGGAGCATCTTGTGGGGCATAATACATGGGGCAGCATATGGGGCACAATCTATGGAGCTTCTTGTGGGGCATAATACATGGGGCAGCATATGGGGCACAATCTATGGAGCATCTTGTGGGGCATAATACATGGGGCACAATCTATGGAGCATCTTGTGGGTCATAATACATGGGGCAGCATATGGGGCATAATACATGGGCAGCATATGGGGCATACTCTATGGAGCATCTTGTGGGGCATAATACATGGGGCAGCATATGGGGCACAATCTATGGAGCATCTTGTGGGGCATAATACATGGGGCAGCATGTGGGGCACAATCTATGGAGCATCTTGTGGGGCATAATACATGGGGCAGCATATGGGGCAAAATACATGGGCAGCATATGGGGCATAATCTATGGAGCATCTTGTGGGGCATAATACATGAGACAGCATATGGGGCATAATACATGGAGCATCTTGTGGGGCATAATACATGGGCAGCATATGGGGCACAATCTATGGAGCATCTTGTGGGGCATAATACATGAGACAGCATATGGGGCACAATCTATGGAGCATCTTGTGGGGCATAACACATGAGCAGCATATGGGGCATAATCTATGGAGCATCTTGTGAGGCATAATACATGGGGCAGCATATGGGGCATAATCTATGGGGCAGCAAATGGGGCATAATATATGGGGCATAATCTGTGGAGCAGCATATGGGGCATAATCTATGGAGCAGAATATGGGGCTCCTGATTCAATATGGCTATTCAAAAACATTTAACTTACTTTAATTTTACTTTTATTGGTATCTATTTTTATATTTGAAATTTACCAGTAGCTGCCTCATTTTCCACCCTAGGCTTATACTCGAGTCGATAAGTTTTCCCAGTTTTTTGTGGCAAAATTAGGGGGGTCGGCTTATACTCGGGTCAGCTTATACTCGAGTATATACGGTAAATGAGTTGTCTAATATTGGGGTAAAATTTCAAAATGCTTGAAAAAAAAGCAACTTTGCAATTCACCTTTTGTCAGAATTCCTCTCTGTTCTCAAGAATGGAGGTATTTATATTTCTATAGTCTACTATGTGCACAATTATTGGGCAATTTGTATATTTGGTAGTCAAGAGTGATGGGCGAGCACTAAAATGCTCTGGTGCTCATTGCTCGGGTCGAGCATATTGGAATGCTCGGGTGCTCGACCCAAGCAACGAGCCTAATGTAAGTCTATGGGAGACTCAAGCATTTTTCCGGTGCCCCCCCCGGTGGACTTTATAGGGTCTAGAAATTGCGGAAATCGATGGGAACAGTGCTCAAATGACATTGGAACATCATGGGGAAGACCCCTGGAAGCATTTCTGACTCCGAGGTCACTGCTGTGAACAATGTTATCAGAGTCTTACAAGAAAAAGATTTCCAGCTCACCGTATCGGCATCTTAACATTGCCCGGAGTACGGACCCGCTGTGTCAGGGCGTAAGGATTCAAAATTAAGTAAATTGTCCAGCTCGACAGCGTAGTAAAAAACAAAGTTTTATTCACTACAAAAACATTCCAAAGAGAGGATAAAACATCAGCATGACAAATTACAGGTTGTCGGATCAAAGTCTTACACCACTTTTACAGACTCAAAATAAAACATACAAAAACGAAACCAAAATGGATATTCCTGGGAAATATGTTAAGGAACATTCCTTCCAGGGTAATGACTTGTATATAAGGCAAAATAAATAACCAAAAACAAAAATGCTCATCCACACCTTGGGCTATGTTCACACGTAGTGTTTTTGATGCGTTTTTCAACTTTAGCATTGCTTTCAACCAAGACAAATGCATTCACTGGGAAATGTAATTTTAACATTTTACAATATTATCTGGCCATGTGGTGTGTGACACATCGTCAGGCACATCCTGTTTCATTTATGAAGGAAGGACTCTGAAAGTCACAAAGCCTATTTTTATAGGGCCATCAGGAGTCCTTTACTATTCTTAGAGATCCATCAGCCGGCTATGCTTTGTTGTTCTCATTATTAATCAGTGGGTCTCCTATACTGTTATTGCCTATGCAGTGAGTGGCTAGGCTGCCAAAAATTAGGACGCACCCCAATACCCCTTTGAAGAGACGTACAGGAGGGCCACCTGAAAGCAATGTTCCCATTATTAGGAAGTTGGTACTCTCATACTGTTTGACTATGCATTGAATGCAAGGCCTGCCTGCACCAAATTTAGATGCACCCCAATACCCCTTTGAAGAGACTTACAGAAGGGCCACCTGAAAGCAATGTTCCCATTATAAGGAAGTTGGTCCTCCCATACTCTTTGCCTATGCAGTGAATGCAAGGCCTGCCCTGCGCAAAATTTAGATGTACCCCAATACCCCTTTGAAGAGGCGTACAGCAGGGCCACCAGAAAGCAATGTTCCCATTATTAGTATGTTGATACTCCTATACTGTTTGCCTGTGTAGTGAATGCAACACCTGCCCCAAATTTGGACGCATCCCAATACCCCTTTGAAGAGCCGTACAGGAGGGCCACTTGAAAGCAATGTTCCCATTATCAGGAAGTTGGTACTCCCATATGTTTGACTATGAAGTGAATGCAAGGCCTGCCCTGCCCCAAATTTGGACGCACCCCAATAACCTTTTGAAGAGACGTACAGGAGGGCCACCTGAAAGCAATGTTCCCATTTATAAGAAGTTGGTACTCTCATATTGTTTGTCTATGCAGTGACTGCAACACCTGCCCCAAATTTGGACGCACCCCAATAACCTTTTGGAAAGATGTACAGGAGGGCCACTTGAAAGCAATGTTCCCATTATTAGTAAGTTGGTACTCCCATACTGTTTGCCTATGCAGTGAATGCAACACCTGCCCCAAATTTGGACACACCCCAATAACACTTTGAAGAGCCGTACAGGATGTCCACCTGAAAGCAATGTTCCCATTATTAGGAAGTTGGTCCTCCCATACTCTTTGTCTATGCAGTGAATGCAAGGCCTGCCCTGAACCAAATATAGAGACACCCCAATACCCCATTGAAGAGCCGTACAGGAGGTCCACTTGAAAGCAATGTGCCCATTATTGGTAAGTTGGTACTCCCATACTGTTTGCCTATGCAGTGAATGCAACACCTGCCCAAAATTTGGATGCACCCCAATAACCCTTTGAAGAGACGTACAGGAGGGCCACTTGAAAGCAATGTTCCCATTTATAGGAAGCTGGTACTCTCATACTGTTTGTCTATGCAGTGAATGCAACACCTGCCCCAAATTTGGACGCACCTCAATAACCTTTTGAATAGATGTACAAGAGGGCCACCTGAAAGCAATATTCGCATTATTAGGAAGTAGGTCCTCCCATACAGTTTGCCTATGCAGTGAATGCAAGGCCTGCCCTGCACCAAATTTAGACGCACCATAATACCCCTTTGAAGAGCCGTACAGGAGGTCCACCTGAAAGCAATGTTCCCATTATTAGTTTGTTGGTCCTCCCATTCTCTTTGCCTATGCAGTGAATGCAAGGCCTGCCCTGCACCAAATTTAGATGCACCCCAATACCCCTTTGAAGAGCCATTCAGGAGGGCCACGTGAAAGCAATGTTCCCATTATCAGGAAATTGCTACTCCCATATGTTTTCCTATACAGTGAATGCAAGGCCTGCCATTCACCAAATTTAGACGCACCCCAATACCCCATTAAAGAGCTGTACAGGAGATCCACTTGAAAGCAATGTTCCCATTATTAGTAAGTTGGTACTCCTATACTATTTGCCTATGCAGTGAATGCAAGGCCTGCCCTACACCACATTTAGACGCACCCCAATACCCCTTTGACGAGATGTACAGGAGGGCCACCTGAAAGCATTTTCCCATTATTAGTAAATTGGTCCTCCCATACTGTTTTCCTATGCATTGAATGCAACACCTTTTGGAAGTGCATTGAGCAGCAGGGTGGTTTGCTGTTGAAGGAAAAAAAAATTTCTTTAAATCTTCTGCTTCAGCGAGTGTGAGCGAGCTGAGTGTGACCGGATCGTAAGTGCGAATTGTGTGACTTGGGATTCAGTGACTTTGGATTCAGGGAGTTTCCAAGGGAGGAATTACTGAATTGCTGTTATATTTTATTAATACTTTTTATTTATTTTTACTTATCTTTTCTGTCTGGTGAAATCGCCATTAGAAATGTGCTAAACTATTGCCAATGCCATCGAGTGTACATCTTGCCACATGTATACAGTCCTTGAACAGCCGTTCGAGAGTGCATACTGCTGTGCGAGATGTGAGCATGTTGTGCATTTGGAAGCCCAGATACTGGATCTAAATGTGCAGCTGGCAACACTGAGATCCATATACAATATGGAAAGGAGTCTGTCATGGGTGCATCGCCACGAAGATTGTCGCGATTGCACATTCTGACTTCTCGCAGCTGAGTTGCTGTTTCTTTGTGTTTGGTAATGAGGGAGTTAATTTTACCTAGCTCTTTGCTAAGACTAGGTCCAGCCTCGCCCGGCTGCTTTTGATTATGTTCTAATTAGCTTCCTTTATAGCTGCCAGTCTGCTGGTTAGATGCCGGTGAAAGCATTCATACAGACTGCAGATAGGATCGGTTCTGAGAAGACTTAAGCTAAGAGCTCCTTTGTTGTTTCTCCTCTCCTTGCTTATAGTTTATCTCCTAGACCTTTGGTGTTCCCTCTGTGTTTAAATGTTGTATGCAAGACAGTATTTACTTTATCCCCTGTCTGTCTCGTTTGTCTATACTGTTTGTTAACCTTTACCTGTCCATTCCCTTTGTTGGTAATCAGGGTCCTTCTAAGGACTAGATTACAGTGGTCAGGGATTTATAGGAGACAGGGTTTACGCTGGCGGCCTGGACCTCTGTACCATTAACAGTACCTCCAGGTAGAGGGACTAGTCAGGACCCCAGTTTAGGGTCAGCATAGACCCCGGTCCACCTCTAGCCAGAGACAGCGTGAAAAGGATTCAGTATTGACCCACAGGATATTATGTCAGGTAATACTATGCTATATATACATGTTAATGTTACCTATTTATATGTTATATAGAATGTTGTCCCACTTGATAGATTACTGACATTATTTATATATATATCTGCTAGACAGCGTGACATTTTCACCGGCCCAACTAAAGATTCTCCCCAGCTACCATGGATCCAGTAGCCCAGCTTGCCCAGCAGTTGCAGAGGTTGTCCATGGAGCTTACGGACATTAAGTCCAAGGTTTTGTCCCCCCGGAGCAAACCAGATCTGAACCTAAGGTTGCTCTCCCGGACAGGTTCACTGGTGGGCGGGACAAATTTTTTACCTTCCGGGAGGCATGTAAATTATACTTTCGGCTGCGGCCTCGGTCATCGGGGAGTGAAGAGCAGAGGGTGGGAATTGTCATCTCGCTCTTACAAGGGGACCCTCAATCCTGGGCGTTCTCTCTTCCCCCGGTCTCCCCGACCCTCCAGTCAGTAGAGCGATTTTTTGCTGCCCTGGGTCTGGTGTATGATGACCCGGATCGGGTCTCCCTTGCTGAAACGAAGTTACGTAGGATACAGCAGGGAGATCGTCCGGCGGAGGAATTTTCTTCTGAGTTCCGTAGATGGGCCAAAGATACTCAGTGGAATGACCCAGCTCTTAGGAGCCAGTTTTGTCAAGGGTTATCTGACAAATTAAAAGATGTTTTGGCTCAGTATGATTCTCCTCCGTCACTGGAGGCTGCTATGGCCCTTGCTATTCGTATTGATAGACAGCTTCGGGGAGGTGCGAGGTAACTTCGCCCCCTGTTATTACTCCACCCACTACTAAAGTCCCTTATATGGAGGTTCCCCTGGTCTGTTCTGAGGAACCTATGCAGTTGGGTGGGACATCATTTTGTAGGAGGGAATCGGCGGTGCGCCGCAAGACAAGAAGGTGTTTCTTCTGCGGAGAGAGGGACATTTTGTTGGGGGGTGTCTCTCCCGTGCCTCATTGAGCAAAAAAGTCACCGAAAAACTGTTAATCCCAGGTTGTGTGGTGGACGACAACCTGGGAGTAGGTATTTCGTCCCCAGGTCCGTCTCAATTTCTCGTGCCTGCGGAGGTGGTGGTTGGTGCGAGAGTTGAGAGGATTTCTGTTCTTCTTGATAGTGGGTCTGGGGCTAATATGGTGGACGCTCGGTTTGCCCAGGTGCAAGGTATGCAACTGAGTGTATTGGCCAAACCGATCCCTATACTTTCTATTGACGCCAGACCTCTCGGTCAAGGTAGCTTTGTACAAGCTGTTCATAACATAGACCTTCGAGTAGGGGCAATACATAAAGAACAGTTGTCTTGTTATGTGTTGGAGGGTCTTCCTACTCCTATTGTGTTGGGACTTCCCTGGTTGGCTAAACATAACCCAGTGATTGATTGGCAATCCAGAAAGATAAACCAGTGGGGTGAATTTTGCAAGAATAACTGCATGAAAACGGTCATCGGTGCGGTCGTGCCTAGGACTTTGCCTCCTTTTCTGGAGGACTTTGGGGAGATGTTCTCAGAGGAGGGGTGTCAAAAGTTACCTCCTCATCGCACGTATGACTGCTCAATAAAATTGCTTCCTGATGCCTTATCTCGTAGTTTCCCAGGGGCCGGAAAGACGGATGACCCGGTTCCTATCCTTCAGGAAGGAGTGGTGGTGTCGGCTGTGTGCTCTGAGCTTGAGGAGGAGGTGTTGGAGGCTCAGGGGGACGCCCCTGGTTGGCTAAACATAACCCAGTGATTGATTGGCAATCCAGAAAGATAAACCAGTGGGGTGAATTTTGCAAGAATAACTGCATGAAAACGGTCATCGGTGCGGTCGTGCCTAGGACTTTGCCTCCTTTTCTGGAGGACTTTGGGGAGATGTTCTCAGAGGAGGGGTGTCAAAAGTTACCTCCTCATCGCACGTATGACTGCTCAATAAAATTGCTTCCTGATGCCTTATCTCGTAGTTTCCCAGGGGCCGGAAAGACGGATGACCCGGTTCCTATCCTTCAGGAAGGAGTGGTGGTGTCGGCTGTGTGCTCTGAGCTTGAGGAGGAGGTGTTGGAGGCTCAGGGGGACGCCCCTGTAGGACCTCCAGGGAAACTGTTTGTTCCTAATCAGTTAAGACAAAAAGTTATCGAGGCACATCATAGTTCTGCTTTAGCAGGACATCCAGGGAGTAAAGCAACTGTGGATCTCCTTTCTCGCCGGTTTTGGTGGCCTAACTTAAATAAAGAGGTAATAACTTTTGTCGCGTCCTGTGGAGTTTGTGCTCGCTCTAAGACCCCACATACCCGTCCATCTGGGGTTCCTGAGGAGGGACGATTCTCGTCGTCACTTGCTTCAGTTTGGAGAGGAGTGCTGAATGGTCTGAGTGCTATGGGGAACTGTTTCAAGCGGAGGTCTGATAGGAGGAGAGTGTCTGGTCCGGACCTAGGTGTGAACGATCTGGTGTGGTTGTCTACCAAGAATATAAAACGCAAAGTTCCCTCCTGGAAACTGGGTCCCAGGTTCATCGGTCCATACAGGATCAGTTCTATAACTAATCCTGTGGCATTTCGTCTGGACCTCCCTCCTACGTTTAAAATCCATAATGTATTCCACAAATCGTTGCTTAAGAGGTACGTGGCGCCAGTTATACCGTCACTTCTACCTCCTCCTCCAGTGGTGGTCAATGGTAACTTAGAATTTCAAGTGTTGAAGATCATTGACTCACGTCTGAATCGCCGGTCCCTTCAGTATTTGGTTCATTGGAAGGGATATGGTCCTGAGGAGAGGACGTGGGTCTCTGCGTCTGAGATTAACGCAGATCGATTGGTTCGGACCTTCCACACGACTTACCCGGACAGACCTGGCCCTGAGGGTCCGGAGGCCCCTCGTAGAAGGGGGGTACTGTCATGGTGCATCGCCACGAAGATTGTCGCGATTGCACATTCTGACTTCTCGCAGCTGAGTTGCTGTTTCTTTGTGTTTGGTAATGAGGGAGTTAATTTTACCTAGCTCTTTGCTAAGACTAGGTCCAGCCTCGCCCGGCTGCTTTTGATTATGTTCTAATTAGCTTCCTTTATATAGCTGCCAGTCTGCTGGTTAGATGCCGGTGAAAGCATTCATACAGACTGCAGATAGGATCGGTTCTGAGAAGACTTAAGCTAAGAGCTCCTTTGTTGTTTCTCCTCTCCTTGCTTATAGTTTATCTCCTAGACCTTTGGTGTTCCCTCTGTGTTTAAATGTTGTATGCAAGACAGTATTTACTTTATCCCCTGTCTGTCTCGTTTGTCTATACTGTTTGTTAACCTTTACCTGTCCATTCCCTTTGTTGGTAATCAGGGTCCTTCTAAGGACTAGATTACAGTGGTCAGGGATTTATAGGAGACAGGGTTTACGCTGGCGGCCTGGACCTCTGTACCATTAACAGTACCTCCAGGTAGAGGGACTAGTCAGGACCCCAGTTTAGGGTCAGCATAGACCCCGGTCCACCTCTAGCCAGAGACAGCGTGAAAAGGATTCAGTATTGACCCACAGGATATTATGTCAGGTAATACTATGCTATATATACATGTTAATGTTACCTATTTATATGTTATATAGAATGTTGTCCCACTTGATAGATTACTGACATTATTTATATATATATCTGCTAGACAGCGTGACAGAGTCTTCTGCTCACTGAGCAGACGCTCAATGGAATAGATGAGGGGGATGCTAGGATGGAGCTGCAGGACAGTGAAGCAGCAAGCGGGGTGACAGTTAGAAGGTGGGGTAGAGGGAAGAGCACCAGGGAGGCTAGTCCTGATGTGGCATACACCAATAAGTTTGCTAAGTTGTCAGATGAGGGGAGTGTCAGTACAGGGGTTGCACTGCTGCAGTCAGGCACGTCCTCTGAAAGCCGGAGGAGTGTCTGCTCCAGTAAGGGGGGAATTAGGAGAGCAGGGCAGGCCAGACAGGGGAACAGATAGTGCAATCTGTCACATAGACAGGGATTGTTGAACAGTGTGCTGCCTACCTGGCGCTTGAGTCCGACACATCGCTGATCGGGTTGACAGATTACTGGGAGGGGCTGGTGAGAACCCAGCGGTCATGGTGCACTTTGGCACCAATGACAAAGTTAGAGGTAGGTGGAAGGTCCTTAAAGATGATTTTAGGGAATTAGGCTGCAAGCTTAAAGCAGGGGACCTCCAAGGTGGTATTTTCTGAAATACTGCCTGTACCACGTGCCACACCAGAGAGGCAACGGGAGATTAGGGAGGTTAATAAGTGACTGAAGAATTGGTGTAGGAAGGAGAGGTTTGGGTTCCTGGAGAACTGGGCCGACTTCTCAGTTGGCTACAGGTTCTATGCTAGGGACGGGCTGCACCTCAATGGGGAGGGTGCAGCTGTGCTGGGTGAGAAAATGGCTAGAAGGTTGGAGGAGGGACTTGGGGGGAGGGTATTCTTTTTATAGGAGGGGAAGTCAGTGCAGATAGCTCACACACAGGTGCTCACAGGCTCAGTATGGATTAGACCAGAATATTAAAAGCAGAAAAAGAGTACTGTATCAGAAGCGTACAGCTGTATACAATGTTGGGTAATTTTAAATCTCCGTATATATTTCAGGAGTAACACCCAGATGCTCACAGGGTCAGTGTGGATTAGACCAGAATCTAAAAAGCAGAAAAAGGGTAATGTATCAGAAGATACCAGGTGTATAAAGTGTAGGGGTAATTTTAAATCTCCGTATATATTTCCAGAGTAACACACAGACGCTCACAGGCTCAGTATGGATTAGACCAGAATATAAAAAGCAGAAAAAGGGTACTGTATCACAAGCGTACAGCTTTATACAGTGTTGGGGTAATTTTAAATCTCCGTATATATTTCCAGAGTAACACACAGACGCTCACAGGCTCAGTATGGATTAGACCAAAATATAAAAAGCAGAAAAAGGGTACTGTATCAGAAGCGTACAGCTGTATATAGTGTTGGGGAAATTTTAAATCTCAATATATATTTCCGGAGTACACACAGACGCTCACAGGCTCAGTTTGGATTAGATCAGAGTACAAAAAGCAGAATAAGGGTACTGTATCAGAAGCTTACAGCTGTATACAGTGTTGGGGTCATTTTCAATCTCCGCATATATTTCCGGAGTAACACACAGACGCTCACAGGCTCAGTATGGATTATATCAGAATATAAAAAGCAGAAAAAGGGTACTGTATCACAAGCGCACAGTTGTATACAGTGTTGGGGTAATTTTAAATCTCCGTATATATTTCCAGAGTAACACACAGATGCTCACAGGCTCAGTATGGATTAGACCAGAATATAAAAATCAGAAAAAGGGTAATGTATCAGAAGATACCAGGTGTATACAGAGTAGGGGTAATTGTAAATCTCCGTATATATTTCCGAAGTCAGACACAGACGCTCACAGGCTCAGTATAGATTAGACCAGAATAAAAAAAGCAGAAAAAAGGTACTGTATCAGAAGCATACAGCTGTATACAGTGTTGGGGTAATGTTAAATCTGCGTATAAATTTCCAGAGTAACACAGACGCTCACAGGCTCAGTATGAATTAGACCAGAATATAAAAAGCAGAAAAAGGGTAATGTATCAGAAGATACCAGGTGTATACAGTGTAGGGGTAATTGTAATTCTCCTTATATATTTCCGGAGACAGACACAGGCGCTCACAGGCTCTGTATGGATTAGACCAGAATATAAAAAGCAGAAAAAGGGTAGTGTATCACAAGAGTACAGCTGTATACAGTGTTGGGGGAATTGTAAATCTCTGTATATATTTCAGGAGTAACACACAGACGCTCACAGGCTCACTATGGATTAGACCAGAATATAAAAAGCAGAAAAAGGGTACTGTATCACAAGCGTACAGCTGTATACATTGTTGGGGTAATTTTAAATTTCCGTATATATTTCAGGAGTAACACACAGACGCTCACAGGCTCAGTATGGATTAGACCAGACTATAAAAAGCAGAAAAAGGGTACTGTATCAGAAGCGTACAGCTGTATACAGTGTTGGGGTAATTTTAAATTTCCGTATATATTTCCGGAGTAACACACAGACGCTCACAGGTTTAGTGTGTATTAGACCAGAATATAAAACGCAGAAAAAGGGTACTGTATCAGAAGCGTACAGCTGTATACAGTGTTGGGGTAATTTTAAATCTCCGTATGTATTTCAGTCGTAACACACAGACGCTCACACAGGCCCAGTATGGATTAGACCAGAATATAAAAAGCAGAAAAAGGTTACTGTATCAGAAGTGTAGAGCTGTATACAGTTTTGGGGAAATTTTAAATCTCCGTATATATTTCCTGAGTAACACACAGACGCTCACAGGCTCAGTATGGATTAGACCAGAATATAAAAAGCAGAAAAAGGGTACTGTATCAGAAGAAGCCAGGTGTATACAGTGTAGGGGTAATTGTAAATATCCGTATATATTTCAAGAGTCAGATACAGACGCTCACAGGCTCAATATGGATTAGACCAGAATATAAAAAGCAGAAAAAGGGTAATGGATCTGAAGATACCAGGTGTATACAATGTAGGGGTAATTTTAAATCTCCGTATATATTTCCAGAGTAACACACAGACGCTCACAGGCTCAGTATGGATTAGACCAGAATATAAAAAGCAGAAAAAGGGTACTGTATCACAAGCGTACAGCTGTATACAGTGTTGGGGTAATTTTAAATCTCCGTATATATTTCAGGAGTAACACACAGACGCTCACAGGCCCAGGATGGATTAGATCAGAGTACAAAAAGTAGAATAAGGGTACTGTATCAGAAGCTTACAGCTGTATACAGTGTTTGGGTAATTTTCAATCTCCGTATATATTTCCGGAGTAACACACAGACGCTCACAGACTCAGTATAGATTATATCAGAAATAAAAAAGCAGAAAAAGGGTACTGTATCACAAGCACACAGCTGTATACAGTGTTGGGGTAATTTTAAATCTCCGTATATATTTCTGGAGTAACACACAGATGCTCACAGGCTCAGTATGGATTAGACCAGAAAATAAAAGCAGAAAAAAGGGTAATGTATCAGAAGATACCAGGTGTATACAGAGTAGGGGTAATTGTAAATCTCCGTATATATTTCCGGAGTCAGACACAGACGCTCACAGGCTCAGTATGGATTAGACCAGAAAAAAAAGCAGAAAAAAGGGTAATGTATCAGAAGATACCAGGTGTATACAGTGTTGGGATAAATGTAAATCTCCGTATATATTTCCGAAGTCAGACACAGACAATCACAGGCTCGGTATAGATTAGACCAGAATAAAAAAAAGCAGAAAAAGGGTACTGTGTCAGAAGCATACAGCTGTATACAGTGTTGGGGTAATGTTAATTCTGCGTATAAATTTCCGGAGTAACACACAGACGCTCACAGGCTCAGTATGGATTAGACCAGAATATAAAAAGCAGAAAAAGGGTAATGTATCAGAAGATACCAGGTGTATACAGTGTAGAGGTAATTTTAATTCTCCGTATATATTTCCGGAGTCAGACACAGACGCTCGCAGGCTCAGTATGGATTAGACCAGAATATAAAAAGCAGAAAAAGGGTACTGTATCACAAGCGTACAGCTGTATACAGTGTTGGGGGAATTGTAAATCTCCGTATATATTTCAGGAGTAACAAACAAACGCTTACAGGCTCAGTATGGATTAGACCAGAATATAAAAAGCAGAAAAAGGGTACTGTATCAGAAGCGTACAGCTGTATACATTGTTGGGGTAATTTTAAATTTCCGTATATATTTCAGGAGTAACACACAGACGCTCACAGGCTCAGTATTGATTAGACCAGACTATAAAAAGCAGAAAAAGGGTACTGTATCAGAAGCGTACAGCTGTATACAGTGTTGGGGTAATTTTAAATCTCTGTATATATTTCCGGAGTACCACACAGACGCTCACAGGCTCAGTATGGATTAGACCAGAATATAAAAAGCAGAAAAAGGGTAATGTATCAGAAGATACCAGGTGTATACAGTGTAGGGGTAATTGTAAATCTCCGTATATATTTCCGGAGTCAGACACAGAGGCTCACAGGCTCAGTATGGATTAGACCAGAATATAAAAAGCAGAAAAAGCGTAGTGTATCACAAGCATACAGCTGTATACAGTGTTGGGGTAATTGTAAATCTCTGTATTTATTTCAGGAGTAACAAACAGACGCTCACAGGCTCAGTATGGATTAGACCAGAATATAAAAAACAGAAAAAGGGTACTGTATCAGAAGCATACAGCTGTATACAGTCTAGGGTTAATAGTAAATTTCTGTTTATATTTCTGGATTCACACACAGATAGTCAGCATGTATTTGTCCGTGAAACCAGCCGGTACACGGTATTGTGTGAGGAGCGTAGAGCTCTATACGGTGTGGGAAAAAATGAATGCTCAGTAACTGTACAGAAAAAAGGAAGAAAAGTATTAGTGCTGTGTAAAAAACACTCTGCACCGCAGTGTACACACAGCAATACAGCTAGCAGGCAGCCTATTAACCACCACTGCTCCACACAAGAAAATCCTCCCCTGTCACTGGCAGCCAGCCTAATTACCAGCGCTGCTGCACTCAAGAAAATTCTACCCTGTCACTGCACACTAACTGTACAGCACAATTGCTATCAGCACAAGCACATAAGAACTTCTGTTTCCAGCCCTAACTCTCTCCCTACTGGTAAGCAGCATCAGCAACCTCTCCCTACTGTTAAGATTGGCAGAAATAAAATGGCGGTCGTCGGACAGGGCTTTTTTAGTCACTATGACACCCCCCAAAGCAAGCCAAT
Organism: Oophaga sylvatica; assembly: GCA_033576555.1. Classification (NCBI taxonomy): domain Eukaryota; kingdom Metazoa; phylum Chordata; class Amphibia; order Anura; family Dendrobatidae; genus Oophaga; species Oophaga sylvatica. The sequence goes on from JARQOD010000009.1 coordinate 153,880,673, forward strand.
CATTGCAATGCCCTTCTCTAAGATGATGGTGGCCGCTGCCCATGTCATCTCGTTGCCTACAGTGTAAGTCCTTGCTCATTGGCTGAGAAAAGGCGCCTGCAAGCATTATGGGAAAACCGACTTCGGCGCTCGGGTCAACGACCGCATGGCCGACCTCACATTATGGTCGGGTTTCATTCGGCGAAACCCGACTTTGGCGAAAGTCGTCGACTTTTGAATCTGTTCGACCTGTTTCGCTCATCTCTAGTCATCGCCGCTCACCATCTTGGTGGAGTCCTCAAAGTTTTGGAGGATGGTACATACGTCTGACATCCATGTCCACTCCTGAGGTCTTATGTGTGAAGTCTGAGCTGCATACTGACGGGCTTGTTGATGCTGTTAGTCAACAACTGCCCTCTTCTGCTCACAAATACTTCCCAACATCTGCAGTGTAGAGTTCCAACGCGTGGGGACTTCACACACCAGTCGGTGAGCCAGAAGCTGCAAATGCTGCTGAAGCACGGCAAAGGCGGCGGAAGTGGTAGCTGACTTTCTAAAATGGACACACAGGCACCGTACTTTGACAAGCAGATCCGGCAGCTCCAGGTAGGTTTTGAGAAATCACTAAACCATGAGCTTAAGCACATGGGCCTGGCATCGTACATGTGTGAGCTCGCCTTGCCTCAGAGCCGCTACCAGGTTACAGCCATTGTCACACACAACCATGTCTGCCTGTAGGTTTAGCGGTGTCATTCACAGATCTTCCTGCTCTTTCAGAGCTGTCCACAACTCTTCAGCATTGTGAGGTTTGTCACCTAAACATATTAGCATCAGCGCAGCCTGTTGCCGCTTGGCTGAGGCAGTACTGCAGTGCTTCCAGCTTGTGACTGATGTGGTCATTTCAGAGATAGAGGTTGAAGAGTAGGAGGCGGAGGAGGAGGATGAGGTGCAGGAGCTGTAGACTGTGGGGGAAACCCTAATTGACGTAAGGCCCGCAATCCTTGGCGTCGGGAGGACGTGTTCCATCCTAAGGTCCGACTGGGTCCCAGCTTCCACTATGTTAACCCAGTGTGCAGTCAGTGAGATGTACCGTCCCTGCCCACAAGCACTAGTCCACATGTCCGTGGTTAGGTGGACTTTTCCAGTAAATGCATTGTTAAGGGCATGGCTAATGTTGTGGGACACTTGCTTGTGTTATGCTGGGATGGCACACCGGGAGAAATAGAGGTGGTAGTGCTGGCTGGGGACCGAGTACCGAGGGACGGCCACAGCCATCAGGTTTTGGAAAGCTTCCGTCTCCACGAGCCTAAAAGGCAACATTTCGAGCCCAAGCAGAGGCGAAATGTGTGAATTTAGTTGTGTAGCCGGTGGAGTGTTGGCTGCGTATTTGCGCTTGCATTCCAAGGACTGGGGTATGGACAACTGAACGCTGCACTGGGTCAAGGACATGGACAGGGATTGGCAGAAGAAGCAGTGGTGTCACCTGCAGACACTGTTCCTGGACCCTGGTTTTCAGCCCACAAAGTCAGGTGCTTTGCTGCCATGTGCGCAATCATGCTGGTGGTGGTCAGGCTGGTAGTTTTGCTACCCCTGCTGATGCTGGCATGGCAGGTGATGCAAATGGCTTTTTTGGGGTTATCGGCAAAGCTTTTAAAAAACAACCTGACTTGGGAAGACCTAACAGTTGTACTGGCAACTTCCATCGTGTTGGTGTTACGGGGAATGGTTGCCCGCATTCTGTCTGCGGCCACCACACTGCTTCTTCCTGCCTGTTGGGGTGCTACACCTCCCTCTCCCTGTGTGCTGCTGTCTTCGCTCTGCATGTCCTCCTGTCAGTTTGGGTCAGTTACTATATTATCCACCACCTCGTCTTCCATGTCCTCTTCCTGAGTTTCTGGCTATTGTGTCTCATCATCGTCCACCTCTTGTGAAACGTGGCTGCTCAAATATTTGGGCATCGCTACATGCGATCTCCTCTTGCCCCGCTTCAAGTGGACTGGGCGAGATCTATAAATGGAAAAGTGAACAGCTCTTTGGAGTGTCCAAGTGTGGGATCAGTTGTCTCCGGGCACTCAGCATGGCGGGAGGAAGGAGGATCAGGGTGAGGAATATGCAATCCAGACTCACGGCTACTGAGACTTGACCGTCTGGAAGACAGGGTGGTGGTGGTGGCAAACTGACTGGAAGCATGATCCGCTATCCAACCAACAACCTTTTCACACTGCTCTGGATACAATAGTGGCGTGCTGCTGTGGTCCCCTTGTAATTGGGACAGGAAGGTCAGGCTAGAAGATGTGGGTGCTTGTTGTGGCACAATTTCAACTTGCCCATGGCCTCGGCCTCTGCATTCACCATCACGTCCAGTGTCCAGTTCCCTTTCCCTTTCCACGCACCTTGCCTATTTTAAAGGGAACCTGTCAGCTCATTTTTCCACAATAAGCTGCGGCCACTGCCTTTCGGGGCTTATCTACACCATTCTGTAATGCTGTAGATAAGCCCCTGATCTAACCTGAAAGAGAAGAGAAATACGTTTTATTATACTCACTCAGGGGCGGTCCAGTGCGGTCCGAGTCTGATGGGTGTTGCAGGTCCGGGTCCTGTGCCTCTCATCTTCTTGCGACGCTGCCTTCCTGCTTGCTTCATCACTCCAGGGCCATAGCGCTTCTGCGCAGGCGTACTTCTCTGCCCTGTTGAGGGCAGAGCAAAGTACTGCAGTGCGCAGGTGCCGGGAAAGGTCAGAGAGGTCCAGCGCCTGCGCACTACAGTACTTTGCTCTGCCCTCAACAAGCTCTGCATTTTTTTTTTCTGCAAACTGGTGTCTTATCTAAGACACCACAACAAATTTAACAGTAGGCCAGAAAAGGCAGAATTTACAGATGTGATCCGTGTGACTTCCAAACCCCTGTTTAAAACAGCTGGCCTGTTGGTAACTATTTTTTTCAGCAAACTGGTGTCAATAACTTCTATAAGACACTACAACAAAATTTAACAGTAGGCCAGAAATGGCAGAATTTTCAGCGCACTCAGATGTGATCCTTGTGACGGTCAAACCCCGTTTTAAAATAGCTGGATTTTTACGCTGAAATATCGAAAGGATATGGGCTGGCTGTATTCTGCAGTTCCAACAAGAAATGGAGCAAAAAAAGGTGTTCTCTAGATTGCTTTTGAAGAAATAATCAGGATTAAGATCCAAATAAAATTATTCCTGGCCCCTGATACCTGGGGCTATGTATGTACGGTAAATATCTGTAATAGGCAGTAGCAGACAGTACTGGAATGGACTCTCTTGCTATATGCAATGAAGTCTCCCACATACACTGCCTGCCTAGCACTGATATCTATGCAGATTTATTAGTCCTCAGAAGGACTGTTGGTTGAGACGGATTTGTCTATTATAGATGATATACCCACACTAACTAATAAACCACCAAATCTCTCCCTAGATCAGCAGAAACTCTCCCTACATTGCCTGAGTCCGGAGCAGACTGTGACCAGCATGGTGCCGCCTGGTCTTCTATAGACCTGATGACGCTGTGCGGCCAGCCAATCACTGTAATGCTACCACCAACATGGTTGCGGCATTACAGTGTGGGGCAGACAATCCCTGCATGTTTATTGGCTCTGTAAAGAGTGCCGAACATGCAGGGCGAGCATCCCCGGAAATACTCGACGAGCTCCGAGCATCGCGAGCACTGCAATGCTAGGGTGAGCACCGAGTACTTCCGAGCATGCTCGCTCTCACTAACAGTCAATCCAAAAGATTTAGAAATCTGAAACCTGAATATTTGAGTAGGTAAAAGTGAGGTTTGTCTTTCTTGAGAGAATATATATGTGTGCAGAATTATTATGCAACTAAGTGAAAAATGCAAATTTTCCCATGTCAATTGTTTGTTTTCATCTGTTATAGTGAGATCAATAACCAACTCAAAATGTACAAAATACATTTATGACATTTCAAAAAAATAGGTATCAATCAAAAGATATAGTCAACCTTCCTTTCACTAAGAGCCATAAGCCTTCCATCCATGGAGTCTGTCAGTTTCTTTATATATTGACAATTAGTGATGAGTGAATAGTGAAACATTCGGATTCGGGAAAATCAGCACAAATAATTTCTAATATCCGTGTATTCGTACCAAATAACAAATCCAATGCAAGTCAATAGGAAAGCTGGGTCTGGGGCCTGAGATAAAGCGGAAATGGATGGGAAAGTGCTAAAACTAAATAGGAACAGCAAGGAGAAGATGCCTGCATGCCTTTCTGACTCACATATGGCATCCCAAGATTGCCCTCCCAGACAGATTTTGCAGAGGAAGGAACAAGTTTTTTTGTGTTTAAGCAAGCTTGCAAACTTTATTTTAAGCTTCGTCCTTATTCCTCCCCAAATGAAGAGCAACGAGTGGTTATTGAGATCTCTGTGCTACAGGGAGATCCACAGTCCTGGGCGTTCTCTTTGCCGCAGGATTCGGTTTGTCTCCAGTCTGTGGAGGGATTTTTTTTGGCTCTTGCCCTTATCTATGATGACCCTGATCAAGTCGCCTTGGTTGAGTCCAGGTTGTGTCGCCTTCGATGGGGGATCGATCAGTGGGGACATATAGCTCCAAATTCCACGGCAACTGGTACTAAGTGGAATGACCCAGCTGTCAGAAGCCAATTTCCTCAGGGTCTCACTGAAAGGTTGAAGGATGCTTTGTTAGTGTACAAAACCCCAGAGTTCTTGGAAGCCGCTATGAATTTGGCTATTCATGTGAATAGACGTCTTCAGGAAAGGTGGGTAAGAGCACCTTCTCCTCAGCCTCTTTTTTAGGGTATTTCCCTTTGCCAGGGGAGCAGTCTAGAGATAAACCAGTACTGAGGACGGCAAAAGAACCCATGCAGTTAGGGGGTGCCTCTGTGAGTCGCCCGCTAGGGCCGTGGGGTACCCGGAACCGAGCCCGTCGATTGCTATGGTGTTATGGAAATTTAATTAGGATAAATCTATCCTGCAGTGTTTGCTGCTGCAGTTCCCAATCTTAGACAAAATGTCTTTTTGAGCGCTCAGAACGAAATGAGGACTGTCCACACGGAAGTGTCAGTATAACAGTTCGTCAAGACCAACAGTTTATTATTCATTCAAGGTTTTATACGTTTACAAAAAGGGGCTGGTTAGTCAATTAGCATACAATTAAAAGCTGCTAGGTTATTGGCTGTTTTAGTATAAGTATGATGATTATGATAAAAGGGCTGAAGTTGCAGATTTATTGTTCTTTGACCCAGTTTTCCTACGTGGCTAGTAAAGAAAATAATAGATATCTTCTGTCCTTGTTTCCATTTTTTCTGTGTCCTTGGTAAAAAGTCCCTATGAGCTATCTTTTGTAGCATACCAGATGTAGGCCAGGGGTCATATCTTAAGAAGCTGATTATAGCTAGCATCAGCTTTTTCATAGATATGTGTGAGCACAGGATTTTTAGCAAGTGAGATCTATTTGACTGTAAATGCATATATATTAATATACATTGAATACGTGGAATACATATATATTTCCATGACAGTCCCCCCTTAGATACCACTTGCCCTAAAAACCTGCTCCTGTCCCAAAGCACTGCAACTCTTTTGTGCTGCCGGCGGGTTGAGACATGCCTAATACATGCCTCCCCACTGATACAGGCTTTTCGCAAATGGGCGGTCAGGAGGTCTGTCCCTAGCAGGGGTTCATGTGTTTGCAATCATAGTCTCTTTATTCAACTGCATGTTCAGAAAAACGTGTGTATTCTTCATCAGGTAGGTCATCTGTCTGGTCAGTCAGAGCATCCACGACATCATTCATGGCTTAGGTGTCTCTTCTGGCACGGGAGCTTCCTTGCAATGTGATACGTGGATCCAAGCAGGCTTTCCCTCTAGTGACAGAGGTTGGTGTCATCTGGGGCTCTTGGACAGGACCATCAAATCTGGGATCGAGTGTTCTCATTTCCAACTTTTTTCACCAACACCCAGTCTCCTGGCTTTCAAGGAGTGCGTACCGGACACTGAGTCTGGATCTGGCAGTGAAGAGAAAAACTCGAGAATGGACATTAGTTTTTGACCAATTCAATTACATAAGCAAACAAGATATCATTTTGCATATTCTGCTGCTGAGGGAAGAATGCACCTAACCTGGGACTAGACCCAAACAAAATTTCGCATGGTGACAGCTTTTCTGGGTCTCTGGGAGTGTGCCTTACGCTAAACAGTGCAATTGTGAGTGTGTCTCATGCTATGGTTTCAAATACCGTAGCCTCTTTCACGACCTCCAGGCCTTGCACCATTCTGAACTCAGTGGGGTTTACAGTCTTTTTCTTCACTGTGGAAAGCTGGGATTGATTCCGATGGGCGCGGCAGCCCAGTTTAGCCTTGTCCTTCACTATGCGGCAGGGGACTCCCATCTCCCGGCACAGAGCTGGCGGGAAAACAAGCCATCTACTAGGATCCACATCATGAGAGATGACGACCAGCTGGCTTTCTTGTTCTCCACCAAGGCAGTCACTGTGTTAGCACCTGCTTTGGTCACAGGGGTCTTCTTGTTGGGACGTCTCCTTCGCCGGCTGCTTTTTTCTCAGCACGGGCTATCAGTTGTTTCTTTTTCTCCAGCTCAGTCTCAGGTCAGTATTTGTGCACAAGTTTGAAGAGCTGAGTGGCCTTTTGCCGGTCTAGGGCCTGGGTGAACTGGTTGATTGCAGGGGGCACCTCCTGGTGCTTGCAAAAGATGAACCTCTGGCGTTGGAGCCGGATGAGGTGTTGCCATTCCATGAAGCGAGTAGGGTCCTTCTTGAGTTGAATATCCTGGCCAATGTCAAAGTTCTCAGGCCGTCTTCTCAGGTGAGTTCACTTAGACCTTCAGTTGGTCAGAGACATCTTGACTCTGGGTGATGGAGTGGCTTTCTGGCACTATGTCCAGCACCTCCTGTGATAGGTCTGCAGTGTGGTTGTTTGAGGTTCCTGTTTCTTTTTGGGTCAGGGGTGAAGAAAGTGTCATGGTCCCATCTTCCTGGAACACTCTGGTCGCTTTCAGCTTCTGCAGTAGGTCCACTCCCAATAGGTTGAGGGTGCAGGTCTTTGACACAACAAACTGGGACATGATGGAGTGTTCTGGCTGAGTCCACATGCTCAGGGGCTTCATAATCTGGAAATATCTGACTTGACCATCAATTCCCATACAGGACGCAGAAGATTCTGATAGATAGGTGAGGTTGCGGAGTTCCACAAGAAAAGATCTGACTATGCCATCCACTCTCAGGATATTGGTCCCACTGGTGGGGTTCCCTGTGGACTTGGCGTGCTCCTGTCCTATGGACGGGGTTCTTCACTGCTTTCTGTGTTTCTTCTTCTTCTGAGCGAAGTCGGTGTTCTGCACCGGTTCTGGAAATGACCAAACTCGGCCCAGTTGTAACACTGGACATCCCTTCTGTCCCAGCGGGACTCAATCCTTTTTGCTACTGCGAGCAGGGTATCCATTGGTATTGACGTGTACTCAGGCCTGGCTACTACCAGTGGTTTCCTGATTGGTTCTCTCAGTCCACGCACAAAAGCCTGTGCCAACATCCGTCTGTGTGTCTGATCATGGGTAATGAGGCCCAAATCTTGAAACACTTGCATCACTCTGTCATGGAACTCCTCTACAGACTCTGTCTGGTTCTGGCTCGTGACATGTAGGCTGATAGCTTGTCCTGTCAGTGTGCTTTTGGCCCATTCTCTGAGCTGCTCAATTAGCTTTGGTCCTGTCTCCCAGGCATACGCATCTAATTCTGCTGGAAGCTTGAAGTGTTCTCTCATAATTGGCCAGAATGCATCACCTGCTTTTATTTCCATTACGGCCCAGAGATCAATCCAGGCTGCTGCATACGTTCGCTGGATCTGCTGCATTTTTTTTGCAAAATGGCATGGGGTGTATCCCTGGGTCTGGCAGCATACTGATCACCTGGCTTGGGATGATGGGCTCATAGGATGGTGCCTCTACCTGTCCCTGCTCTCTTGGTGCTTGTGGGTTTTCTTCCCTAGTATTGGGCAGCATGTATGACGTTGTGTCTTCATCTTCATCAGATGAGAAGTGACATGGTGTGCTTGGTGCATACACTGGCTGAAATTTGGGCTTAAAAGTTGTCTTGCTGCATGGGGATTTCCCTCTTCCTTGCTGAGGCTGCGGTGGATCAGTGTCATAGTTCCATTGCTGGCAGCTCTGCCCGGCACTGAGGTACCTCATTTGTGTCTGCAGCTACACCTCCCCCCTGTGAAGCCCCGGCTGTGGGCTCTGTTAGCTTTTGTGTCTGGGGGCTATCTGCAGCGCTTTGTGTAGGGAGATTTGCACTTTCTTCTGCTGATATAATGACTGGCAATGTTTGTACTGTGCTTGGGATAGACAGGGTGCCCTGTGCTGGAGGTACTGAATACAGGGACACCACATTGCTTTGATTGGGCATTGACCCGGTTGATAACGAAGTAGAAAAAAGAGGAAGAGAAGGGAGGTGTGAGTGAGGAGCGGTGGGATGTGCCTGAGAGGAGGAGGAGGAAGGAGGAGAGTGAGCACGAGCAGGAGGGTGTGATGTGGGAGGAGAGAGGGAGGAAAGGGAAGGAGGAGAAAAATCAGAAGGGTGTGGTGTGGGAGGAGAGAGGGAAGGTGTGAGTGAAGAGGGGTTAGTCTGAGAGGAGAGATGGAGGGGAGAGAAGAAAATGAAGGAGGAGAGAGTGAAAGGGGGGGAGAGAGAGAGATGGAGGGGGAGAAGTAGAAGAAGAAGAAGAGGAAGAAGAATAAAATGGATGTGTCAGACATGTGAGGGAGGGGATGGAAAGAATGATAGGGAAAGAATGATAGAGAGGAATGGCAGCGAGGAAAAAGGAGAGAAGTCTGAAGAAGGAGAAAGGGACTGAGAGAAGAAAGAGGAGAGGGTGTCCCCCCTGCGATGCTTGAGAGGGGACCGTTGAAGCAAAAATGCCTTCTCCCTGTGGAGAGAGGCGGGGAGCGTTTTTCCCTGTACAAGGCTCCTTATTCAATGAGAGCAGACTACATCTGTCCCGTGTCTCCACATGATGAACATGTGATGTGTGAGGCTCTAAACTCTGTTCTTGTGACATGTCCGTGATCATTTTCTCACAGACTATTTCAATGCTTCTTTAACACCTTTTCAATCTTATTCACATAAAAATCACTTGCTGTACCTTCTACACGATGCAAGACCACCACTGCTCTTTTATAGCAGACGGCAATCTAAAAACAAACTTTCCTGTGCCTTTCAAAAAAAAAAAACATTAATTCACTGTGCAGCGTAAAGTCTGCCTGTCCATTGGATTCTCACGTACTCTGACCTTCTATTCACATGCCTAGCCCTTCGATTCTCACGTACTGTGTCTATTCCAAAAACTTATTCAACAAAGGTGATTAAAAATCTGAGAACTGCTGCATTCTGGTTCTGTGTGCAAGGACACTGAAATTCTTGTCTTCGCTGAATGCCTGATGGGAGGGGTGAGTGAAGCCGCTGCACAATTGTTTGTGTGTTCTCCTTCAGCCTGCAATTTCTTATCTGTGTGCAAGGACACTGAATGGAGGGGTATGGAGCTGTCACGGTAGCTGCAGCTCGGTCCGTGGCCTTGGGACTCACCAAAAAGGGGGGTTGTATTTACAGGGGATAATGTCAATTGAATCGTGACGTCACCTGTGGTATCTGGTGAGGCTCACCAGCGCTGCAGCAGTCCACTGAGGCCGATGTTATGGCAGCTAGATGGAATCGCTCCCCACAGGTGGAGCGGGCCGTCAGGGCAGCATATGGGTAGGGATGCAGGACGGAGGGGATCCGGCAGGATAGGAACAATAAAGGTGAACACACACAAGTCACTTCAGTACCTTTACTGGAGTTAGTGCAGGAACATCCCGGGGCACTGTAGGGTGAAGGGTGCACATCCAGATTCTCCCCAGTGAGCAGGTATAGGGTTTCCTGTTTCTTGTCTCTCTGTAATCAGTTTCTGACCTGCCTGTAGCTAGGCCTGAGCTTGTCTCTATCCTGCACCCGGCTGACCTTGTGGTAGGGCCTTCTCTTGGGGTACACTTGCCCTGCTTGCTTTTCCTTGCTTGCTGGAACTCCGTGTCCCCTGGCTCTGTTACGTATCAGCTCTGTAGTGCTCCTGAGACCTGTAGTCCTCAGAATTCCGGTTGTCTCCTACTGGGTCGTGGAGATCCCTGTAGGTTCGGACCCGGCGTCCAGTATATACTTGCTGGGGTGAGTTGGTAAGGCTCTTCTGCCCCTTTACTACTCTCTCCTCTTGCCTTCGGCCTACTCTGGCCCTCACTAGGCTATACACACTGGCAGTTGGTGGGCTGCCTCTTCTGCCACTCTCTAGAGCATCGGCACGCTCCTAGCTCTCTAGTCTGATGTGCTAGACTCACTCTGGTCTGCAGACTGACTTAGACTGCTCTGAAGACTGCAGACTCTAGACTCACTGTACACCTGTCTGCTCTCCACTGAGCTGCACTGAGCAGAACTGACTGACTTCCTGCCTTCACCCTCTCTTATATCCCTACCAGGGCTCCCCCTGGTGGACTGAGGAAGGGTGAAGGTGTGTGTATGTGGTGAGACCTCTAGTGGACGAATCCTTTGTGCACCCTTCTAGGATATGTGGATCCGAGCGCAGCTGGCCTCCACATCTGCATTGGACATTTCACAGAAGGTTCGCAAGAAAAAGGGTGTGTTTTTTTGTGGAAAAAAGGGATATTTTATTGGGGCCTGTCCTTTGATGCCTAAACAAAGGGAGACTCATTTAACCCTTGGTAGTCTGGAGTTAAATGAGCAAGGGGTCCATCTTTCATCAACCTGCAGTTCCTGATTTGTCCTGCCAGCAGAAGTGGTGCTGAGAGCAATACCAAGGAGATTTCTGTGTTTGTTGACAGTGGAGCTGAATTCAGCATAGTTAATGCTGAATTTGCCGGAACTCAGGGGCTGGTTTGCTGTGCTTTACAGGGAGCAACATTATGCTATGGAGCTGGACTGAGCGGATTAGGAGAATGACAAGGATGCACCCCATGACCCCTGCATTAGCGGTGGAGGTTGCCCTGATGGCTTTAGATGGAGAGGCGAGGGATTCCGTCATGCTACAAGCCCCTCTAGAATGGGACACTGGAGGAAACACACGGAGACCCCACGGATGTCTGGCAGGGGGAGACGGTGACCCAGTACATGAATGCGTTACAGGAGATCCATACGGCCATTACTAGAAAAGACGGTGTAGGTGTAGGCCCTCCTGATATTGTGCTGCGAGACCAGCTAGTGACAGGCTGTAGAGATGCACTGCTTAAGCAAGCCTTGTGTGAGTGCCTGCGAGTTAATCCACGCATGAATTTTGCAGAAATTGGGGCAGAGTCGCGCATAGGCGAGCAGGAGCAGGGGACAGCAGCCTTGATGGGGATGGTCCAGAGCCCCGAGTTATCTACCCCGAATGAGGAAGCGCCGGAGTGGTCCCACAAATTATGGCAGGGTATGCAGAAAATATGGGAAGAAATCGAGAGCCTGAGGGAAGCCCTTGCTGTCTTGGAGGCCAACACCATACCCCGAGGTAACAAACGGCAAAACATGGAAGAAGTTAGAGGAGAGGTGTGGAGCATGAAGAAATCTTCAGCAGCATCTCCAGAATTTAGCCCCATATCGTGGGGTGTAGAGCGAATGCAGAGGAAGTATGCTTCCCGGAGAGGTCGGCGATCCTGACCAAAGCGCCCACCAGACAGGCACAGAAGTGGGTGTTGGACATGTGGAAGACTGGGACACCTGTCCAGAAGTTGCCCTATCCAAGACAGCCGACGATGAAGATCCGCACACCCCTCCGAAGGTCCTGTTAATTGGAGAGAACGCCGCCCCTGGAAGAAATGGTACAGCAAGAAGAGAGGAGCCGCACCTAGAGCCATATAGAGCCATGACGTCGGACGCCGAGAAGAGATGTAGGTGTCGACTATCTATGGTGAGATGTCTGCGCTCATCAGACGCGTGGAGGCAGATCTGGCAAAACTCCAAATTGGATCCGAAGGTCCCGTCTGTGAGGTTCAACACGAAGGGGAAGAAGTAATGCCTACCCAAGTAGTCCATCACAGTATAGCGCTACCTTGCCTGCTATAAGATCCCGAAGAAGGGGAGAAAGAGTCAAGTGTCCCTGATACGTCCACTTCCACGGTTCCAGATTGTGAGGAGGAAGAACCACTTGCTTTGTTCCCTGAAGATGATAGTTCGCTATCCGCCAGCCCAAGGTATCCTGACCAAACAGGAAAGATGCAAAGTGTAACTGAGATATCTCCTCCTGCAGCCGTTGATTGTGAAGAGGACAAATTTCTCGGCCGGCCACGCGTTGACTCAGAGGAGGAACAGGCTCCTGAAGTGACTGCTCCGTTGAACCTGGACATATTCCCATCCTCTATGACCCAGCCTGACTCAACCTCTCATCCTGAAGTTCCGAGTACTCCGTGTTACCATGCTGGTGATTCGTCCCTGAGGAATGCACAGGATGATTTCTTTCGGCAGAATGTAGTGCAGGAGAGACAAAAATGGATGAGAGAACTGTGGGCATCTGTCTCACCTCCCAAGGACGAAGAGTTCTCACCTGTGGAATGGCGAGCTAAAGGAGAGGGGGAGTGTAAAGGGGATGACCCCACTGCGGATACCTTCTTGCCGGGGCCAGGGCCGGAACTGTTGAGGCTGCATCCTCTGTTCCCAGGGGGAGGCATTAGTGAGCTGGCCGAACCTCTTGACCTGGGGAGGCGGGGAGAAAGCGCATGCAGCAGCGGGAAATAAAAGGAAGAAGCGCACGGCAGGTCAGTTTGGCGCCGCCAACTGAATGCAGCGCAAAGAGCGGTGAAAGGCGCGCTCGGCTTCCCCTCCCCACCACAAAGTACTGGTGCTGCAGCAGGGCCCCACCGTCTGAAGAGGACTGCCGCGCTGAGAGGAGCAGTGTGCCCAGCAGCAATCCAGAGAGAGAAGTCCGTCCGTCCTGGGAGCTCCAGCATTACACAGGCCAGCGTCCGTGGAGCTGCCCTGCCGCCAACAGCAGGGACCAGAGAGAAAGAGTCATGCAGTGTGCTCTGTGATTACAGAGAGAAGGTGCAGTGTGCCGGTGACTACCAGAGAGAAAGGTGCCGCACGCTAAGTGTCCGTGAGTACTGCACATGTGCCACATAAGAGGGACCGCATATGGGACTGACACTTGCACCCTGATGTTGCCAGATTATATTTGCCCAGACACTTGTGACCTGACTTCACCAGTGAATATAGTTGCAGAGCCACATTGGGCTCGTACAGGACTGTGGCCAGTACCCTTGTCAACCACTGCAGTATATGGACTAGGCCCAATTGAAGGTACCAGAGACCGACCTCTGCCAGCAGAAGACAGGATATTGTTGCCTACAGGACCGTCGTTTTCAACGCTTTTCACTTTGTGGACTTAGGAACCACTGACTTTCATCAGAAGTGTCGTCCTTCCACTCACCATATCCTTTACCTTTTGGACTGTTTAATCCCCTGTTTGACCCTTTGCCTCCCTGCGTAGAATATTCCTTTGTTATTAAACCTGTTAACCCTTGCTCTGCCTCCTGTCCGTCACTGCATCCCGCAACCTGCTTACAACTGTGGTGGGCTTCGGCAGCGTCCTTGCATCGGGTCGGCCAAGTCTCGTTACGGTCCAGCTGCACACCCCACGGAGCACACTGCGTGCGCAGCTTGCCTCTGTCACTGCCGGTGGGAAACTGGCTGACACTGTGTGCGTTTTCATTTTTAACCGCGCACCCGGCTTCTGGGTCAGGGCACCGGTCCGGACATCTTTGTATTCCCCCAGTTAACATGGGACGCAGCCTCAACACTTTTGGACCCGGTTTAGTACAGGTACCCGCAGTCCGATCTCCCTCCTTACATGTGCTGCAGGGATTCACCAGGTTTCTGAGCCGGGGCCAGAAGGTATGAATGAGCTACACATACTCCAGGACTGAGGCTGACTAGTGGAAGAGGCCTTGCTCTATAATTGAGCAAAGCCAGGCCCACTGGACAGGCTCTAGCCAGTAGTACAGTGGCATGTAAAAGTTTTAGAACCCTTGTTATAGTGAAGATTTATGCAAGTAGAAGATTAAATGATCTCTAGAAGGTCTAAAGTTATACATGACATATTTACTTTGTATTTTAGGTAAAAGATGTACAGCTCTGGCAAAAATTAAGAGACCACTGCACAGTTTTATAAAAATCTGCTTCTCTACATGTCTGACAGCCATTCCATTCCAGTGTCAGTTGAATTCCAACCAGAGTACACCTCATTCTACTTAATGTGCTTCTGATAAGGTGATCTGATCACCTGAACTAAATCTTATTTAACGAAGGAAAGTATAAAAAACAATGCTGTGGTGTTCACAATCCTCTTGCAATAGGACAAGCTGGATGGCAAAACAAGTGCTAGTGATGTGTAGCCCAGCTACGCAGGCACACATAAAAATCCAGGAGAGTGCACAGGAAGGTAACAGCAACGCTTGATATTCATTCACTGTCACTCACTCTTTCAGACACACCCATCTGAGATATAGGAGGGAGTGACACGTAGCTTAGGTGGTTAGTCAGTCAGCCAACCTAGGAGGGAGAGTAGTGGAATCTGTTTTCCTGTCTTCGGACGGATCAGCTCAGTATCAGTCCAGTCGGGACTTAGAGTATACTGAGGGCTGCTCAGCGAGTCCTAGAGAAAGCTGACCTCGCCATTGTATTCTACAAGTGCTTATGTTAAGAGCGTGAAGCAGGGCGAAGGGCGCAGTGGAGAAGTTAGAGAAGTGCAACAGGTATTGGATTACCTGCACTAAATTGCCGGACACCGGGGTCCGAAGCGTTGCTACAGTTTTCAAGCTTAGTAACAAGAAAACCGGAGGCATCTGGACTACAGGTCGCAGAGAGCAGCCCTAAGTGTCAATACGTAACCGGAGTCAGGTGGAACAGGGACTTTGAGCAAGGCCATGCAAAAGTAAGGACTTAGTTTCATCACTTAGAAGGCTTCACCACAACGTTGGCCGGGCAGTACAGCTATAGAGAAAGCTGGAGTTTCAGAGTTAACTTCGCTTCATGCAAGTTGGACTCATCTACATTTGAAGTAAAGGAGGCCTCTAACCTGCTCAGCTGTTACCCGAATGTGCACTCTCCACCCCAACCAGCTCCCTGGGATCTGATGAACCATCTACCAGTAAAAGGTATGAAAAGAAGCTGCATTGAGTGCGACTGAATTATTAACTACACCCTGCATCATCTTCACCATAGACTTCCAGGGACCCGTCTCACCTGTGGGAGACTACCACCCAGCTGCCCCCATAACATCCCCTGTGAAGAACCTAATAGCAGCGCTGGTTCAATTAACCAGATACCACAGGTGGCGTCACGAACTACCTATCCTTAAAATCCCCTGTAAATATCCCCCAACGCTTGACTGCCAGGGCCACGGACCGAGTCCCGCTGCCAGTGACATCTCCCATAGAAATCTATGGGCTCGGCTCCGAGTACCCCATAGCCCTGGTATCCACAATTGTGGGCGAGTCAACTAAATTTTGGCGTCACGAACAGGATGCGAAACTTGCAATTGTGAGTCCTGTGTGTCTATTGAACTGTTTGGTTAAAAAGACTGTTTGCTGCATTTGGCGCCAAATTCCGCCATTTTACCGCCATGTTCGCGCCCTGAGGCGCTGGTGAAGAAGGTGGGCGTGCATTCGTGGGCGTGTACCCCCCCTGTGGCGCGAAAGATATGGCCGCCCTCTCCAAATGCTACTATAATGTGCGGTCCTGCCCCACTGCTAAAGAAATCCGCCTCCTCTTCATCCTCTATGCGAAGAGGAGGAGACGCAAATCCCGCCTCCACGGAAGAGACCGGACTGTTCCAGATGGAAACTGCAGTCTGGCCTGGGACGAGATGGCGGAAGGACAGGAGAATCTGTGCCGAGGACAGGAAGATTTCCTACCTGTGCCAGAGCTGTCCCCAGATAGGGACACCGACCCCGCCATGATGGAGCTGCGGAAGGAGAATGAGGAGCTAAGAAGGAAGCTCCAGGGTCGTGCTGATCTACAGGAGACGGAGGGACGCTGGCGCGCCCAGACACAGCGGCTGCTGTGGGACGCAGTGTTCTCTCCTACAAGCCAAGGGCCATCTTCTGAATTCCTGAAATCGCTGCTGAAGAAGGCTGAGGGACGACCGGAGGTTACCGCCGAAAGTGCTGTACCTGATCCCACCGATGCGGAGGTGGAGGAGAAGGAGGCTGAGGAGGTATTGCCCGGACCGGAGTGCCAGTCAGTCCAGGAGGCCACAGCAGAGTACCGCTCCCCGGTAAGGTCACCGGAGGGGTCCCAGCCATCGTTGCCGGAAGTCGACTGGGACGAGATGGAGCGATTAGATGACGTCACCTATGCCGTTCAGTGGGAAAGTGAGTGGCGCCCGTCGTGAAGAGGAGCAGCGATGCCAAAAGCAGGAGAAGGAAAGAGACATCCAGCGGTCCCGACAGAAACAGCATGAGGAATTCATAGCTGACAAGGAGACCATCCGCCGGGATAAAGGTACCCTACGGGAACAGCGGCGGCAGGGTGCGTCACCGAGTTCCAGCTCCGCAAGGGCTGGGGCTTCATCCGCGAGCCGGGCCTCTTCGCAGGGGTCTTTGTAAGCCGCCGGGACGTGGAGTCCCACTTACCAATCGGTCATCCTGGGAGGGACCTGATTAATGGGGACATTGTGAGCTACACCCGTCATTGGGGTTTAAAAGGGTGGTATGCCCTGAACGTCTCCATCGTTAGTGACCCCGTCCCCGACGCCGGTACCAAGCGTCCCAGTTCAGAGCTCCCACTGCACCAGCATCGCCCCCTGCTTCGCAAACAGCGACCTGCTCGACATCGCAACAGGCGACCTACCCGGCATCGCCCCCTACATCGCAATCAGCAAAGTATCCCGCAACGCAACCTGCGACTCATTCTGTATCGCAACCGGATGATGCGACCACAGTTAAATCGCAGCCTAAGCCTGCATCTTTGATGGGAAGCCAATATTTGCCTGAGACACCCGTTGCGTCCCAGGTGGTTCGCACAAGGACTGTGGCCACGCAAACACTGATATCGGGCCATGACTTATTTGTTATGGGATCCAAAGAGCATCGCGTCGTTCCAGCCCCAGGAGTGGAAGACGTCATTGAAAGTTTGTAAAAGTGAAGACCGGTAGGACCCAGACAGGGGTTTACCGCATTCTAGAAATTGTATAAAGTTTTAAAGAGATAATTGCCATTTTTGCACTTTAGTACTGTGTATGTATAGTGTTTACATATTAAGTAGAATACCCGGCTGGGTACAAGGAAGAGAATTTAGAAAGTAATGTGTTGATTGCATAAGTTGCATAGAATACCCTGGTTGGGTAAAGTAAAAGTTAAAGTGAAAGTTAAATTATAATGTGGATTTCTAAAATGTATATATGTATTTAACCCTTCATGGACTGAGAGGCTGTGGACTGTGCCAGCCCAAGAACTTCTCCTTGTAAATAGTTGCGCTTCGGTGCATTATCTTGGTTTTACATGAAACCACTACTATTAATCTACCTCTGAAGAAAAACCCGTATGGTGGGCCTAGAGTGAGGTCTGCAGTCAGAAGTCCTGCAGCCCACCCAGGACCCACGTGGGAGGTTTTTGGTGCGGGTCCTCCACAAGTATCTTGTAAATATGGAAGTGTCTTGATATTTTGATACTTTTGTATTCTTCATTGTACAAATTGTAACGTTCAAGAATTCGTACCTCCCGGATGGGAAGAGTTATAATGTTTATGTTAATGCAAAACAAAATGTTCTTTTTGTCTTTTACAGCCCGGGAGTGCTGTGTTTTACCAAGGGGGATGTGTAGCCCAGCTACGCAGGCACACATAAAAATCCAGGAGAGTGCACAGGAAGGTAACAGCAACGCTTGATATTCATTCACTGTCACTCACTCTTTCAGACACACCCATCTGAGATATAGGAGGGAGTGACACGTAGCTTAGGTGGTTAGTCAGTCAGCCAACCTAGGAGGGAGAGTAGTGGAATCTGTTTTCCTGTCTTCGGACGGATCAGCTCAGTATCAGTCCAGTCGGGACTTAGAGTATACTGAGGGCTGCTCAGCGAGTCCTAGAGAAAGCTGACCTCGCCATTGTATTCTACAAGTGCTTATGTTAAGACCCTGAAGCAGGGCGAAGGGCGCAGTGGAGAAGTTAGAGAAGTGCAACAGGTATTGGATTACCTGCACTAAATTGCCGGACACCGGGGTCCGAAGCGTTGCTACAGTTTCAAGCTTAGTAACAAGAAAACCGGAGGCATCTGGACTACAGGTCGCAGAGAGCAGCCCTAAGTGTCAATACGTAACCGGAGTCAGGTGGAACAGGGACTTTGAGCAAGGCCATGCAAAAGTAAGGACTTAGTTTCATCACTTAGAAGGCTTCACCACAACGTTGGCCGGGCAGTACAGCTATAGAGAAAGCTGGAGTTTCAGAGTTAACTTCGCTTCATGCAAGTTGGACTCATCTACATTTGAAGTAAAGGAGGCCTCTAACCTGCTCAGCTGTTACCCGAATGTGCACTCTCCACCCCAACCAGCTCCCTGGGATCTGATGAACCATCTACCAGTAAAAGGTATGAAAAGAAGCTGCATTGAGTGCGACTGAATTATTAACTACACCCTGCATCATCTTCACCATAGACTTCCAGGGACCCGTCTCACCTGTGGGAGACTACCACCCAGCTGCCCCCATAACATCCCCTGTGAAGAACCTAATAGCAGCGCTGGTTCAATTAACCAGATACCACAGGTGGCGTCACGAACTACCTATCCTTAAAATCCCCTGTAAATATCCCCCAACGCTTGACTGCCAGGGCCACGGACCGAGTCCCGCTGCCAGTGACATCTCCCATAGAAATCTATGGGCTCGGCTCCGAGTACCCCATAGCCCTGGTATCCACAATTGTGGGGCGAGTCAGTAACATCCCAAAAGTAATAGGAATTAAAAAATAACTTTTAGCCAAGTCTTGAGCGAGGAAAAGAAGGGCTCAATTCTGGCTTTGCTAGCAGAGGGATACAGTGAGCGTCACGTTGCCTCCATCCTCCTCCATTACAACAAGGTCAAGCAGCAGACACTGGAGACAGCAAAGCTACAAATCGGCAGAGAGTGAAAACGACTCTCCACTTACTGGGATAAACTATAATCTTATTCGAACGTCACTCAGCAACCACAGGATGACATCAAGTGACCTACAAAAAGAATGGCAAATGACAGCTGGAGTGAAGTGCACTGCAATAACAATTCGTAACAGACTCCGAGAGGCAGGACTCAAGTCATGTAAAGCTAGAAAAAAGCTTTTCATCAATGAGAAGCAAAGGAGAGCCAGGCTGAAGTTTGCCAAAGACCATAGAGGACTGGAGTAAGGTAATCTTCTCTGATGAGTCTAATTTTGCCCAACACCTGGTCATCTAGTGGTTAGACGGAGACCTGGAGAGGCATACAAGCCATAGTGTCTTGCACCCACTGTGAAATTTGGTGGAGGATCTGTGATGATCTGGGGATGCTTCAGCAAGGCTGGAATTGGACAGGTTACTCTTTTGCGAAGGACGTATGAATCAAGCCGCATTCAAGGTTATCCTGGAAAAACAGTTGATTCCTTCTGCTCAGGCAATGTTCCCCAACTCTGAGGACTGTTTTTTCCAGCAGGACAATGCGCTATGCCACACAGATAGGTCAATCAATGTGTCGATGAAGGACCACCACATCAAAACCTGTCATGGCCAGTCCAATCTCCAGACCTGAACCCCATTAAAAACCTCTGAAATGAAATGAAATCAAGAGGAAGATAGATAGTCACAAGCCATCAAACAAAGAAGAACTGCTTACATTTGTGTACCAGGAGTGGCATGAGGTCACCCAAAAGCAGTGTGAAAGACTGTTGGAAAGCATGCCAAGACGCATGAAAGCTGTGATTAAAAATTATGGATATTCCACAAAATCGCATATCAAATATAAGGGTTCGGGGTCACTTGGGTAATAGTGATCACAAAATAATAAGTTTTTATGTATATTTAATAAGATGTGTAGTAGAGGGGTTACAAGGACACTAAACTTCAGGAAGCAAATTTCCAACGGGTGAGAGATGTTCTTGGTGCAATTAACTGGGACGATATCCTGAGACATAAAAATACACAAAGAAAATGTGAGAAGTTTATTAGCATCCTGAAAAGGACCTGTGCACAGTATATACCCTATGGGAATAAACATGCTAGAAATAGGAGGAAACCACTATGGCTAAATAGAGCTGTAAGGGGCGCAATAAGTGACAAAAAGAAAGCATTTAGGGAATTAAAGCAAGTAGGTAGTGATGAGGCATTAAATAAATACAGAAGATTAAATAAATTCTGTAAAAAGCAAATCAAGACAGAAAAGATTGAGAGAGAGAGAGACTCATTGCCAGAGAAAGTAAAAATAATCCCAAAATATTCTTTAACTACATTAATAGTAAGAAACTAAAAAATGATAGTATTCGTCCCCTTAAAAATAGTCTGGGTGAAATGGAGGATGAGGATGAGGAAAAAGCCAATATGCTAAATGACTTTTTTTCAACAGTATTTACACAAGAAAATCCCATGACAGATAACATGATCAGTGATAAAAAAAATGTCTCCATTAAACGTCACCTGCTTAACCCAGCAGGAAGTACGGCAGCATCTAAAAATCACTAAAATTGACAAATCTTCGGGCCCGGATGGGATACACCCCCGAGTACTACAGGAATTAAGTACAGTCATAGATAAACCATTATTTTTAATCTGGGTCTGTACCACATGACGGGCGTATAACAAATGTGGTGCCAATATTCAAAAAGGGGACAAAACTGAACTTGGAAATTATAGGCCAGTGAGCTTAACATCGACTGTGGGTAAAATCCTGGAGGGTTTTATAAGGGATACTATATTGAAGTATCTGAAGAAGATAACCTCATGACTAGTGTTGAGCATTCCGATACCGCAAGTATCGGGTATCGGCCGATATTTGCTGCATCGGAATTCCGATACTTAGTTCCGATATTTTCCATATATCGTATACCGGAATCGGAAGTTCCCATAATTCTTTGAGAGGCAATGTGATTTTAGTCAGCCAATGAGGAATCCTAAGAAGTGTGGGCACATTCTGTACTGCTGCGGTCATGTTAACTAATGGCACGGCTGTGATTGGATGCTGAAATGATGTCAGAATGCACTATAAAAGGCGCCGCCGCCATTTTAGCGTCACTGTGCTGTGAACTCAGTTAGGGAAAGAACGCTGCTCTGCTGACTCTGAGGGACAGTTAGAGATTGCGATTTAGTGTACTGTGCTTTAGGCAGGCTAGTTTACCACCGGCTGTGTAAAGCTTCCTTTTGCCTGCAGAGTTGTTTTAACAGCTCTGCAAGGTGTGTGTGAGTGCAGGTGACGCTGCAGTTTGCTCTGTATGCAACGCTGTCTGTAGGCATCTGCACGTGTCACTGACAGACTCTTTTTTTTTTTCTTCAGTGTAATTCTTGCTGCTCCATGCAATTGAAATAATAGTGTGACGTGCTTCCATCCGTATACAATACCTTGGTTGCAAACACTATAGAAGTCCACAAAGGAGCCTTTCACAGCAAGTGAACAGTTGTGTTTCAGTGTTCACTGCAGTCTGTGATTTTTTTTTTGAGTGCAGATCACGCTCCAGTTACTTCAACTAATGCTGCGTGTACTCTGCTGAGCGTCTGTCACTGGCTCATCCTTGTAATTTTTCAAAAATTGCTGCTGCTTTCTTCTATTTAAAATTTACAAAAATCTATTAGTGTGACGCTCTTCCATCAAAATACAATACATTGCTTGCAAACATAATAGAAGTCCACAAAAAGGCCTTTCACAGCAAGTGAACAGTTGTGTTTCAGTGTTCACTCTAGTCTGAGGTTTAATTTTTTTTGTAGGAGTGTAGATCCCGCTCCACTTACTTCAACCACCGCAGCGTGTACTCTGCTGAGTGTCTGTCACTGGCACAAAAGAAATGCAAAACCTGTGCATCTATAATGACCACGGACAGGATAAAGATCCCCAACTCCCATCAGGACTACAAGATACTAGGTACTTTCAGCTGCATCACATCTAATGTGGTGTACCTAATTATATGTACTAAATGTCCAACTGGGGGTCTGTATGTGGGGGAGACCGGGCAAAAACTGAGAACAAGGATGAATTCTCATCGCCACACAATAAGAGAAAAAAGAATGGATTTACCTGTGGCAAAACACTTTTGTATGCCCGGTCATAGCATGATGGATATGAAATTACTTGTATTAAAATCTAACTTCAAATCTGAGAAGGATAGAAAAGTCTGGGAATATAAACTTATGATGACCTTTGACACTCTTAGTGCTGGGATGAATATATCCCAGAGTTTTATGTCTTTCTACAACAATTAAGGAATCTGCTTCCCTGACCTTTTAGGGTCATCACAACACAATACCAGACCCCAATCAGAGGGTAATAAAACTTTCACTCCTTATCTATGAACTAGTCATATTTATGTTCATCCCTCTGCCATAATGACAGTTCTGCTTCACGTCACTTGTCTTACCTATTGCATTATTCCTGTGTCCTTTTGTGTATATAAATATGTGATTCTTCAGTTTTGTTTTAGTCTTTGCCTGATGAAGAGACCTGCGTAGTCTCGAAAGCTTGCAATTTGTTACCATCTTTTCAGTTAGCCATTAAAAGGTATCAACCACTGAGGACTCTCAAGTCTAAATATTTTTCTATCTACTGGCTAACACGGTACGAAGATACACATCTTTCCTGGCTCATCCTTGTAATTTTTCAAAAATTGCTGCTGCTTTCTTCTATTTTAAATTTACAAAAATCTATTAGTGTGACGCTCTTCCATCAAAATACAATACATTGCTTGCAAACATAATAGAAGTCCACAAAAAGGCCTTTCACAGCAAGTGAACAGTTGTGTTTCAGTGTTCACTCTAGTCTGAGGTTTAATTTTTTTGTAGGAGTGTAGATCCCGCTCCACTTACTTCAACCACCGCAGCGTGTACTCTGCTGAGTGTCTGTCACTGGCTCATCCTTGTAAGTTTTCAAAAATTGCTGCTGCTTTCTTCTATTTTAAATTTACAAAAATCTATTAGTGTGACGCTCTTCCATCAAAATACAATACATTGCTTGCAAACATAATAGAAGTCCACAAAAAGGCCTTTCACAGCAAGTGAACAGTTGTGTTTCAGTGTTCACTCTAGTCTGAGGTTTAATTTTTTTGTAGGAGTGTAGATCCCGCTCCACTTACTTCAACCACCGCAGCGAGTACTCTGCTGAGTGTCTGTCACTGGCTCATCCTTGTAATTTTTCAAAAATTGCTGCTGCTTTCTTCTATTTTAAATTTACAAAAATCTATTAGTGTGACGCTCTTCCAGAGGACAGCGTTTGTTGGCCAGTTGTGAGTCTGCAGCACATGGTTGATTTCATGCTGCACTGCCTGAGAAACGACCGCCGCATCGGCCACATTCTCACCACGTCAGATTATTGGGTGTACACCCTCCTAGACCCTCGTTACCGGGACAACTTACAAAGCCTCATCACACCGTTGAACCGGGACCGTAAAATGCTGGAGGACCAAGACACACTGTTGAAATCCATAATGTTCTCCATTCCAGCCAAGAGCGCTGCTGCTGCTACTGCTTTACAAAGCAGCTCTGTGCGTCGAGGCATTGTAGACACCTCTGCAACAAGGGGGAGCACAAGCAGCGCCTCTGCACAGGGCAAGAGCTGTATGTTACAAATGTGGCGAAGTTTTGTGACAGCGCCACCAAGGTGTACACCATAGTGATGGGAAATCTAGTTAATTTTGGTGATTAGTTCACCATGAACTAGTTCACTGAAAAGATTAGTTCAAAAGATTAGTTCATTTAGTTCATTTAGTTCAGTTTTTCTCCACCCTATCCTGTGAGGAGCTGATAGGAAATGCATCATGTGACCTCTGAACTAAATGAACTAGATGAACTGTTGAACAAAATGTTCTATTGAGAATGACTCAGGACAGCCTAGTTCAATCTGATGCCTCTGACTGAGCCCAGCAGTGCCACATAATGATTGTGTATGAGGGGGCTGAGAAGCAGTTCAGCATCCACCATTTTAAGAACAGAACAGGGGTCAGTGTTAAAGATTTTAGCAAGACTGATCTTCTAGGCTAGAGGCATGAACTACACACAGAAACACTCTCTCATACACACATATGAGCTGTGTCTGTGTACTGTGTGTGCAATTTCATTTTTTATTAATAATATTATTATTACTGTTATATTTGTATTTGATGTGTGGTATGCCTTGGAGGTGCTGGCTTGCCCTGCTGCCAGTGTATTATCTGAGCGCGTCTTTAGTGCTGCAGGTGGTGTACTAACAGACCGTCGCATGCGACTACCCTCAGACAATGTAGACCGGCTTATTTTTCTGAAAATGAACAAGGCATGGATCTCACCTGAATTTGCCTGTCCGTTTTCAGATTAAATAACTGTTTGCCAAAGTTTTCCAAGTCTCCTGTTATGTTCATCTTTCTACCACCTGAACTCTACTCCCTGGGCTACAACACTGCCAGTCACAGGGGAATGATCATTTACAAAACAAAATGTTATCCCCAACAAATAGTAGCGCAACGACTCCAGTGCCCACTTTATCACCAGGCACTCTCTCTCTACAATGCTGTCTCTGTTTTTTGATGGAGTAAGTTTTCGACTCAGGAAACTAATGGGATGCTCCTCCCCGTTAAGCTCCAGTCCTGAGACAACACGGCACCCAGACCTACCTCTGACGCATCAGTCTGGACAATGAATTCTCTTTTGAACTCGGGTGTGCTCAAAACTGGTGACCCACACAGTGCCCCTTTTATTGCCCCTGTTGATGACCCCTTGCTGATTTATTAACCGGCTCCACCAGATCCATGGGTATTCTCTCAAACTGGACCTCTAAAATTTTTAATGGCACCAAGGGACTCACTAAATGAGACTGAGGACTGTGTACCTGGCGCATGCGACAAGAGTTACAATACCGTTTAACTTCTTGATAGACCCCCAGCCAGTAAAACCGTTGTATAATTCTGTGTAGGGTTTTCTTTTGGCACAAATGTCACCCTAGTACATGCGCATGCGCTAAGTCCATTACCAACCTCCGATATGACTGCGGTAGCAGCAATTGCTAAAAAATTTCAACATGTATTTTATAAACCTGATACAGCAAATCTTGGTTCAGCTCTAATTGTTTAAATACTGTAGCTGCCCCGGGGTGTTGGGGTTCCCCATTGACAACCAGTAAATTTTCACGGGCTAGACTCAACGTAGGGGCCGCGGAGTTGCGCCTTAACAAATTTGTCACCTGTCACATTTAAGTATTACAATTCAGGTCCCGGTGTCAAATCTTCCATCTCCCCAACTAACACTTCGATAGGAGAGGGGTTTTCCTACTCCACCGAAGGCAAAGGTAATACTGCCCACTGCACACATGTGTTATGCATAGTGAGACTGATAGTAGCCAACAAAGTAGCTAACAAAGGCCACTTGTGATCGCCCTATCAGCGTAGGAACAATGCTACTCAAAAGATCTGCCATGATCCTGGACAAAATCTTGATATAATGGTCAATGAGTGAGAATGTACGATAGGATCCAGGCAGATGTGAAGGTTTGTTTGGTTTTAGTAGCAACTTCATGTGTGACATGTTTGAATGGCTGGGCAACCCTCCTGTCTCCAATATATGATTGAAGGTGCGTACCAATGTGGACGGGATATCCTCACTCAATAATTTAAATAATTTGGCTGTAAACCCGTCAGGTCCTGGAGCTTTCCCGTATTTAAAGTAACTTATCGCCGCTGTCACTTCCGTCAAATCAATTTGTTTTTTTAAAAGGAGAAGCTGATAGTTTGTGATGGATGGTAACCGTATTCCATCTACAAAGGTGTTACCCTCCGCACTATCCGTATGTTCCACCTTATATAAGTCTGAGTAGTATTCTTGTAGAATGGTGTTTATGGTTCGAGGGTCTGTGTTCATGATCCCATGTTTATTCGTTAACGCTGTAATATGTTGATGACGAATGTGATTTCCTTTCGCTAGTCGTGCTAATAGTCTCCCTCATTTGCTACCATAACGATATACATCGGCTCTATAATTGTTATTACTGCTTCTCTCTCGTCGATATACCCATACGTGTAAGTCAGCCTTAGCCTGCTTACATCTATTTTTAACCTGTGTTGATGAACTTGTCTTGTTTGCCGTGTACCTATCGCGTAATATCCTGCTAGCCTGCGAGTAGTTTGTCGCGATCTTCTTTTTTAGCGTTGTCTGATAACCTATTAGTTTCCCGCGCATTACTCCCTTCCCTGCTGCCCATAAAAGTTCCGGCCTATCCCTTGTATCTCCATTATCCCTTACATATTAAAAACACCATTGCTTCACGTGATGTCGAAACTTCTCATCCATTAACAAATAGGTCGGGAAGCGCCAAGTTTGGTTTAGCCCCATCTGCACCATATCTGGCAGGGTCACTGATACGGGCGCGTGGTCATATATAGCTACGTTGTGCACATCTGCCTCTTCCACTCCCCTTAATAGCTCCTGTGCTAGCAATATATAATGTATTCTGGACCAAGAGTCATGTGGCGCCGAATAGAATGAATATTCACTGCCATCTGGGTTCAGGTGTGTCCAAATGTCTACAAAGTTACTCGTGTCTAGCAAGGGTTATTATAAACGTGTGTCATGTGATCGCACATTCATTCGCATCGACCTACAGTTCTTCACTGGTTCGATTCACCATATTTAAGTCACCACCGTGGGTGGTTTTAATGCTCTCCTATCGGCCTGATATGCTTGGATACCTGGGATAAATTCAGGAACGTCTCCAAACTCCCTACTCACATGTCAGCGCAGGAACCGTAAGAGGGAACGTGCTTGTTTTGTTGCGCATAGGTGGAGTTTTATACAGTAAATGATTACTGCTGTCTTATTTTTTGCGTCCCAAGGGCAGAATAAGTCTGCGTAACGTTACATTTTACAGACACTCATATAATAGACACACGCTACCCTAACCGTGACACAAGGAAGGTATTGTTGCCAGAAAAAGCTGCCATTTTAGCGTCACTGTGCTGTTAATTCAGTTTGGGACAGAACGCTGCTCTACTGACTCTGAGGGACAGTTAGAGATTGCGATTTTGTGTACTGTGCTTTAGGCAGGCTACTTTACCAACCGCTGTGTACATCTTCCTTTTGCCTTGCAGTGTTTTTTTCACAGCTCTGCAAGGTGTGTGTGTGAGTGCAGGTGACGTGCTGCAGTTTGCTCGGCATACAACGCTGTATGTAGGCATCTGCACATGTCACTCTCACACTCTTTTTTTTTTCTTTAGTGTAATTCTTGCTGCTCCATTCAATTGAAATTATAGTGTGACGTGCTTCCATCCGTATCCAATACATTGGTTGAAAACACTGTAGAAGGACACAAAAAGCCCTTTCACAGCTAAGAGTTGTGTTCACTGTAGTCTGAGATTTTAATTTATTCATCACGCTCAAGTTACTTCTTCAAGCAATGCTGCTTGTACTCTGCTGAGCGTGTCTTACTGCCTCATCCTTGTCATTTTTCTCGAATTGGTGTACATGTACATCAAACTAGTCTTCATTTTGATCGATATCCAAGCAGGAACCCGGACACTCTATGGCTGCTTTTATACGGTGGACTGGCTCCAACATTCAATAAGACTTAAGATGCAATCGGGCACCTTGTCAAGGCCCAATCCTCTTCTCCCTCTGATATAATAATAATAATAATCTTTATTTATATAGCGCCAACATATTCCGCAGCGCTTTACACTTTAACAGTTTCAAAACACAAGTCATAGGTAACAACGTTAACAATACAATAATTAAAGCAAAATCAGCCGACCCTGCTCGTGAGAGCTTACAATCTACAATGAGGTGGGGGAGATACAAAGTACAGGTGTGTATATATAATGGTGCATTTCCAATGATGGTCCAGCCATCTTGAGGGAGTGAGGCATGGATGGAGATAGTGAATGGGCTCCACATACACACTTAAACATAGAACGACTTTGGTTATTGAATGTGATAGGCCACTCTGAACAAATGTGTTTTGAGGGAGCGCCTGAAACCAGGCAAATTGTGGATAGTCCTAATTTCTTGTGGTAGAGCATTCCAGAGGATTTGCGCAGCGCGGGAGAAGTCTTGGAGTCGGGAGTGGGAGGTACGGATTACTGCAGAGGTTAGTCGAAAGTCATTTGCAGAGCGCAGCAGTCGGTTAGGCCGATAGATAGAAATGAGGGAGGAGATGTAGGGGGGTGCTGCACTGTGGAGAGCTTTGTGGGTGAGAACCAGTACTTTGAATTGGATCCTATAATGAATGGGCAGCCAGTGTAAGGACTGGCGAAGAGCGGACGCGTCCGAGTACCGATTAGCCAGATGGATGACCCTGGCTGCTGCATTAAGGATGGACTGGAGAGGGGATAGTCGAGTAATGGGGAGGCCAAGTAATAGAGCATTGCAGTAGTCCAGGCGGGAGTGGATCAATGCTACAGTGAGGGTTTTTGTTGTTTCCATGGTGAGAAAAGGGCGGATTCTAGAGATGTTCTTTAGGTGTAGACGGCAAATATCTAACAAACAGGTCATGCTGGAGAGACTTGCACCTACTGCCACTCAGGGTCTTCAGCTCCTTTGTGAGAAACTAATGTTTGGCCAGCCAGTATATCAAATAAAGTTCATGAGAAATGGGAACTGTGGTTGGCTTCACTTTTGGTACTGGGTGCTAATACCAAACCATGGTGTGCCATTCAATGGATATTCCTGGCTGGTTGGAGACAAGCTCATTCCCACAGAAAAGTACCAGAAAGCTAAGGAGATGGTGGCCTCTCTCAACATGAAGGAGTTTGCTCGTTGTCTAGGAGACCGACCACCCTGCTGTGTACCTTGTCAACGTTGTGTTGAAGCTTGCAAGGATTAAGAGGTTACAGTGGTAAGTCTGGTTTTTACTAAAGATCCTGCTGTGTATTATAGTTTTTATGTTTTAAAAAAAAATTATCTTAGGAATGTTAAATAACTTTTTTTTTTTTTTTTAAATACAATGTATCTTATGAATGTTAAATATATTTTTTTTTTTTTTATAAAATAAAATGTATCTTATGAATGTTAAATAACTTTTTTTTTTTTTTTTCAGGTATTTGATCTACCGTAGCTAGTTGCTGATCGTTGACTCTACACCCCTCTCCCCAGAATGTTACTCGGGTTATGGGGAGAAAATCACCGCTATTCCAGACTGATTTAATGTTAATGTGTCTGGCTCTTACACAGCACACAGCACTTGATGTTAGTTTATCTTTTTCCTAAATCTATGTGTAACTGTGTGTGTGTGTAGCCCATTCACTATCTCCATCCATCCCTCACTCCCTGAAAATGGCTGGACCATCATTGCAAATACACCATTGTATATAAACAACTGTACTTTGTAGCTCCCCCTCCTCATTGTAGATTGTAAGGTCTCACGAGCAGGGGCGGCTTATATTGCTTTAATTATTGTATTGTTAACGTTGTCACTTATGACTTGTGTTATGAAACTGTTAAACTGTACAGCGCTGCGGAATCTGTTGGCGCTATATAAATAAAGATTATTATTATAGAGGCCCACTCAGTAGTGGTGAAGTGAACGGCGCAAATTGCGAGTTGATTGCGACTGATGCAGCTGATACTCCATTACTGCTGGCTGCTGCTCACACAACCGCTCCAACATATGTAACGTGGAATTCCACCTGGTGGGTACGTCACATATGATGCGATGTTCAGGAAGGCAAAATCTGCGTTGCAGAGCTGCAATGCGCGATCTGGCCATGGTGGAACGTCGCAAGTTAGCACACTGTAGGCGGACCTTGTGCAGCAGTGCATCAAGATCCGGATAGTCCCTCAAAAACTCTGGACGACCAAGTTTAGCACATGTGCCAGACATGGTATGTGAGTGACGTTGCCTAGGCCCAGACCTGCCACCAGATTTCGGCCATTGTCACACACTACCAAGCCTGGCTGGAGATTCGCTGGCAAAATACACATGTCGCTCTCTTGCTTTATGGCATTCCAGAGCTCCAGCGCTGTGTGGCTTTGATTCCCCATGGAAATTAATTTCAGGACGGCCTGTTGACGTTTGGCCACGTCTGTGCTCATATCGGTCAACAGGCTCTCTGTCTGGGTGTTAAGTTTGACACCAATCTCTCCTTCACCTCCCATATACAATCTGTTGCCCGCTATTGCCGCCTACACCTAAAGAACATCTCTCCCGAATCCAAGACTTCTCCCGCGCTGCGCCAATACTGTGGAATGCTGTACCCCAAGAAATTAGAACTATCCACAATTTGCATGTTTTCGGGCGCTCACTCAAAACAAATTTCTTCATAGCGGCCTATCACATTCACTAATCAAAGTCATTCTATGTGTAAGTGTGTGTGTGTAGCCCATTCACTATCTCCATCCATCCCTCACTCCCTCAAAATGGCTGGGCCATCATTCTAAATACACCATTGTATATAAACACCTGTACTTTGTATCTCCCCCACATAGTTGTAAATTGTAAGCTCTCACGAGCATGTGCGGATTATATTGCTTTCATTATTGTATTGGTAACGTTGTTACTTATGACTTGTGTTCGGAAACTGTTAAACTGTAAAGCGCTGCGTAATCTGTTGGCGCTATATAACTAAAGATTCTTATTAAGCGTTCACGGGTCCATGTGGAGGTAGACCGTGACGGCTCCTGCAACGATGTTTCTGAGGAACTGGAGAAGGAGGAGTCAATGTGTACAGACTTGATTCCCGCAATCCTTGTAGTTGCCTGAACACGTACAGCGCCACTCGCAAGATCTGTACCCGGCTCCACAACATTGACCCAATGGGCAGTAAGGGAAAGGTATCGTCCCTGGCCATGGGTACTGGTCCACGCAGCGGTGGTCAGGTGGACATTGCTACTGACGGAGTTTAGTAGCGCATGTTTAATTTTAACCTCAACAACATGCTTTTGCAGACCAGGGACGGCTTGCCTGCTGAAATAAAATCAGCTTGGCACATTGTATTGTGGGACTGCCAATGCCATTAAGTTCCGTAAACTGTCAGTCTCCACCAGCCTGAATGACAGCATTTCAAGGGACAGGAGTTTTGCAATGCCAGCATTCAGAGCCTGTGCTCGTGGATGGTTTGCCGAGATTGGGCCTACACCCGATACGCCACAACCTGACACCCACAGATAAACAAGCCATAAAATCTCTGAAAGATAACCCCAACATTATTATTAAACCAGCAGATAAGGGGGGTGCTATCGTTATTATGAATAAGACCCAATCTATTGCCGAAATTCATAGACAACTGTCAGTTAACCTAACCTACAGACAACTCAATTGTGACCCTACATTTTACATCTGTCAAAAAATTGATCGTATCCTGACAAACATCTTTAATTGATCACCATAGACTGTAAGACTATGACATTCCTTAATATTCAATACCCCATCACCCCTGTTTTCTACACACTCCCAAAAATCAACAAAAAACTACATTATCCACCCGCATACCCTAGAGGGATAATTCTCCGTGTTCTACAGTATCACCCAAATGTTTAACATGTTGCCTAATTCCTATGTAATATATTCTTCACCCTATGTATATATTGTATATATTATACATTGTCATTGACTGTAAATTTTTCTATCTCTTCCAGCGACTATTTGATAAAGGCCACTGCGTTGCCCAAAACGTCAGTCAGTAGTCTCATAGCTATTTTCTTTTTTCACATCAAGTGTGCAATAAAAATTTCAAATTTAACCATGACATATGCAGTTAAACTTTTGCAGTGATTCTCTATAGACTGTACATCTTCAGTGTGTCTTTGTAACTCAACTACGTGTTTTCTCCGCACATATTTACACATATTTGTGGTATTGAGGTTACTGACACTTTACCTCTTTTTACTTTTTGATTACACAGCTTGCATTTGACATAGCAAATATCATCTGCAAGTGTGTGAAAAAAGGACCACGCAGTGCAAGTCCTGGGAGCGTCCGTTTAGACTTTTGGAAGAGAAATCCGAACAGGTGCCAAAATGGAGGCTACAGGCAACAGAGTATGCAGCCTAACTCTCCCTCCTGTTTGTACCGTTGGGGCAATCGCTTCCTCAGAGCTGCTACCACCACCTTCCTGTTCCTCACGCCATGTTGGGTCTTGGACCTCATCATCTCCACTAACCTCTTCCAACACCTGCTCCTGTTGGGTGGTCTGGCCACCACCATGCTCAACAGAAACTGGCACCTGAGTCTCATCATCATCAGATGCGTTCTGCGGTGTGCTGACCATCGGCACTGTCTCACCCGCCTCTTCAGATTCAGAGTGACACAGCTGTTGCGCATCACTGCATACTCCCTCTTCTTCACATTCCAGAATGCTGCTTGGCTGGGCCCCTGTTTGCAAGCCAACAGATTCTGAGAACAGAAGCAGAGACTCAGCTGGATCCTGTACAGAACTGTCTGACTGTCTGGGCAATTTGGCAGGCGGTGAAGAGACAGATGGTTGCTCAACAGTGCTGTGGTCTTGAGAGGAGGTGGAAGCAATTGAAGTCGATGCATTGGACCCTGGGCTCCAACACCGCCAGTTGTTGCCTGTAAGTGCTGTTAGCACAGTCAACACTTGCTCCTGTGTTACTGGGGTTGAGTAATGGCAGCTGTTCCCCTGCTGTGTGTACGACAAAAAGTCATGCTGCCTCCACCCTGTCCTCCTCTCATCCCTGGGCTCCAACACCGCCAGTTGTTGCTCGGAAGTAATTGGCACGGGTACTGACTCATGCCCACCCTGGTTACAGCACCACAGCTGTTTCCTGGCAGTGTCAACGTAAATTAGCCTCCAATAAGTTGTCCTGTCATGTTGCATTCCGGTTATCCGACTCTATGGTGCCTGCAGTTTAGGTGATTCCTATGTGTGCTGTGGGATATGTAAATAAAGGCTCTTTCCGTTGTGAAAATAGGACAAGCACCCACTGTAGGACTGTGTGATTTGGTAACTGCAGACGGCAGGCGGCCTGTCAACTTACATTTTCATGGGTGCCTTATGCTACCCGTCCGAGTTCCAGTACCGTCAGCTGGTTCTCCACAGTGCCTTTGGCCTAGGTGCCTCCATCTCGGTATCCGAGTTCCTGCAATGTCTGCTTGTCCTTGGTAGTGCTTTGGAGCACAGGTACCTCCTGCTTAGTAACCGTGTCCCAGTAACGTCAGCTGGTCCTTGGTTGTGCCATTGGCTCTTTTCCTTCTGCTGCCCCTCCGGGTTCCAGCACAGTCAGCTGGTCCTCGTTACTTGCATTGGCTCTTGTACCTTCTGCTACCCGTCGGGGTTCCAGTGCCGTCAACTGGTTCTCCGCAGTGCCTTTGGCCTAGGTGCCTCCATCTCGGTATCCGAGTTCCTGCAATGTCTGCTTGTCCTTGGTAGTGCTTTGGAGCACAGGCACCTCCTGCTTAGTAACCGTGTCCCAGTAACGTCAGCTGGTCCTCGGTTGTGCCATTGGCTCTTTTCCTTCTGCTGCCCCTCCGGGTTCCAGCACAGTCAGCTGGTCCTCGTTACTTGCATTGGCTCTTGTACCTTCTGCTACCCGTCGGGGTTCCAGTGCCGTCAACTGGTTCTCCGCAGTGCCTTTGGCCTAGGTGCCTCCATCTCGGTATCCGAGTTCCTGCAATGTCTGCTTGTCCTTGGTAGTGCTTTGGAGCACAGGTACCTCCTGCTTAGTAACCGTGTCCCAGTAACGTCAGCTGGTCCTCGGTTGTGCCATTGGCTCTTTTCCTTCTGCTGCCCCTCCGGGTTCCAGCACAGTCAGCTGGTCCTCGTTACTTGCATTGGCTCTTGTACCTTCTGCTACCCGTCGGGGTTCCAGTGCCGTCAACTGGTTCTCCGCAGTGCCTTTGGCCTAGGTGCCTCCATCTCGGTATCCGAGTTCCTGCAATGTCTGCTTGTCCTTGGTAGTGCTTTGGAGCACAGGTACCTCCTGCTTAGTAACCGTGTCCCAGTAACGTCAGCTGGTCCTCGGTTGTGCCATTGGCTCTTTTCCTTCTGCTGCCCCTCCGGGTTCCAGCACAGTCAGCTGGTCCTCGTTACTTGCATTGGCTCTTGTACCTTCTGCTACCCGTCGGGGTTCCAGTGCCGTCAACTGGTTTCTCCGCAGTGCCTTTGACCTAGGTGCCTCCATCTCGGTATCCGAGTTCCAGCAACGTCTGCTGGTCCTTGGTAGTGCTTTGGAGCACAGGTACCTCCTGCTTAGTAACCGTGTCCCAGTAACATCAGCTGGTACAAGGTTGTGCTACAAATACAAGATACAGAACAAGAGACACAAGAACAATAAGCAGAAGATCTAAAAGCAGAAGAACGTGAAGTATAAGACCAAAATGAAGAGCAAAATATATGCTCTAAATTATAAGCAGAAGAAGACTAAGCAGTGTATGGGGGTGAGTCCGTTCCTCCTCGTGGTGCCCCTGGTAAATGCCTGATGCTGCAGGCTAAACTGAACACGGACAAATACTGTTGTAATTTAAATCTTTTGTGGCAGCAAGAACGGAACGATGAAAAAATCATACTTTTACAGATTACAAGTACAGGAATCTATGTCACAAATAAGAATATGATGAAGAAGATGAAGGACTATAATATGAAGAAGAATAATAGTTTAAAAAGAACAATATGAGTAATGTTAACAAAAAGATGAAAAGCAAGAAGTTTTAGAAGAAGATAAAGAAGGTGAAGATGAAGAATAATTTGATGACAAAGATGATGCTGCTGAAGATTATGAAGGAGAAAGTGTGGCAGAAGTTAAAAAGGTGAAGAGCATGGAAGTTGTGAAACATACATATTTGCCAAAATAGAAAAAAGGTTAACAACATTGTCAATTTCTTCGTCAATCCGAACGTATTTCCTAAAAAAAAAAAAATTAATGTTATTCCATTGGATTGGGTTAAACATCTATGCCTTTAATGTCTCCTCAACCTCCCCCAATACATTCTACATTACTCTTTGTTGTTTTCCTTCATGTACAATTAACCTTGTAGCCTTCCGGGGGTTTAGCTCTAGGATCGCTGTCTGGGTAGACAGAATGGCACGGAAACAGTTCATTCAGACAGCAGTTTGGTGAAAACTGGCCGCAACCAGTTTTATTAAAGTCCACAGCACACAGATAAAAACAAAGCATAAACAAAGACCTGGGCTTGTCTAGCCTCTAATTACACTTAGATAGATGGCCCTCTCTATCCGGGACCCAGACTCTACCAGTCTGTGCCCAAAACAACACATATGATATATGTTACCAGTATGGAGTTTCACAGACACTCCTCCTTGTGTCTGAAGGCACCTTTGAGAGAGATCCACTCCTATTCAGCCGCTATTCACACGGACCCGCACCGAGACCACTCCTGTGTCCGGGGTCCTTCCTTCACCCAGACTGAGATAGCTCACACTCCTCTGGAGACTGCTTCCTTGTGCCAGGACACCTCCCTGTGTCCGGGCTAAAGACAGCTCCCACACTCTTGGAGACACCTTCTGTGCCTGGACCCCTTGTCCAGACTGAATGAGCTCACTGATTGTGTTTGCAGACACCTACTTCTGGTCTCCTAATTAAGACCTGAGTAGTTTCAGGCCTGAGCTGCAAGTGTGCAATGAATGTAAGGTGTAGTGACCCCTCTCTACCACTAGGTCCACAACGCCACACATTTCCCTTATACCTAGGTGAAATGTACACCCCATTCAATACCTACGCTCTCACTGTCTCACATATCCCCCCCCTCTTCTCCAGACCGGAGGGCTGGTCATCCAGACCGGAGGGCTGGTCAACAATCCAAAAGAGACAGTGAACTCCGGACTCTGCATCAGCACTATACTTCTATATAGGTCAGGTACCAGGAGCTGTCTCACGACCTCTCCCTGGACTTCAGTGTCCCTATACAATAGGTTATTGTTCATGGCAGCATGAGGAAACCTCTCCTCTTCTCCCAACATCACCTGCAAAGGAATTTCATTTTTATCACGGTCATCACCATTATCAGTATCATCACTATTATGATTAGCATCATCATCATTATCATCATCATCATTATCATGATCATCACATAAGTTTACGCTTGTGGGGTTGAACACATAATATATCCAATCACCTCAACCCACAGCTCACACAGAGACCATGTACTTGTCCCTTGCTCTGTTCAGCCCCGTAATATTAGTCAATGACATTCGCTCATTCCTTAGGGACCTACCGTCTGTCATTGTCACAGACTTCGTCCAGTCATATTTCTAGGTCGTAACCTTGTCAGGTCTCCCCTTCGCTCCAGTGGTCAATCGTAACCTTGTCAGGTCTTGCCTGGGTATCTAAGGTCCGGTTAGACTTCGTACTGTCCCGTACTCTATCGGGTCGTCTGTATGGGCCTCTCAAACCTGAGTTACTGGAGGTCTCACTACCTCTAAACCCACGCCCACTACCCTCAGTAGACGGCTGCCATCTTCTGCTGCTCAGATGATGCTGTCTATCTACTCGCTGTCTAGCGAGATTCAATTGTTCTACCTCTCGCAGGTAGGTCACACGGTACGCCACCAGCATGCGCACATATTCCAGACTTTCTTCCGTTCCTATAGCGTAGAATGCCACCATGCCGTCTTCATCTGGTATCCAGTCCTGACGATCACGTGGACTGCTTACTTTCACCACACCAGACCTCTTCACCATCATCTGCATGGCTCGGCCATTTCTCCCAATCAGCTTTCTCACTAGAACATGAGGCACCCGGATGACCTCTTCCTGTAGACTGTGAGCTTTTCTCATAAGCTTTAGTTGTCTAACGGTTTGTTCTGTCTTCAACCGGAGAAACCGCTTTGTGCGAATACATCGCCAGTGCATGTCACTTAGGATTGCCACCCTCTTCACTGTAACTTCAGTCGTGGACAAGACCACCAGCTGTTTAGCTCCTGAGGTCGAGTACACCTTACAGGCTCCCACGGCCTTCCTAAACGCTTCATGCACAAACTCACGGGTGCATTCTTCTCTCAAGTCCTCGGGTACATCTACGAGGCACTTGTACCGACACGTTTCTGTCTCACCAGTGGTTTCCAGACGATCAATCAGCTCAGGGTTCAGGGACAACTGACTTTCAGCTTCTTCCCCCTTTACACTTCTTCTGAGCTGACTCACAGCTACAATTTCGTGAATTTCCATCTGGACCACTTCCATTTCACATTTATCTTCCGTTACCACCCTCTTAGCTCTCCTCAGGTCTATTTTCTCCTGGCAAAAGGGAGCGAGTGAAACGTGTTTGCCCTTTTCTTTCTCCAAGGAGGCCTTGTTCACCGAGTGACACTGTATCAGGCGACTTTTAAGCCCGAGAACTTCTTCCTCTAGTTCTGCCATTTGCCTCTCAGCTGCCCGTCTCTGAAGCTTCTCTTGCGTCCAATGGGCTTGTAACCACTCCTTGAGCTCCTTGATCTCGGCTCTGACATCCACCGACTCATCCGAACTCACAGCACTCTAGGAAGTATCTGCTTTACACCTCTCCTCTCCAGTGGCCAACTCCTGGCCCTGGTCTGTAGCTTCTCTGATGGACTCCTCCATCTTTTCCCGCTCAGCTTCCATTTGGCTGAGCTTTTCCTTAAGGCGCATCTCCACCTTCTGGAGAGTATCACAGGACATCTGTAGCTCCTTCACCTGAGCTTCCAGACCTAGGGTCTTTCTGCGCAGATCACCATTTTCATCACGGGTGTCCTGCAGAGTGGTCTCAACCACCTGGCGCATTTGCTCTGCATCCATCTTCTCCTCTTCTAGTTTTTCTTTGACCCTGAGGAGATCCACATAATCTCTCTTCATCTGTTGCAGTTCCCTACTGTGTTCACCACACTCCTTCTTGGAGTCACACAGCTCCTGGTTGAGCTGTTCGCGCAATCGTTCTAGGATTTGTTCACTTCCAGAAACTCCATCCTGCAGCGCCTCCTTCTCACGCTTCAACTGCAAAACCTCTTCCTTGATTTTGCGGCGGTCCTCTTTAATGGCATGGAACATCTCTTTCCACAGGGTAACTTCCTCGTTGCTTCCTTTTAGATCTCGCTGGTCTGAGGACACGTCCTCCAGGTTTTCACATAATTGCAGCATGTCACTCTGATACTGCAGCCGAATAGGTTCCAGCTCTTGGCCATGACTGGCCCCCTCCTTTTCTACCTCTAAAGGAGAATCCACACTTGAAGCATAGGCAGACAGTACTACATTTTCTTCATTTTCATTTTCAGCGAGTACTACCGGAACAACCTTTTTGTGGCCCTTGCGCCGTCTACGACGAGAGGAGGACTCTCTTCCCTCGTCTAGCCTCTCCTGACTGAACTCACTTTTTACTTTCATAGTGTCCCAGTCAGCTACGGGGTCTGTGTCACTCCCCATGGTGTTGTGGACTAACAGGTCACCTCCCACTTTGACGTCACCCCCTTCTACTGGAGCTACCCCGTTATCAACGGTCACATTGTCATTTTTAGGAGGTACCAACCCACCACCAGTAACAATTTTCAGTTTTCCACACTCTACACTCTTGTGAAAATCTGCCCCTTTTTTAGACTCCGCCCCCTTTTTTAACAACACACCGGCAGGGTAATTTTTACACAAAAAATCAGCAGTAGGACTTAGTTCACAACATCTCTTACCACCTCCCCGGGCATTCTGTGACAACACTGGCACCCCCGGAGAGTCCATAGAATGGTCCACTGCCGCCATTCCATACGGTACCCACAGCTCCCGCACCATGTCCAGTTGCATGTCCAGTAGACATTTCTCAAATATGCGGTCCGACTTGTCAGACCCATTCGCTGCTCCGTTCACAGCCATCGCGAAGCACTGTTCACACCAGAACTTCACCGCTTTCCCTTGAAAAAATCTTCGTGGCCCCGCCGAGCCACAGCAAAACTGGATTTGAGTGCGACGACAATCTTCACAGCCCCGCCGAGTTGCAGCTGAAAACCGGATTTGAGTGCGACGACAATCTTCGTAACCCCCACCGAGTCACAGCAAGATGCCTTCGTGACCCCACTGAGTCACAGCAAGATGCTTGTATCCACACTCGTCGTCCATGCTGTCAGACTTCTCTGTCTCAACAACGGCAGTCTTCACTCAAGACATACACACTCCACAGCCTTTTCCACAGAAAATTCAGCCTTGCTGTGCAGACACTTTTTTTTTTTTCTTTGCAAAGTCTATTAGGGCTACTGTCTCTTTAAGACTGCTCCAATCAGACGTTTCTCTTTGCTGACACACATTCCACAGTCATTTTCACAACAAGTTCAGCTTTGCTGTGCATACATTTTCTCTCTGCAGACCCTATCAGGGCCACTGTCTCTCCAAGACTGCTCCAAACAGACGTTTCTGCTGACACACTTCTTTTTTTTTTTTTTCCTCTGTTGCTATTTCAATAGACTTCACCTTTAATGCTGTCTCTCGCCACTGTGCTGCATACACACTCCAGCACTAACTGTATCAGGCACTGCGCTGCCCCAGCATTCTCCGCCAATTGTAGCCTTCCGGGGGGTTTAGCTCTAGGATCGCTGTCTGGGTAGACAGAATGGCACGGAAACAGTTCATTCAGACAGCAGTTTGGTGAAAACTGGCCGCAACCAGTTTTATTAAAGTCCACAGCACACAGATAAAAACAAAGCATAAACAAAAGACCTGGGCTTGTCTAGCCTCTAATTACACTTAGATAGATGGCCCTCTCTATCCGGACCCAGACTCTACCAGTCTGTGCCCAAAACAACACATATGATATATGTTACCAGTATGGAGTTTCACAGACACTCCTCCTTGTGTCTGAAGGCACCTTTGAGAGAGATCCACTCCTATTCAGCCGCTATTCACACGGACCCGCACCGAGACCACTCCTGTGTCCGGGGTCCTTCCTGCACCCAGACTGAGATAGCTCACACTCCTCTGGAGACTGCTTCCTTGTGCCAGGACACCTCCCTGTGTCCGGGCTAAAGACAGCTCCCACACTCTTGGAGACACCTTCTGTGCCTGGACCCCTTGTCCAGACTGAATGAGCTCACTGATTGTGTTTGCAGACACCTACTTCTGGTCTCCTAATTAAGACCTGAGTAGTTTCAGGCCTGAGCTGCAAGTGTGCAATGAATGTAAGGTGTAGTGACCCCTCTCTACCACTAGGTCCACAACGCCACACATTTCCCTTATACCTAGGTGAAATGTACACCCCATTCAATACCTACGCTCTCACTGTCTCACAACCTACAAGGCAAGAATGGGGTTTTTTTTAATTTCGATATTTTGTTCCCATAGACTTACATTGGACTTCTGGTATCGGTATCGGGTATCGCCGATATTTTTTGGGTATCGGCGATACCATTCCGATTCCGATACTTTTGGATATCGGAAAGTATCGCTCAACTCTACTCATGACCCAATAGCAACATGGGTTTGCGAGAGTCCGTTCTTGTCAGACTAATCTGATAAGCTTTTATGAAGAGGTAAGTTTAGGACTGGACCAAGAAAATGCAGAAATGCAGTGGACGTGGTGTATATGGACTTTTCAAAAGCTTTTGATACGGTGCCACACAAAAGCTTGATACATAAAATGAGAGCAATGGGGATGGGGAAAATATATGTAAGTGGGTTATGAACTGGCTCAGGGATAGGAAACAAAGGGTGGGTATTAATGGAGCACACTCGGACTGGGTCACGGTTAGCAGTGGGGTACCACAGGGGTCAGTATTGGGCCTGCTTCTCTTTAACATATTTATTAATGACCTTGTAGGGGGCATACGGAGTAGTATTTCAATATTTGCAGATGACACTAAACTCTGCAGGGTAATCAATACAGAGGAGGACAATTTTATATTACAGGGCAATTTATGTAAACTAGAAGCTTGGGCTGATAAAAGGTCATGCACTTCGGAAGAACAAGCAAGATGTATAATTATGTGCTTAATTGTAAAACACTGGGCAAAACTGTCACTGAAAAAGACCTGGGTGTATGGGTGGACGACAAACTCACATTTAGTGGCCAGTGTCAGGCAGCTTCTGCAAAGGCAAATAAAATAATGGGATGCATTAAAAGAGGCATAGATGCTCATGAGGAGAACATAATTTTACCTCTATACAAGTCACTAGTGTGACCACAATTAGAATACTGTGTACAGTTCTGGTCTCCGGTGTATAAGAAAGACATAGCTGAACTGGAGCGGGTGCAGAGAAGAGCGACCAAGGTTATTAGAGAACTGGGGGGTCTGCAATACCAAGACAGGTTATTACACTTGGGGTTATTTAGTTTGAAAAAACGAATGCTTAGGGGTGATCTTATTAAAATGTATAAATATATGAGGGGACAGTACAAAGACCTTTCTAATGATCCTTTTACTCTTAGACCTGTGACGTGGACAAGGGGGAATCCTCTAAGTCTGGAGGAAAGAAGGTTTAGGCTACTTTCACACTTCAGGCTTTTTGAATCAGGCGCGATCCGGCGTGTTTTTAAAAAAACGGATCCGGTACCGGATGATTTTTTTTAGCATTGACTTACATTAACGCCGGATCGCGCCTGATGTCACTGCGTTGCATCCGTTTTTGGCCGGATCCGTCGGAATTGTACATTCCGTCGGCCGGACAAGACGCTGGCTGCAACGTTTTTGTTTTTTTCCGGAGCCGCCTGACAGTGCCTGGATCGGCACTTCAGGCGGCTGGAAACAATGAAAACCTATGGCGCCGGACCAGTCTCTTGACAAATCCGTCAGAAAACTGATCCGGAATCCAAGGTCTCTCTCTCTCTCTCTCTCTCTACAGCAAAACAGCATTTTCAACATGGAAATTTTATATTTCCGGGTTGAAAATGTCAGGACGGATCAGGCAAAAAACCTGATCAGTTGCTTCAGTTTTTTAAAATCAGCGCCGGATCCGTCCTATCAGGCATAGGACGGATTATGCCTGATTCAAAAAAACTGATGTGTGAAAGTAGCCTTAGTCATATTCACAGATGCAGATTCTTTACTGTAAGAGCAGTGAGACTATGGAACTCTCTGCCATCTAATGTTGTAATGAGTGATTCCCTACTAAAATTTAAGAAGGGACTGGATGCCTTTCTTGAAAAGTATAATATTACAGGTTATATACATTATTTTCCTAGATATTGCGTTGATCCAGGGAGCTACTCTGATTGCCGTATGTGGAGTCAGGAAGGAATTTTTTTCCCCAATGTGAAGCTTACTGTTTGCCACATGGGTTTTTTTTGCCTTCCTCTGGATCAACATGTTAGGGCAAGTTAGGATAGGATATGGGTTGAACTAGATGGACTTAAAGTCTTCCTTCAATCTTAATAACTATGTTACTATGTTACTATTGATTTCTGAACTCTTCCTGAGTTAAAACATTAGTATTGTTGTTTCTAAATGATTATGAACTTGTTTTCTTTGCATTATTTGAGGTCTGCATTTTTTTTGTTATTCTGACCGTTTCTCATTTTCTGAAAATAAATACAAAATTTATTGCTGGGAAATTCGGAGACATGTTGTCAGTACTAGAGTTGAGCGATACTTTCCGATATCCAAAAGTATCGGAATCGGAATGGTATCGCCGATACCCAAAAAATATCGGCGATACCCGATACCGATACCGGAAGTCCAATGTAAGTCTATGGGAACAAAATATCGAAATTAAAAAAAACCCCATTCTTGCCTTGTAGGTTAATTGTACATGAAGGAAAACAACAAAGAGTAATGTAGAATGTATTGGGGGAGGTTGAGGAGACATTAAAGGCATAGATGTTTAACCCAATCCAATGGAATAGCATTAATTTTTTTTTTTTAGGAAATACGTTCGGATTGACGAAGAAATTGACAATGTTGTTAACCTTTTTTCTATTTTGGCAAATATGTATGTTTCACAACTTCCATGCTCTTCACCTTTTTAACTTTTGCCACACTTTCTCCTTCATAATCTTCAGCAGCATCATCTTTGTCATCAAATTATTCTTCATCTTCACCTTCTTTATCTTCTTCTAAAACTTCTTGCTTTTCATCTTTTTGTTAACATTACTCATATTGTTCTTTTTAAACTATTATTCTTCTTCATATTATAGTCCTTCATCTTCTTCATCATATTCTTATTTGTGACATAGATTCCTGTACTTGTAATCTGTAAAAGTATGATTTTTTCATCGTTCCGTTCTTGCTGCCACAAAAGATTTAAATTACAACAATATTTGTCCGTGTTCGGTTTAGCCTGCAGCAGCATCAGGCATTTACCAGGGGCACCACGAGGAGGAACGGACTCACCCCCATACACTGCTTAGTCTTCTTCTGCTTATAATTTAGAGCATATATTTTGCTCTTCATTTTGGTCTTATACTTCACGTTCTTCTGCTTTTAGATCTTCTGCTTATTGTTCTTGTGTCTCTTGTTCTGTATCTTGTATTTGTAGCACAACCTTGTACCAGCTGATGTTACTGGGACACGGTTACTAAGCAGGAGGTACCTGTGCTCCAAAGCACTACCAAGGACCAGCAGACGTTGCTGGAACTCGGATACCGAGATGGAGGCACCTAGGCCAAAGGCACTGCGGAGAACCAGTTGACGGTACTGGAACCCGGACGGGTAGCAGAAGGTACAAGAGCCAATGCAAGTAACGAGGACCAGCTGACTGTGCTGGAACCCGGAGGGGCAGCAGAAGGAAAAGAGCCAATGGCACAACCGAGGACCAGCTGACGTTACTGGAACACGGTTACTAAGCAGGAGGTACCTGTGCTCCAAAGCACTACCAAGGACAAGCAGACATTGCAGGAACTCGGATACCGAGATGGAGGCACCTAGGCCAAAGGCACTGCGGAGAACCAGTTGACGGCACTGGAACCCCGACGGGTAGCAGAAGGTACAAGAGCCAATGCAAGTAACGAGGACCAGCTGACTGTGCTGGAACCCGGAGGGGCAGCAGAAGGAAAAGAGCCAATGGCACAACCGAGGACCAGCTGACGTTACTGGGACACGGTTACTAAGCAGGAGGTACCTGTGCTCCAAAGCACTACCAAGGACAAGCAGACATTGCAGGAACTCGGATACCGAGATGGAGGCACCTAGGCCAAAGGCACTGCGGAGAACCAGTTGACGGCACTGGAACCCCGACGGGTAGCAGAAGGTACAAGAGCCAATGCAAGTAACGAGGAC
The DNA here is from genome assembly GCA_033576555.1 of Oophaga sylvatica. NCBI lineage: Eukaryota > Metazoa > Chordata > Amphibia > Anura > Dendrobatidae > Oophaga > Oophaga sylvatica. The sequence goes on from JARQOD010000009.1 coordinate 153,924,903, forward strand.
CAGCTGACTGTGCTGGAACCCGGAGGGGCAGCAGAAGGAAAAGAGCCAATGGCACAACCGAGGACCAGCTGACGTTACTGGGACACGGTTACTAAGCAGGAGGTACCTGTGCTCCAAAGCACTACCAAAGGACAAGCAGACATTGCAGGAACTCGGATACCGAGATGGAGGCACCTAGGCCAAAGGCACTGTGGAGAACCAGCTGACGGTACTGGAACTCGGACGGGTACCATAAGGCACCCATGAAAATGTAAGTTGACAGGCCGCAAGCCGTCTGCAGTTACCAAATCACACAGTCCTACAGTGGGTGCTTGTCCTATTTTCACAACGGAAAGAGCCTTTATTTACATATCCCACAGCACACATAGGAATCACCTAAACTGCAGGCACCATAGAGTCGGATAACCGGAATGCAACATGACAGGACAACTTATTGGAGGCTAATTTACGTTGACACTGCCAGGAAACAGCTGTGGTGCTGTAACCAGGGTGGGCATGAGTCAGTACCCGTGCCAATTACTTCCGAGCAACAACTGGCGGTGTTGGAGCCCAGGGATGAGAGGAGGACAGGGTGGAGGCAGCATGACTTTTTGTCGTACACACAGCAGGGGAACAGCTGCCATTACTCAACCCCAGTAACACAGGAGCAAGTGTTGACTGTGCTAACAGCACTTACAGGCAACAACTGGCGGTGTTGGAGCCCAGGGTCCAATGCATCGACTTCAATTGCTTCCACCTCCTCTCAGGAACACAGCACTGTTGATCAACCATCTGTCTCTTCACCGCCTGCCAAATTGCCCAGTCAGTCAGAGAGTTCTGTACAGGAGCCAGCTGAGTCTCTGCTTCTGTTCTCAGAATCTGTTGGTTTGCAAACAGGGGCACAGCCAAGCAGCATTCTGGAATGTGAAGAAGAGGGAGTATGCAGTGATGCGCAACAGCTGTGTCTCTCTGAATCTGAAGAGGCGGGTGAGACAGTGCCGATGGTCAGCACACCGCAGAACGCATCTGATGATGATGAGACTCAGGTGCCAGTTTGTCACGCGGTCTTATGATATGTGTACGATGTCAGTAAACTATACTTAAAAGAACAACACTCTATACAACATATAGATTAGCAACATCAGCATGTAAATATAGAATAGATTTACCTGACACGATATCCGTTGAACTCAGGGTTAATCTTGAGGACTTGATACACTGTCACAGGAAAGAGGAGGACCGGGGGTCTAACCTGACCCTAAACTGGGGTCCTAACTAATCCCTCACCTTGGAGGTACTGATAATGGTTCAGAGGTCCAAGTCTCCAGCCTAACCCTGTCTCCTATCAGTCCCTGAACCCTGTAATCAGTCCTAAGAAGGATTCTGATTACCACCAAAGGGATATGGGCTGATCTCTGCTAAATACACAGATTAGACATATAAAACAGACTGGAGAAAACACAGACTTGCATACACACTCAAACACAGAAGGAACATAAATGATCTGGGATATTAAACTCTAAGCAAGGTGAGCTTAAAACAACTAAGGAGCTCTTTAACTTAAGTCTATACAGATACAATCCTATCTGTGGTCTGCATGAAGAATTTCACTGGCAACTCCCAACACAGACAACCAGAGATTTAAAGGAAACCAATCAACAAATAATTAATTGCAGCCGGAAGAAACTGCACCCAGTCCCAGAACTGAGCACAGACAGAATTAACTCCCTAACTGCCAAACACAAAGAAACAGCAACTCAGCTGTGAGAAGTCAGAATGTGCAACCGCGACGATCTTCGTGGCGATGCACACATGACACAGTTTCTGTTAAGCATGGTGGTGGCCAAGACCACCCAACAGCAGCAGGTGTTGGAAGAGGTTAGTGGAGATGATGAGGTCCAAGACCCAACATGGCGTGAGGAACAGGAAGGTGGTGGTAGCAGCTCTGAGGAAGCGATTGCCCCAACGGTACAAACAGGAGGGAAAGTTAGGCTGCATACTCTGTTGCCTGTAGCCTCCATTTTGGCACCTGTTCGGATTTCTCTTCCAAAAGTCTAAACGGACGTCCCAGGACTTGCACTGCGTGGTCCTTTTTTCACACACTTGCAGATGATATTTGCTATGTCAAATGCAAGCTGTGTAATCAAAAAGTAAAGAGAGGTAAAGTGTCAGTAACCTCAATGCCACAAATATGTGTAAACATGTGCGGAGAAAACACGTAGTTGAGTTACAAAGACACACTGAAGATGTACAGTCTATAGAGAATCACTGCACAAGTTTAACTGCATATGTCATGGTTAAATTTGAAATTTTTATTGCACACTTGATGTGAAAAAAGAAAATAGCTATGAGACTACTGACTGACGTTTTGGGCAAGGCAGTGGCCTTTATCAAATAGTCGCTGGAAGAGATAGAAAAATTTACAGTCAATGACAATGTATAATATATACAATATATACAATATATACATAGGGTGAAGAATATATATACATAGGAATTAGGCAACATGTTAAACATTTGGGTGTTACTGTAGAACACGGAGAATTATCCCTCTAGGGTATGCGGGTGGATAATGTAGTTTTTTGTTGATTTTTGGGTGTGTGTAGAAAACAGGGGTGATGGGGTATTGAATATTAAGGAATGTCATAGTCTTACAGTCTATGGTGATCAATTAAAGATGTTTTGTCAGGATATGATCAATTTTTTGACAGATGTAAAATGTAGGGTCACAATTGAGTTGTCTGTAGGTTAGGTTAACTGACAGTTGTCTATGAATTTCGGCAATAGATTGGGTCTTATTCATAATAACGATAGCACCCCCCTTATCTGCTGGTTTAATAATAATGTTGGGGTTATCTTTCAGAGATTTTATGGCTTGTTTATCTGTGGGTGTCAGGTGTGGCGTATCGGGTGTAGGCCCAATCTCGGCAAACCATCCACGAGCACAGGCTCTGAATGCTGGCATTGCAAAACTCCTGTCCCTTGAAATGCTGTCATTCAGGCTGGTGGAGACTGACAGTTTACGGAACTTAATGGCATTGGCAGTCCCACAATACAATGTGCCAAGCTGATTTTATTTCAGCAGGCAAGCCGTCCCTGGTCTGCAAAAGCATGTTGTTGAGGTTAAAATTAAACATGCGCTACTAAACTCCGTCAGTAGCAATGTCCACCTGACCACCGCTGCGTGGACCAGTACCCATGGCCAGGGACGAAACCTTTCCCTTACTGCCCATTGGGTCAATGTTGTGGAGCCGGGTACAGATCTTGCGAGTGGCGCTGTACGTGTTCAGGCAACTACAAGGATTGCGGGAATCAAGTCTGTACACATTGACTCCTCCTTCTCCAGTTCCTCAGAAACATCGTTGCAGGAGCCGTCACGGTCTACCTCCACATGGACCCGTGAACGCTTAATAAGAATCTTTAGTTATATAGCGCCAACAGATTACGCAGCGCTTTACAGTTTAACAGTTTCCGAACACAAGTCATAAGTAACAACGTTACCAATACAATAATGAAAGCAATATAATCCGCACATGCTCGTGAGAGCTTACAATTTACAACTATGTGGGGGAGATACAAAGTACAGGTGTTTATATACAATGGTGTATTTAGAATGATGGCCCAGCCATTTTGAGGGAGTGAGGGATGGATGGAGATAGTGAATGGGCTACACACACACACTTACACATAGAATGACTTTGATTAGTGAATGTGATAGGCCGCTATGAAGAAATGTGTTTTGAGTGAGCGCCCGAAAACATGCAAATTGTGGATAGTTCTAATTTCTTGGGGTACAGCATTCCACAGTATTGGCGCAGCGCGGGAGAAGTCTTGGATTCGGGAGAGATGTTCTTTAGGTGTAGGCGGCAATAGCGGGCAACAGATTGTATATGGGAGGTGAAGGAGAGATTGGTGTCAAACATAACACCCAGACAGCGAGCCTGTTGACCAATATGAGCACAGACGTGGCCAAACGTCAACAGGCCGTCCTGAAATTAATTTCCATGGGGAATCAAAGCCACACAGCGCTGGAGCTCTGGAATGCCATAAAGCAAGAGAGCGACATGTGTATTTTGCCAGCGAATCTCCAGCCAGGCTTGGTAGTGTGTGACAATGGCCGAAATCTGGTGGCAGGTCTGGGCCTAGGCAACGTCACTCACATACCATGTCTGGCACATGTGCTAAACTTGGTCGTCCAGAGTTTTTTGAGGGACTATCCGGATCTTGATGCACTGCTGCACAAGGTCCGCCTACAGTGCGCTAACTTGCGATGTTCCACCATGGCCAGATCGCGCATTGCAGCTCTGCAACGCAGATTTTGCCTTCCTGAACATCGCATCATATGTGACGTACCCACCAGGTGGAATTCCACGTTACATATGTTGGAGCGGTTGTGTGAGCAGCAGCCAGCAGTAATGGAGTATCAGCTGCATCAGTCGCAATCAACTCGCAATTTGCGCCGTTCACTTCACCACTACTGAGTGGGCCTCTATAATAATAATCTTTATTTATATAGCGCCAACAGATTCCGCAGCGCTGTACAGTTTAACAGTTTCATAACACAAGTCATAAGTGACAACGTTAACAATACAATAATTAAAGCAATATAAGCCGCCCCTGCTCGTGAGACCTTACAATCTACAATGAGGAGGGGGAGCTACGAAGTACAGTTGTTTATATACAATGGTGTATTTGCAATGATGGTCCAGCCATTTTCAGGGATGGAGGGATGGATGGAGATAGTGAATGGGCTACACACACACACACTTACACATAGAATGACTTTGATTAGTGAATGTGATAGGCCGCTCTGAACAAATGTGTTTTGAGTGTGGAAGCAGGGCTGTTAATGGGGATGTTGAAGTCTCCAAGGATAAGGGTTGGTACTTCTGAGGACATGAAAGTGCGGCAGCCAGGCAGAGAAGTGGTCAAGGAACTGTGTGGGCGAGCCTGGGGTCCGATATATTACCGCTACTCTGAGAGAGAGGGGACGAAAGAGCCTGATGGTGTGGACCTAATAATTTGCAAAATCTTAATATAAAATTTACATGTTACATATTTACATCTAGTATAAAACATTTAACCATTAAGCCTACTTACAGAACAAGGAAGTGTAAAAAAACTTGTGCTTAAAAGAAAAAGTGCAAATAAAATGTGAGAAGGGCAGTGTAACAAATAATTTAGGAAAAAGATAAACTAACATCAAGTGCTGTGTGCTGTGTAAGAGCCAGACACATTAACATTAAATCAGTCTGGAATAGCGTGGATTTTCTCCCCATAACCCGAGTAACATTCTGGGGAGAGGGGTGTAGAGTCAACGATCAGCAACTAGCTACGGTAGATCAAATACCTGAAAAAAAAAAAAGTTATTTAACATTCATAAGATACATTTTATTTTATAAAAAAAAAAAAAATATTTAACATTCATAAGATACATTGTATTTAAAAAAAAAAAAAGTTATTTAACATTCCTAAGATAAATTTTTTTTAAAACATAAAAACTATAATACACAGCAGGATCTTTAGTAAAAACCAGACTTACCACTGTAACCTCTTAATCCTTGCAAGCTTCAACACAACGTTGACAAGGTACACAGCAGGGGTGGTCGGTCTCCTAGACAACGAGCAAACTCCTTCATGTTGAGAGAGGCCACCATCTTCTTAGCTTTCTGGTACTTTTCTGTGGGAATGAGCTTGTCTCCAACCAGCCAGGAATATCCATTGAATGGCACACCATGGTTTGGTATTAGCACCCAGTACCAAAAGTGAAGCCAACCACAGTTCCCATTTCTCATGAACTTTATTTGATATACTGGCTGGCCAAACATTAGTTTCTCACAAAGGAGCTGAAGACCCTGAGTGGCAGTAGGTGCAAGTCTCTCCAGCATGACCTGTTTGTTAGATATTTGCCGTCTACACCTAAAGAACATCTCTAGAATCCGCCCTTTTCTCACCATAGAAACAACAAAAACCCTCACTGTAGCATTGATCCACTCCCGCCTGGATTACTGCAATGCTCTATTACTTGGCCTCCCCATTACTCGTCTATCCCCTCTCCAGTCCTTCCTTAATGCAGCAGCCAGGGTCATCCATCTGGCTAATCGGTACTCGGACGCGTCCGCTCTTCGCCAGTCCTTACACTGGCTGCCCATTCATTATAGGATCCAATTCAAAGTACTGGTTCTCACCCACAAAGCTCTCCACAGTGCAGCACCCCCCTACATCTCCTCCCTCATTTCTATCTATCGGCCTAACCGACTACTGCGCTCTGCAAATGACTTTCGACTAACCTCTGCAGTAATCCGTACCTCCCACTCCCGACTCCAAGACTTCTCCCGCGCTGCGCAAATCCTCTGGAATGCTCTACCACAAGAAATTAGGACTATCCACAATTTGCCTGGTTTCAGGCGCTCCCTCAAAACACATTTGTTCAGAGTGGCCTATCACATTCAATAACCAAAGTCGTTCTATGTTTAAGTGTGTATGTGGAGCCCATTCACTATCTCCATCCATGCCTCACTCCCTCAAGATGGCTGGACCATCATTGGAATGCACCATTATATATACACACCTGTACTTTGTATCTCCCCCACCTCATTGTAGATTGTAAGCTCTCACGAGCAGGGTCGGCTGATTTTGCTTTAATTATTGTATTGTTAACGTTGTTACCTATGACTTGTGTTTTGAAACTGTTAAAGTGTAAAGCGCTGCGGAATATGTTGGCGCTATATAAATAAAGATTATTATTATTATATCAGAGGGAGAAGAGGATTGGGCCTTGACAAGGTGCCCGATTGCATCTTAAGTCTTATTGAATGTTGGAGCCAGTCCACCGTATAAAAGCAGCCATAGAGTGTCCGGGTACCTGCTTGGATTTCGATCAAAATGAAGACTACTTTGATGTACATGTACACCAATTCGAGAAAAATTACAAGGATGAGGCAGTAAGACACGCTCAGCAGAGTAGAAGCAGCATTGCTTGAAGAAGTAACTTGAGCGTGATCAAAATTGAATAAATTAAAATCTCAGACTACAGTGAACACAACTCTTAGCTGTGAAAGAGCTTTTTGTGTCCTTCTACAGTGTTTTCAACCAATGTATTGGATACGGATGGAAGCACGTCACACTATAATTTCAATTGAATGGAGCAGCAAGAATTACACTAAAGAAAAAAAAAAAAAAAAGAGTGTGAGAGTGACATGTGCAGATGCCTACATACAGCGTTGTATGCCGAGCAAACTGCAGCGCGTCACCTGCACTCACACACACACCTTGCAGAGCTGTGAAAAAAACACTGCAAGGCAAAAGGAAGATGTACACAGTGGTTGGTAAAGTAGCCTGCTTAAAGCACAGTACACAAAATCGCAATCTCTAACTGTCCCTCAGAGTCAGCAGAGCAGCGTTCTGTCCCAAACTGAATTAACAGCACAGTGACGCTAAAATGGCGGCTTTATCCGGCAACAATACCTTCCTTGTGTCACGGTTAGGGTAGCGTGTGTCTATTATATGAGTGTCTGTAAAATGTAACGTTACGCAGACTTATTCTGCCCTTGGGACGCAAAAAATAAGACAGCAGTAATCATTTACTGTATAAAACTCCACCTATGCGCAACAAAACAAGCACGTTCCCTCTTACGGTTCCTGCGCTGACATGTGAGTAGGGAGTTTGGAGACGTTCCTGAATTTATCCCAGGTATCCAAGCATATCAGGCCGATAGGAGAGCATTAAAACCACCCACGGTGGTGACTTAAATATGGTGAATCGAACCAGTGAAGAACTGTAGGTCGATGCGAATGAATGTGCGATCACATGACACACGTTTATAATAACCCTTGCTAGACACGAGTAACTTTGTAGACATTTGGACACACCTGAACCCAGATGGCAGTGAATATTCATTCTATTCGGCGCCACATGACTCTTGGTCCAGAATAGATTATATATTGCTAGCACAGGAGCTATTAAGGGGAGTGGAAGAGGCAGATGTGCACAACGTAGCTATATATGACCACGCGCCCGTATCAGTGACCCTGCCAGGTATGGTGCAGATGGGGCCAAACCAAACTTGGCGCTTCCCGACCTATTTGTTAATGGATGAGAAGTTTCGACATCACGTGAAGCAATGGTGTTTTTAATATGTAAGGGATAATGGAGATACAAGGGATAGGCCGGAACTTTTATGGGCAGCAGGGAAGGGAGTAATGCGCGGGAAACTAATAGGTTATCAGACAACGCTAAAAAAGAAGATAGCGACAAACTACTCGCAGGCTAGCAGGATATTACGCGATAGGTACACGGCAAACAAGACAAGTTCATCAACACAGGTTAAAAATAGATGTAAGCAGGCTAAGGCTGACTTACACGTATGGGTATATCGACGAGAGAGAAGCAGTAATAACAATTATAGAGCCGATGTATATCGTTATGGTAGCAAATGAGGGAGACTATTAGCACGACTAGCGAAAGGAAATCACATTCGTCATCAACATATTACAGCGTTAACGAATAAACATGGGATCATGAACACAGACCCTCGAACCATAAACACCATTCTACAAGAATACTACTCAGACTTATATAAGGTGGAACATACGGATAGTGCGGAGGGTAACACCTTTGTAGATGGAATACGGTTACCATCCATCACAAACTATCAGCTTCTCCTTTTAAAAAAACAAATTGAGGTGCCGGAAGTGACAGCGGCGATAAGTTACTTTAAATACGGGAAAGCTCCAGGACCTGACGGGTTTACAGCCAAATTATTTAAATTATTGAGTGAGGATATCCCGTCCACATTGGTACGCACCTTCAATCATATATTGGAGACAGGAGGGTTGCCCAGCCATTCAAACATGTCACACATGAAGTTGCTACTAAAACCAAACAAACCTTCACATCTGCCTGGATCCTATCGTACATTCTCACTCATTGACCATTATATCAAGATTTTGTCCAGGATCATGGCAGATCTTTTGAGTAGCATTGTTCCTACGCTGATAGGGCGATCACAAGTGGCCTTTGTTAGCTACTTTGTTGGCTACTATCAGTCTCACTATGCATAACACATGTGTGCAGTGGGCAGTATTACCTTTGCCTTCGGTGGAGTAGGAAAACCCCTCTCCTATCGAAGTGTTAGTTGGGGAGATGGAAGATTTGACACCGGGACCTGAATTGTAATACTTAAATGTGACAGGTGACAAATTTGTTAAGGCGCAACTCCGCGGCCCCTACGTTGAGTCTAGCCCGTGAAAATTTACTGGTTGTCAATGGGGAACCCCAACACCCCGGGGCAGCTACAGTATTTAAACAATTAGAGCTGAACCAAGATTTGCTGTATCAGGTTTATAAAATACATGTTGAAATTTTTAGCAATTGCTGCTACCGCAGTCATATCGGAGGTTGGTAATGGACTTAGCGCATGTGCATGTACTAGGGTGACATTTGTGCCAAAAGAAAACCCTACACAGAATTATACAACGGTTTTACTGGCTGGGGGTCTATCAAGAAGTTAAACGGTATTGTAACTCTTGTCGCATGCGCCAGGTACACAGTCCTCAGTCTCATTTAGTGAGTCCCTTGGTGCCATTAAAAATTTTAGAGGTCCAGTTTGAGAGAATACCCATGGATCTGGTGGAGCTGGTTAATAAATCAGCAAGGGGTCATCAACAGGGGCAATAAAAGGGGCACTTTGTGGGTCACCAGTTTTGAGCACACCCGAGTTCAAAAGAGAATTCATTGTCCAGACTGATGCGTCAGAGGTAGGTCTGGGTACCGTGTTGTCTCAGGACTGGAGCTTAACGGGGAGGAGCATCCCATTAGTTTCCTGAGTCGAAAACTTACTCCATCAAAAAACAGAGACAGCATTGTAGAGAGAGAGTGCCTGGCGATAAAGTGGGCACTGGAGTCGTTGCGCTACTATTTGTTGGGGATAACATTTTGTTTTGTAAATGATCATTCCCCTGTGACTGGCAGTGTTGTAGCCCAGGGAGTAGAGTTCAGGTGGTAGAAAGATGAACATAACAGGAGACTTGGAAAACTTTGGCAAACAGTTATTTAATCTGAAAACGGACAGGCAAATTCAGGTGAGATCCATGCCTTGTTCATTTTCAGAAAAATAAGCCGGTCTACATTGTCTGAGGATAGTCGCATGCGACGGTCTGTTAGTACACCACCTGCAGCACTAAAGACGCGCTCAGATAATACACTGGCAGCAGGGCAAGCCAGCACCTCCAAGGCATACCACACATCAAATACAAATATAACAGTAATAATAATATTATTAATAAAAAATGAAATTGCACACACAGTACACAGACACAGCTCATATGTGTGTATGAGAGAGTGTTTCTGTGTGTAGTTCATGCCTCTAGCCTAGAAGATCAGTCTTGCTAAAATCTTTAACACTGACCCCTGTTCTGTTCTTAAAATGGTGGATGCTGAACTGCTTCTCAGCCCCCTCATACACAGTCATTATATGGCACTGCTGGGCTCAGTCAGAGGCATCAGATTGAACTAGGCTGTCCTGAGTCATTCTCAATAGAACATTTTGTTCAGCAGTTCATCTAGTACATTTAGTTCAGAGGTCACATGATGCATTTCCTATCAGCTCCTCACAGGATAAGGTGGAGAAAAACTGAACTAAATGAACTAAATGAACTAATCTTTTGAACTAATCTTTTCAGTGAACTAGTTCATGGTGAACTAATCACCAAAATTAACTAGATTTCCCATCACTATGGTGTACACCTTGGTGGCGCTGTCACAAAACTTCGCCACATTTGTAACATACAGCTCTTGCCCTGTGCAGAGGCGCTGCTTGTGCTCCCTCTTGTTGCAGAGGTGTCTACAATGCCTCGACGCACAGAGCTGCTTTGTAAAGCAGTAGCAGCAGCAGCGCTCTTGGCTGGAATGGAGAACATTATGGATTTCAACAGTGTGTCTTGGTCCTCCAGCATTTTACGGTCCCGGTTCAACGGTGTGATGAGGCTTTGTAAGTTGTCCCGGTAACGAGGGTCTAGGAGGGTGTACACCCAATAATCTGACGTGGTGAGAATGTGGCCGATGCGGCGGTCGTTTCTCAGGCAGTGCAGCATGAAATCAACCATGTGCTGCAGACTCACAACTGGCCAACAAACGCTGTCCTCTGGAAGAGCGTCACACTAATAGATTTTTGTAAATTTAAAATAGAAGAAAGCAGCAGCAATTTTTGAAAAATTACAAGGATGAGCCAGTGACAGACACTCAGCAGAGTACACACTGCGGTGGTTGAAGTAAGTGGAGCGGGATCTACACTCCTACAAAAAAATTAAACCTCAGACTAGAGTGAACACTGAAACACAACTGTTCACTTGCTGTGAAAGGCCTTTTTGTGGACTTCTATTATGTTTGCAAGCAATGTATTGTATTTTGATGGAAGAGCGTCACACTAATAGATTTTTGTAAATTTAAAATAGAAGAAAGCAGCAGCAATTTTTGAAAAATTACAGGGATGAGCCAGTGACAGACACTCAGCAGAGTACACGCTGCGGTGGTTGAAGTAAGTGGAGCGGGATCTACACTCCTACAAAAAAATTAAACCTCAGACTAGAGTGAACACTGAAATACAACTGTTCACTTGCTGTGAAAGGCCTTTTTGTGGACTTCTATTATGTTTGCAAGCAATGTATTGTATTTTGATGGAAGAGCGTCACACTAATAGATTTTTGTAAATTTAAAATAGAAGAAAGCAGCAGCAATTTTGAAAAATTACAAGGATGAGCCAGTGACAGACGCTCAGCAGAGTACACGCAGCATTAGTTGAAGTAACTGGAGCGTGATCTGCACTCAAAAAAAAAAAAAAATCACAGACTGCAGTGAACACTGAAACACAACTGTTCACTTGCTGTGAAAGGCTCCTTTGTGGACTTCTATAGTGTTTGCAACCAAGGTATTGTATACGGGTGGAAGCACGTCACACTATTATTTCAATTGCATGGAGCAGCAAGAATTACACTGAAGAAAAAAAAAAAGAGTCTGTCAGTGACACGTGCAGATGCCTACAGACAGCGTTGCATACAGAGCAAACTGCAGCGTCACCTGCACTCACACACACCTTGCAGAGCTGTTAAAACAACACTGCAGGCAAAGGGAAGCTTTACACAGCCGGTGGTAAACTAGCCTGCCTAAAGCACAGTACACTAAATCGCAATCTCTAACTGTCCCTCAGAGTCAGCAGAGCAGCGTTCTTTCCCTAACTGAGTTCACAGCACAGTGACGCTAAAATGGCGGCGGCGCCTTTTATGTGCATTCTGACATCATTTCAGCATCCAATCACAGCCATGCCATTAGTTAACATGACCGCAGCAGTACAGGATGTGCCCACACTTCTTAGGATTCCTCATTGGCTGACTAAAATCACATTGCCTCTCAAAGAATTATGGGAACTTCCGATTCCGGTATACGATATATGGAAAATATCGGAACTAAGTATCGGAATTCCGATGCAGCAAATATCGGCCGATACCCGATACTTGCGGTATCGGAATGCTCAACACTAGTCAGTACTTTATAGAATAAAAGAGCAATTTACATTTTACTCAAAAATATACCTATAAAGAGAAAAATCAGACAAACTGAAAATTTTGCAGTGGTCTCTTAATTTTTGCCAGAGCTGTATATAGTCATTTTTTACAATTTAAAAATTACAAAAAGGCTGATGGAAAAGTTTGGACACTCTGCATGGTTAGTAAATAGTAGCACCCCATTTTGCAAGTATTGTAAATGCTTTTTTATAGCCAGACAAGAGTCTTTCAGTTCTTGGTTGAGGGATTTTCATCCATTCTTACTTGCAAAATGTTTCCAATTCTGTGAGATTCCTGAGTCATCTTGCATGCACTGCCATTTTGAGGTCTAGCCACAGATTTTCAATGATTTTCAGATCAGGGGACTGTGATGGCCATTGTAAAACCTGCAGTTTGCACCTTTTGAGGTATTCTATTATGTGTTTTGAAATTAACCATTTGCAGGATCATTAACCATTTGCAGAAACCATCCTCTTCTTAACATGCTTAATGGTTGACAAGTTGCTCTTTTCCTGAAATTCTGTGCAATTTTTTCTCCATACATACCTTTGATCATTGTGGCCAAATAATTCTATTTTAACCTCTTCAATCCACAGGACATGTTTCCAAGATGCATTAGGCTTGTTTAGATGTTCTTTACCATACTTCTGTCACAGAATTTTATGGTGACATCCCCTACTCATTCCCCATGCTTGGCCTCAATAAAATAAAAAAGTCTATACACCGCCTATGCCATCTCTGTCCCTGCGGTGATGGCAGTCACGCTCCCGGGGCTCATGGTCCCCGGCACCCAATCAGCGTTGGCGTCACTGTCTCCACCTTCGGACAAATCGAGCATAAAGAGAAAGTCCACACTGCAACTGATGTCTAACTTCATCTTCATGTTCTATCCGACAGAAGGCATATGCAATTACTACAGCGCTGACTGGGTGTGCCGGGCACCACGTGTCTTGCAACTGCAAGAGAGCCCCGGGTCCACGAGTGCTGACATTACAGAGAATGGCGCCGGCACGGGAGGTGAGTATAGGCTGTTTTATTTTATTGAGGCCAAGCTTAGGGAATGAGTATGGGGTTGTCCTAGTAGTGGACAACCCCTTTAAGGTCTGATACCTTGGTCAAAATTCAAAATTTAGGGGGGGAAAATGGGGGTGCGTCTTATGATGCAGATATACTTTACCGGCCGCGGTGGAGGAGGCAAGAATGAAGCGTTGCTGCGGCCACAGGCTGGGATGGGAGAGTGTATAATGCGGATATAACTTACCGGCCGCGGTGGAGTAGGCAGAGCATTGCTGCGGCCACAGGCTGGGATGAGGGAGTGTTCGGGTGTGCGGCACGCCTTTGGTGCTGTGAGTGTGCAGTGCTGCGGGTCTTCGGTGCTGAGGGGGCTCTGCTGAGATCTTGTGAAAGCCCAGAGCCCCAGTAGTTATGGTACATGGTTTCCTATGCGGTGAATTCTGGGAAAATTGCTGCCAGGGGAGGCGCATGCGCAGATGGAGATCTCGGCACCAAGATTGCGGGAGATGAGAGCTCAGCGCTAAAGGCTTCTTGACAGCCTCCCAGAACAATTTTTTTTTTTTCATTAATATTTGAGGTATGTCCACTTCTAGGTAATGTCATTGCTGGGCCAAAAATTTAAACCTCTTATTGATTACTCTTTTAGTCGTATATCTAATGCCTTAGCTATTTTTTGTACCATTCTCCTGATGGATAACTTTCAACAATCAGATTAATTTGCTGTGTTGTAAGTTGTTTATAGGCCATGGCATTTACTGTCAAATGCATATCATGTAGTGGCACTGGCAAGGTACTGTGGGCACCTACCTTATCCCAAAAACTAGGGGCACCCAAGTCTATCCCTGTCCCCCGAATTACACCGGATGGTGCAGACGCCAGGATCTGAAACCTTCTTTGCTCCTAAATTGACCCTTATCTGATCCCTCCCCCACCCAGGGAGGTGAGGGGCCGAAGTGTATAGGAAAACACTAACCAGAAAGATGGGTAAACAGACAGGGATAGAAGAAAACTACAATCATGCAAATATACTCACAAAACAACAGAGTGGGAAAAGGGGAGGTGTTGTGAATACGTTGGAGGCGACTTCGGAGCTGGTTGCTGAGGGTAATGAACCAATTGCGGAATGGCTTTCAGCTGGGTCCGAATGGTCTGATATAAGTGACCTGAACTCCCAGAAGCCTTGCCAGTAATCAATTGTTCTTCAGGTCTTGCTTGGAGCTCAGCTTGCATTCCTGCTTTCATTCAGATAAGTGATTTGCTGTTTTTTTTTCCTCTGGTTGGATTTTCTTTGCTTGTTTGCTGCCTTGCAGTAGATTTCAGCCTGGTCCCCTTTTGGGGCCTGGCGCTGCAATTGTGCTCTTTTTGTGTTTGCACTTATGCTCTGTACCTGTGTCGCTTTTTATTTGCTGAATTGCTGTGTGTTACACCAGAGATCTGATTTAGGTGGTAGAGATCGTGTGATCTCAGGTTTTTTGTTAATCAGAAGTGTTGGTATTTTTGTCAGGGTTTTTTTTTTTGGTTGCAGTCAGAATTCTTTCCTATGCTCTTCTATCTAGACAGTATTGGGCCCCAGCGTTTGCTCATTCTATTTTCTGTCTGTGTTCGTATTTTCTTCTTGTCTAACCGCCATTACATGTTTGGGGCTTCCTATTTCTTTGGGGATTCTGCTATGGGGCAGATAGCTTTCATCTTTCTGCCTTTAGGTGTAGCTATCTCTCCGGCTGTGACGAGGCGTCTAGGATCACTGTAGGTACGCTCCACGGCTACTTCTAGTGTTGCGGTTAGTTTAGGGTCCTGTAACCCACCTCTCGGGTGTATTGCTACTTTGGCTATTTTTGCTATTTCTCCTCAGCTCCTGAAACATAACAGGGAGGTATAGGAGGGGAAAACTAAAATTGAGAGGATAAGGATGAACACAAAAAACAACTCCAAGCACCAATCTCCAGAAAAACTCTCCAACCACCTACTCCAAACACTGAACTCTCTCCTTTAACTCCAAACCAGGAGGTAAAACTATCACTGGCAACTCCCAAGTGCCAGTGGCGAGCATATACAGTATATTAGAGAAGAGTGGTCAATACAGAACAGCTGATTGACCTGTAGGTTTGGATTTATTTTACACTTTATAATAAAGACCTTCATGTAAAAACTGTATTTTGTGTTTACTTGTGTTACCAGAGAGGAGTGGTCAACACAAAAAAGCTGAGACAATTATGGATGGAGAGCTCCAGGAGATCAACAGAATTGATTAACTCTTGCCATGACAGAGCAAGCAAAACTTGCACTGTTTAATTGGATGGTGAAGCAGTTCTAATAAACGCAGGAAACAGATGCTGCGATCTTCTGGACCCTCTGTTGTGGTATCCTGGTTGCAATGCAAATAAGAACATTTCAGGAAAATCCCAGTGGAACAGCTAAACTTTATATGAGTTTAATCAGAATCACTGGAAATAATGGCAACTGTGTACTGACTGCTATTTAACATGAATTTAAATTTGAATGGCCAATTCTGAACACAATGATATCCCCATTTATAAGAGGGTGTTCACACTTATACAACTACATTATTTTAGTTTTGTAATTTTTATTTTCCACCTCAAAAATTATTTCAGTTTGTTTCTTATTTTTAATTGAAAGACAAAATAATGATAATTCTTATAATCCTCTACAGATAAGCATGACACATTTGCATTAGAATGAGTAAAATATTAAACCTTTCCTTAGCGCCTCAAGGACAGTATATAGTTTTAGCTCTAGGTAACAATACTGACATTCAATAATTTTTCAACTTTCTAAGAAAAAAATTGTCACTGAATGTTTCTGAATAGTACAGTGGAGCTAATGAATGATGACATAAAAGGAGCATATAGAAGAAAGAATACAGTTGTAATACACAGCTCAGATATAGGTTGTCTATTCCAGTAATATTTAATGCGTGAGTAGATGACATATTACTTTATGATCAGAGATTCTTTGCTATGATTTAGAGAATATCCTCAGGTGACATATTTTTCAAATAAGAATGCCTTTATCCAGTGGCATAGAAACATATAAATCACAATGTCCTGTAGCAAAAGTTCTAATTCCTTCCACATCCTCCCACCAAAAAAAAAATTATATATATATTATTTGGCAGAGTGATCTCTCTCAGCTTTTATTAATGAGGAGAAGGACATGTTATTATTAGTGATGAGCGAGCACTAAAATGTTCGGGTGCTCGTTATTCGGGTTGAGCAAATTGGAATACTCGGGTACTTGACCCGAGCAACGAGCCCAATGTAAGTGTATGGGAAAACTGAACATTTTTGCAGCGATCCCCCGGGGGTCCTTTTAGAGTCTAAAAACATCTGTAAATGATGGAAACACAGCTCAAATGACATGGGAACATCATGAGGAATGCCCCTGGAAGCATTTCTGACTCCCAGGTCACAGCTGTGAGCAATGATGTCAGAGTGTTAAGGGTATGCCACACTAAACAATATCGCTAACGGGATCGCTAAAAAACGTCACTATTTAGCGATCCCGTTAGCGATATTGTTCAGTGCGGCAGCTTCCAGCGACGAGCTTCCTGCTGTGATCTCGCTCGTCGCTGGAATCGTTCCGGACCCTATTTCATCGCTGGCGCTCCCGCTGGGTAAGTATCTTTAATCGCTGTGTGGCACTTTTCTTCGCTGTGTGGCACCTTTTCTTAGCGATTTAGCGGTACTTTTGTACCGCTAAAGTCGTTAAGAAGATCGCTAACGGCGATAGCGTCGTTAACTATATCGCTAAATGTGGCCGCATTTAGCGATATAGAAACAATCCCGCTAGCGATCTCATTAGTATGCAACGCTAACGAGATCGCTAGCGGGATAGCTTAGTGTGGCAGTACCTTTACACTATTTTTATAGGCGCACCAAAAAACATACAAAAACAAAACCAAAATGGATTTTCCTGGGAAATATGTCAAGGAATATCCTTTCCAGGCTAATAACTTTTATATAAGGCAAAATAATGAACCCAAAGTAAAAATGTTCCTCCACCAATTTATCTATGTTCACACGTAGTGTTTTTGATGCGTCTTTTAACGTTACCATTGCTTTCAACCAATACAAATGCATTTACTGTGAAATGTCATTGTAGCATTTAACAACCTTAGCTGGCCATGTGGTGTGTGACACATCATCAGACAAATCTTGTTTCATTTATGTAACAAAGCCAATTTTTATAGGGGCATCAGTCGGCATTACTATTCTTAAAGGGTCAATAGTAAACAGTGGGTCTCCTATGCTGTTATTGCCTATGCATTGAGCGGCTGGGCTGCCAAAAATTAGGACGCACTTCAATACCCCTGTGATGAGACGTACAGCAGGGCCTCATGAAAATGTGTTCCAATTATAAGAAAATAGGTCTCCCATAGTGTTAGCCTATGCATTAAATGCAAGGCCTGCCCTGCAGCACAGTAACACGCACCCCATTAAGTCTTTGAACCCAGGTACTGGATGACAACAGGAAAACCAAGTTCACATTACTCTTTTGCCACTGCCATACAGTTAGTTTATGCATTGAATGCAAGGCCCTCCTTGCATCAAATTCAAACACACCCCAAAAAGGCTTTGAACCGACCTAGTGGATGTACACAGGAAAACCAAGTTCACATTATTCATTTTGTTCTACCATACTGTTAGCCTATGCATTGACTTCAAGGCCCCCTGCAACAAATTTAAATGCACCCCAAAAACAATTTTAATGACGTAGTCGTGTACACAGGAAAACCAATTCACATTAGTTTTGCCATGCCTTGTTAGCTTATTATTTAAAGCAAGGCCCCCCCTGCACAAAGTAAAAACCCCACCCCAAAAGCCTTTAAACCCACGTCCTTGGTGGCACCCGAAAAACATTCTTCCTATTTAATTTTTTACTCCCATATTTTTGACACCAATCCCAAAATTTTAGCTTGAAGACCCCAGTGGACAATTTCAGGTTGACACTGAAACCCAGCAGTGGGCTTTCAGGTTGAGCCCCCAAGACCCATCAGTGGAAATGAACTTTGGGCTTAAGAACCTGCTTGTCAAATTGCTGTGGTGAGTCAAAGATCCTGCATTTTAGCATTGCAGTGTTGAGGCTGAAGAAAA
>JARQOD010000009.1:153943670-154045540 GCA_033576555.1 Oophaga sylvatica
CCCCTAAAAACAAATCTGACATGGGAATCCTAGGTTCCACAACAGGCAACCTAGCAAGATAGGTAGCAATACTCCGAACCTCAGTGGCAAGCTGATCCACATGGCCAGACAACTGTACAAACTCCATTGAGAGAAAAAAAAAATCCTCCCCAGCACCCAGAGATACAGAGGGAAAAAAATGCAACAAACAGAAAAATATCTCTGACAACTCTGACAACCTTTTTTCTTTCACAATATTTTTTCCCTTCTGTGAGTACCATACAATTTTCAAACATACTGTTATGTTTCGGTAGCTGAGGAGTGCAGGTAAAAAAGGCAATACACCAGAGCAGTTGAAATCTAGGAGATTGCAGTACCCTGACTAACCACCACAACTAGAGGCAGCCGTGGAGCGTTCCTACGTTGGTCCTAGACGCCTCGTCACAGCCTGAGAAACTAACTACACCTAAAGATAGATATAGGAAATCTATCTGCCCCGGAGCAGATCCCCAAAGAACATAGAAAGCCCCCAAACATGTAATGGCGGTTAGACAAGAAGAAATACTGACACAGACAGAAAATAGTATGAGCAAACGTTGGGGCACAAACTACCTAAATAGAAAAGGATAGGAAGGGCACTTACTGCAATCCCAAAAAACCCTGAAAAGCACCAACTCTACTAATTTCAAAATCACCTGAGATCACACGACCTCTACCACCTAAATTAGTTCTCTGGTGTAACAAAATCAAAACAGCAGCCACTGAAAAAACTGGAAAAAGCAAAAGTGCAAACATCAGTGGCTGAACTAAACTGAGAGGCAAAAGCCCCCAGAGGGGACCCTGAAGGCCCCCACAGAAGTGCAGGACAAAATGCAAAAATCAAGCACAAAAACAAAAAGAAGAAAATGTCTTATCTGTTAGCAGGAGATGCAGACACGACACAGCAGGCTACAAAGGAAACAGGACTCAAGGATTGAGACCAGAACAATTGATCACCGGCAACCCTGATGGGAAGGCGACTCCCTTATATAAGACCAGTCAGTAACACCTGATTCCCACTCCTCACAATCTTCACTGGACAGTCCAGTACCGTTTGTAACCACCAGAGGGAGCCTCTGCTCAGAAGTCATTTCAAGTCCATTCACAACAGTCCTCTCACCCCCCAATCCTGATTTGCATGGTCCGCTCACCCCCAATCCTGATGTGCATGGTTCCCTCATCCCCAATCCTGATGTGCGTGGCTCCCTTTCCCCCCAATCCTGATATGCATGGTCCCCTCACCCCCCAATCCTGATGTGCATGGTCCCCTCATCCCCAATCCTGATGTGCGTGGCTCCCTTACCCCCCCAATCCTGATATGCATGGTCCCCTCACCCCCCAATCCTGATGTGCATGGTCCCCTCATCCCCAATCCTGATGTGCATGGCCCCCTCACCCCCCAATCCTGGTATGCATGGTCCCCTCACCCCCCAATCCTGATGTGCATGGTCCCCTCACCCCCCAACCCTGATGTGCATGGTCCCCTCACCCCCCAATCCTGATGTGCATGGTCCCCTCACCCCCAATCCTGATGTGCATGGTCCTCTCACCCCCCCAACCAATGTGCATGGTCCCCTCACCCCCCCAATCCTGATGTGCATGGTCCCCTCACCCCCAATCCTGATGTGCATGGTCCCCTCACCCCCCAATACTGATGTGCATGGTCCCCTTACCCCCAATCCTGATGTGCATGGTCCCCTCACCCCCCAATCCTGATGTGCATGGTCCCCTCACCCCCCAATCCTGATGTGCATGGTCCCTTCATCCCCCAATCCTGATGTGCATGGTCCCCTCACCCCCCAATCCTGATGTGCATGGCCCCCCCACCCCCCCCCCCATGCCCTCTCACCCCCCAATCCTGATGTGCATGGTCCCCTACCCCCCAACCCTGATGTGCATGGTCCCCTCACCCCCCAATCCTGATGTGCATGGTCCCCTACCCCCCCAATACCCCATTGATGTGCATGGTCCCCTCACCCCCCAATCCTGATGTGCATGGTCCCCTCACCCCCCAATCTGATGTGCATGGTCCCCTTCACCCCCAATCCTGATGTGCATGGTCCCCTCACCCCCCAATCCTGATGTGCATGGTCCCCTTACCCCCAATCCTGATGTGCATGGTCCCCTCACCCCCCAATCCTGATGTGCATGGTCCCCTCACCCCCAATCCTGATGTGCATGGTCCCCTTCACCCCCAATCCTGATGTGCATGGTCCCCTCACCCCCCAATCCTGATGTGCATGGTCCCCTCACCCCCCAATCCTGATGTGCATGGTCCCCTCACCCCCAACCTGATGTGCATGGTCCCCTCACCCCCCCAATCCTGATGTGCATGGTCCCCTCACCCCCCCAATCCTGATGTGCATGGTCCCTCACCCCCCCAATCCTGATGTGCATGGTCCCCTCACCCCCCATCCTGATGTGCATGGTCCCCTCACCCCCCAATCCTGATGTGCATGGTCCCCTCACCCCCCAATCCTGATGTGCATGGTCCCCTCACCCCCCAATCCTGATGTGCATGGTCCCCTCACCCCCCCTATCCTGATGTGCATGGTCCCCTCACCCCCCTATCCTGATGTGCATGGTCCCCTCACCTCCCCTATCCTGATGTGCATGGCCCCTCACCCCCCCTATCCTGATGTGCATGGTCCCCTCACCCCCCAATCCTGATGTGCATGGTCCCCTCACCCCCCCTCCTGATGTGCATGGCCCCCTCACCCCCCCATCCTGATGTGCATGGTCCGCTCACCCCCCAATCCTGATGTGCATGGTCCCCTCACCCCCCAATCCTGATGTGTATGGTCCCCTCACCCCCCCTATCCTGATGTGCATGGTCCCCTCACCCCCCCAATCCTGATGTGCATGGTCCCCTCACCCCCCAATCCTGATGTGCATGGTCCCCTCACGCCCCCCCTATCCTGATGTGCATGGTCCCCTCACGCCCCCCCTATCCTGATGTGCATGGCCCCCTCACCGCTATTAAACTGCACAGATACCCCAAAAAAAAAAAAACATTTATACTCACCTTTCATCCCTGTGCTCCAGCGCTGTTCCGTTCAGCTGGATCCCGGGGGGAGGAAAGCGGCGCCGGAGTACGCGCATGCCCATACCGCGCGGTCCGGCGCCATATTGCAGAAGACACACTGTAAATGTGTCTTCAGCAAAATGGCGCTGGAGCGTGAATAAGGTAAGTATGGACAGAGAGTGCTTATAGATTCGCCTAAAAGAAAAAAATAGATAAAGATTAATGAGGAATAATAAAGATTATCCACCAGAATATGACATTTAGATTATAGTACATTGAGCGATCCCAGTATATAATGTACATATATTCTGAGTATGGCAGACATGTCAAACATATAAAACATATAAAACATATAAAAGGCACTTTAGTATGGTATAATGAGTTCTAAATGGTCAAAAGGCTATCATATATGGTTGGTATATATGTTATGATATAAAATAAAGAAGCATAAGACCAATTCACTGTTACATTTTAGTAAATCATACTAGTATGATATTTCACAAAAAGAAGAAGAGAAGATGATAACAGAGAACTGGTTAGTCAAATTATATCAGACTAATAGTATCATAGTCCCTATTGAGACCTTTTGGTTCAAGGGACTGTAAGGTATGTATTCAATATGCTTCACGGTGACATAATGCCTTCATTAAGTTACCGCCTCTTCTATTAATTTGTACCTGTTCCAGTACCATAAACTGGAGTTGTGCTATCGTATGGCCCATAGTATTAAAGTGAAACGGGATAGGAAGATGGTTCTTTTTACATCTTATATCCGATTTATGGTGGGATATCCTGTCTTTTATGGCCTGCGTCGTCTCACCAACATAGATCTTGCCACATGGGCATTTTATGGCATAGATCACTGATGTGGAGTCACAAGTAAAGAAACCTTGAATGGGAATATGAGCCCCTGTTTGTGGATGTGAGAGGAATGACCCCTTAAGTATATTAGCGCATTGTGCGCAGTGCAAACATGGGAAAGTCCCCATCCGTTTGGAACGAAGAAATGTTTGTTTAGGAACAATCTTGGTAGAGCCTATATCGGCCCTGATGAGTTTGTTGCGTAAGTTGTGAGTCTTCTAAGCAAGCATAAATGGAACTGAAATCCGGTATTTAGGAACATCACGTAGAACATCCAGTGTTTCCTAATTTTGCTATGGAGTCTGTACATGAAGGGGTGATATGTATGTACAAAGGGGATTCTGGGAGGTGATGTTGTGGAATTTGGAATAGAACGGGATTGTGATTCCGTTAATAAGAGCTTGGGTAACCTCTCTCCCTGAATTTTGACTCCATCTCGTGTAAACGTAAAGTGAGTTTCTCTGGATCGCTGACAATTCTATGAATCCTTTCGAATTGGGAGATAGGTACCGATCTTTTTACAGCCTTGGGATGACAACTCTGGTAGTGTAAAAGACTGTTACGGTCCGTATCCTTAACATACAGATCAAGTGACAATTTACCAAACTCATCAAGTGATATCTTTGTATCTAGGAAATTGATTTCCTGTGAACTAAATTCAAGTGTGAAAGATAGTTCAGGCCATATTGAATTAATGAAGTTGTGGAATTCAATCAGGCTCTCCATCGGACCTTGCCATAAACAAAAAATGTCATCGATATAACGACGCCATACTAGACAGTGATTTTGGTATAGTTGATTAAGATAGATATAATCTAGTTCAAAATAGGACATAAAGCAGTTGGAATATGGGGGGGCCACATTTGACCCCATTGCAGTGCCTTGTTTTTAAAGAAAAAAGTTATCTTCAAACATGAAGAAATTTTTGGTAAGTACCAACTCTAATAGTTCTAAAAGAAAGGAGATAACTGGATCAGTAAATGAAGTTTGTAGTAGTAATCTTCTAGTAGCTTCAATGCCCTTCCTGTGCTGGATGGATGTATAAAGATTATTAACATCCATCGTAACAAGTATTGTACCGTTAGGTACTGTATCGATATCCTTTATGAGTTGAATGAAGGCATTGGTATCTAATATAAAGGATGGAACATCCTTTATAAGAGGTCTCAGGACCTTTTCGAGTACAATGGATAGGGGCGACAAAATCGAGTCGGTTGATGCGACTATCGGACGTCCTGGTGGTCTTATCCAATCTTTTATGGATTTTTGGTAGGGTGTAAAACACTGGGATGAGTGGGTCCACCTTAGTTAGAAAATCCCGTGTTTTGGTATCAATAATGTTAGCTTCATATGCTCTGTTCAAAACCTCAGAAATTTGGTTTCTTAATGATGCGGTGGGATTGTGTGGAAGTGGCTCATATACTACAGAGTTAGCCAATTGTGATCTAATTTCATCCACATAAAATGAAAGGTCCATAATGACCGTGGCACCCCCTTTATCCACAGGTTTGATTATGATGTCCTTGTCGTTCATGAGGGATATTAAAGCTATATGATCCTCTCGACTCAAATTTGGACGGAACTGAAGATCCCCCTTAAGAATTTCTTTAGAATATGTGGTAACCTCTCTGTTGATCAAGGAAATAAAAGTCTCTACTGGATGACTGTTTTTTGGTGGAGAAAAGGTACTGCGTAACTTCAGTCCTAAATCTGATAGATTAAGAGGTGACGATGGTGTGGTGGATACAGGTATAAACGGTATCTCGCTAAAATGTGCCTTCAATCTGAGATTCCTATAGAACCTCTGCAGGTCTAAATCTAACTGAAACGTATTGAATTTATAGGATGGACAGAATGATAGACCTTTCTGTAATAAATTCAATTGGGAGACACCCAAATTTTTGGATGAAATATTAACCACTAGGTTAGTGTTACCTGGGATCTCGTGTGTACCCCGTGACGACTTGTATCTGCGACATTGGCCCCCCGCCTCGTCCTCTTTTTTGTTGAAACCTCGTGTTGGAACCTAAAAAAGAAGCAGAAGAAGAAGAAGACGGACGATTCAAGTCGCTGTCTGAACTGGATCCTGATGTGCCGTCTGTATTTCTGTAAAAACGATGATAAGGACGGGAGGGAGGAGCCCTGCCATTTATAGACTCTTTTCTGAAGATAATCCTGAGTGTCCCGCATGAATTTTTGTCTTTTTCTTTTTTCAGTTTCTTTTCTGAAGGAGTCCAAATTTTCTTTGGTCCGGTTTTGAATACTTTCAAATTCTTCTTTGGATAAAGTCTTTTAGTTGTGTCTCAATATTAGCGACTTTTTCTTGGCAAACTTTAATTTCTTTATTCAGATTTTCTAATGTAAGTGTCATTAAGTCTAGGGAACATTTGTTAAGGATAAGTTCGAATTTTTGACAAAATTCCGGATTATCTTGGAATAGAGTTGGTCGAAGGGATATACATAAGCCCCGTGGAATTCTTTGGGTCTTGATATATTCAGCAATTGTGATGCTGTGTAGTTCTAGACCTGTCAAATGTCGAGCCTCACGTTCCAGATCCCGTGATTTGAAT
This sequence comes from Oophaga sylvatica, assembly GCA_033576555.1. NCBI lineage: Eukaryota > Metazoa > Chordata > Amphibia > Anura > Dendrobatidae > Oophaga > Oophaga sylvatica. The sequence continues at coordinate 153,950,145 of JARQOD010000009.1, forward strand.
TCACTTCCTGAGATTTGCAAAAAATCACTTGAGGTCGTAACCTGTGCTACAATGGCAGCAACTTGACTCTCACTGTATGAAAAACCGGTTGCGGTCATATCTTTTTATGATCCAGAAAAAACAAAAAAATGTAAAGAAATTTATAATAAATTCCTTGGTGATGAAGATACTCCGTATAGGAGGTCCTAATGGAAAGACCATATAAAGGGTGCCCGTGAGAACGGCAATAGCATTTAGATGTATATGCACGTCACTCCTTTATGAAAGGTGGTGCCAGGATGTGGGATGCCAATCCCTCAATATCAAACGTACAAATAGATCCGGCACTCAAAAAGTATGCTTGAAAATAACGATTTATTGATGAATACTCCAATATTTTGTGTGTAACGTTTCGGTCATAAACAGACCTTCTTCAGACTGGAGAATACAGATAAACATATAAACACATAATATAATCAGTCTGTATAATAAATTCGTCAAGAAACTCTGAAACAATGAAAAAATGTACAGGAAAATAACAAATTATGATATACATACAGTAAAAAATAAAAAATATATACTTTATACTTTATAGAGTAAATCAACTCTGGTAGAATACTGGATCATTACAGTGAAAAAATGAGCACAGGTATCTCACTGGATTGCTGTCAAGTAAGTATAATTGATGATTAAGGCACTAGACACTGTAAGGACTATAAGAAATCTGAGTGTGTATACATCCCTCATAAATGGTGTAATACATCAATACTATATAGTAGGATCATCAATGTTCTAAATATTAGTGTCCAAAAGGTGAGTTAAGATTCAACAGGACATATAACATAGTATATATGAGATGATAAAGAGGCTGTAATAAGTAAACTCACTATCCTTACCCAGTGGTGTTGGAAACAAAGTGTAAATAGAACCGATATGAGATCTGTGGATAAATACATAGAGAGACCGCTAAGATGTGGTAGAGAATCACTGCTATCCAGTGTAACTATAACAGTAATAGAGATGTGGTATACGTATAGTGACAATAGAGTAAGGTGCACATGCTTACCAGGGGATCGCCTGTGAAGTAAACAGGAAGAGCGCTATGTGGTAATGCTGAATTAGCTGTGGAAATAACGCTGTAGGTGAGCCCTGCACAAAGTGAATTCAAATCACGGGATCTGGAACGTGAGGCTCGACATTTGACAGGTCTAGAACTACACAGCATCACAATTGCTGAATATATCAAGACCCAAAGAATTCCACGGGGCTTACGTGTATCCCTTCGACCAACTCTATTCCAAGATAATCCGAAATTTTGTCAAAAATTCGAACTTATCCTTAACAAATGTTCCCTAGACTTAATGACACTTACATTAGAAAATCTGAATAAAGAAATTAAAGTTTGCCAAGAAAAAGTCGCTAATATTGAGACACAACTAAAAGACTCTTTATCCAAAGAAGAATTTGAAAGTATTCAAAACCGGACCAAAGAAAATTTGGACTCCTTCAGAAAAGAAACTGAAAAAAGGAAAAGACAAAAATTCATGCGGGACACTCAGGATTATCTTCAGAAAAGAGTCTATAAATGGCAGGGCTCCTCCTCCTCCCGTCCTTATCATCGTTTTTACAGAAATACAGACGGCACATCAGGATCCAGTTCAGACAGCGACTTCAATCGTCCGTCTTCTTCTTCTTCTGCTTCTTTTTTAGGTTCCAACACGAGGTTTCAACAAAAAAGAGGACGAGGCGGGGGGGCCAATGTCGCAGATACAAGTCATCACGGGGTATACACGAGATCCCAGGTAACACTAACCTAGTGGTTAATATTTCATCCAAAAATTTGGTGTCTCTCAATTGAATTTATTACAGAAAGGTCTATCATTCTGTCCATCCTATAAATTCAATACGTTTCAGTTAGATTTAGACCTGCAGAAGTTCTATAGGAATCTCAGATTGAAGGCACATTTTAGCGAGATACCGTTTATACCTGTATCCACCACACCATCGTCACCTCTTAATCTATCAGATTTAGGACTGAAGTTACGCAGTACCTTTTCTCTACCAAAAAACAGTCATCCAGTAGAGACTTTTATTTCCTTGATCAACAGAGAGGTTACCACATATTCTAAAGAAATTCTTAAGGGGATCTTCAGTTCCGTCCAAATTTGAGTCGAGAGGATCATATAGCTTTAATATCCCTCATGAACGACAAGGACATCATAATCAAACCTGCGGATAAAGGGGGTGCCACGGTCATTATGGACCTTTCATTTTATGTGGATGAAATTAGATCACAATTTGCTAACTCTGTAGTATATGAGCCACTTCCACACAATCCCACCGCATCATTAAGAAACCAAATTTCTGAGGTTTTGAACAGAGCATATGAAGCTAACATTATTGATACCAAAACACGGGATTTTCTAACTAAGGTGGACCCACTCATCCCAGTGTTTTACACCCTACCAAAAATCCATAAAAGATTGGATAGACCACCAGGACGTCCGGTAGTCGCATCAACCGACTCGATTTTGTCGCCCCTATCCATTGTACTCGAAAAGGTCCTGACACCTCTTATAAAGGATGTTCCATCCTTTATATTAGATACCAATGCCTTCATTCAACTCATAAAGGATATCGATACAGTACCTAACGGTACAATACTTGTTACGATGGATGTTAATAATCTTTATACATTTATCCAGCACAGGAAGGGCATTGAAGCTACTAGAAGATTACTACTACAAACTTCATTTACTGATCCAGTTATCTCCTTTCTTTTAGAACTATTAGAGTTGGTACTTACCAAAAATTTCTTCATGTTTGAAGATAACTTTTTTCTTCAAAAACAAGGCACTGCAATGGGGTCAAATGTGGCCCCCCCATATTCCAACTGCTTTATGTCCTATTTTGAACTAGATTATATCTATCTTAATCAACTATACCAAAATCACTGTCTAGTATGGGTCGTTATATCGATGACATTTTTTGTTTATGGCAAGGTCCGATGGAGAGCCTGATTGAATTCAACAACTTCATTAATTCAATATGGCCTGAACTATCTTTCACACTTGAATTTAGTTCACAGGAAATCAATTTCCTAGATACAAAGATATCACTTGATGAGTTTGGTAAATTGTCACTTGATCTGTATGTTAAGGATACGGACCGTAACAGTCTTTTACACTACCAGAGTTGTCATCCCAAGGCTGTAAAAAGATCGGTACCTATCTCCCAATTCGAAAGGGTTCATAGAATTGTCAGCGATCCAGAGAAACTCACTATACGTTTACACGAGATGGAGTCAAAATTCAGGGAGAGAGGTTACCCAAGCTCTTTATTAACGGAATCACAATCCCGTTCTATTCCAAATTCTACAACATCACCTCCCAGAATCCCCTTTGTACATACATATCACCCCTTCATGTACAGACTCCATAGCAAAATTAGGAAACACTGGCATGTTCTACGTGATAGTTTCCCTAATATACCGGAATTTCAAGTTCCATTTATGCCTTGCATCAGAAGACCTCACAACTTACGCAACAAACTCATCAGGGCCGATATAGGCTCTACCAAGATTGTTCCTAAACAAACATTTCTTCGTTCCAAACGGATGGGGACTTTCCCATGTTTGCACTGCGCACAATGCGCTAATATACTTAAGGGGTCATTCCTCTCACATCCACAAACAGGGCTCGTATTCCCATTCAAGGTTTCTTTACTTGTGACTCCACATCAGTGATCTATGCCATAAAATGCCCATGTGGCAAGATCTATGTTGGTGAGACGACGCAGGCCATAAAAGACAGGATATCCCACCATAAATCGGATATAAGATGTAAAAAGAACCATCTTCCTATCCCGTTTCACTTTAATACTATGGGCCACACGATAGCACAACTCCAGTTTATGGTACTGGAACAGGTACAAATTAATAGAAGAGGCGATAACTTAATGAAGGCATTATGTCACCGTGAAGCATATTGGATACATACCTTACAGTCCCTTGAACCAAAAGGTCTCAATAGGGACTATGATACTATTAGTCTGATATAATTTGACTAACCAGTTCTCTGTTATCATCTTCTCTTCTTTTTGTGAAATATCATACTAGCATGATTTACTAAAATGTAACAGTGAATTGCTCTTATGCTTCTTTATTTTATATCATAACATATATACCAATCATATATGATAGCCTCTTGACCATTTAGAACTCATTATACCATACTAAAGTGCCTTTTATATGTTTTATATGTTTGACATGTCTACCATACTCAGAATATATGTACATTATATACTGGGATCGCTCCAATGTACTATAATCTAAATGTCATATTCTGGTGGATAATCTTTATTATTCCTCATTAATCTTTATCTATTTTTTTTTTTTAGGCGAATCTATAAGCACTCTCTGTCCATACTTACCTTATTCACGCTCCAGCGCTGTGTTATCCACACCATATGAAGTCTGGATTCTCTCACCTATGAGACCGCCTCTTTGTTTGCGCTCCACCAGTGTTCCAAAGTGTTTTTACACTTGGCCACGCCCACTTATGACGCACTTCCGGCTCATGAGAATTACCAAGCGCTCCATCTGCGTTCCACAGCACGGCCAATAGGAATGAGGTCACTTCCGGTAACGCCACTATATACAGCACACACGTGCAGGGCTCACCTACAGCGCCATTTCCACAGCTAATTCAGCATTACCACATAGCGCTCTTCCTGTTTACTTCACAGGCGATCCCCTGGTAAGCATGTGCACCTTACTCTATTGTCACTATACGTATACCACATCTCTATTACTGTTATAGTGTTTACCTCTGTTACACTGGATAGCAGTGATTCTCTACCACATCTTAGCGGTCTCTCTATGTATTTATCCACAGATCTCATATCGGTTCTATTTACACTTTGTTTCCAACACCACTGGGTAAGGATAGTGAGTTTACTTATTACAGCCTCTTTATCATCTCATATATACTATGTTATATGTCCTGTTGAATCTTAACTCACCTTTTGGACACTAATATTTAGAACATTGATGATCCTACTATATAGTATTGATGTATTACACCATTTATGAGGGATGTATACACACTCAGATTTCTTATAGTCCTTACAGTGTCTAGTGCCTTAATCATCAATTATACTTACTTGACAGCAATCCAGTGAGATACCTGTGCTCATTTTTTCACTGTAATGATCCAGTATTCTACCAGAGTTGATTTACTCTATAAAGTATAAAGTATATATTTTTTATTTTTTACTGTATGTATATCATAATTTGTTATTTTCCTGTACATTTTTTCATTGTTTCAGAGTTTCTTGACAAATTTATTATACAGACTGATTATATTATGTGTTTATATGTTTATCTGTATTCTCCAGTTTGAAGAAGGTCTGTTTATGACCGAAACGTTACACACAAAATATTGGAGTATTCATCAATAAATCGTTATTTTCAAGCATACTTTTTGAGTGCCGGATCTATTTGTACATTTGATATTGAGGGATTGGCATCCCACATCCTGGCACCACCTTTCATAAAGGAGTGACATGCATATACATCTAGTATTTCACTGGGAGCCATGTTGAATAATTTGCCAAAGTTTACTGGGAGCAATGTGATGTTGTGAAGTTGAACGGAGGGTATCCGTTTAATGATGCGGATTCATCCCATGACGCCGGCCCTGGAGGCAGAGATAGCATTAATGGCCCTGGAAGGGCAGGGCCGGATTAACGTAGGGGCTGATGGAGCTGCAGCTCCAGGCCCCTTGTTAGAGATAGGCCCATCCCCCGGCCCAGCCAGCCGCTTGTTATCTAGTGGCTCTCTGCTCTCCTCCCTTCCCTGTGCTGCTGACGTCAGCCTGGTGATGGAGGGGGAGGTGAGGAGCCAGGAGAGACTGTGTGCTGGAGGGGGAGAGAGGAAACCTGGTGCTGAAAGTACTATAGGAGAGGAGTCGGCAGCAGCACAGTGTTATCTCATTCACCCAATCCAGAAGCAGGATGTAAATGAAGGCAGAACATGTGACCACAGAGCAGCCAGTCACAGCTCACCTTTCACTTGTCCTCATCCATGCACTGTCTTCTTACAGCTTTGCCTATTGGCATCCTGCCCTGTGTTCAGTGTCACGTTGTAGTGACGGTCCCTGTCTGGAGGAGAGAGTTAGAGACAGGCAGGCAGAGGTGTGTGTGCTGTTACAAGAATCCCAGCCATATTACAGTGAAAGCAGATGGAGAATCCTGAAGTCTCTGCACAGGTTTGTGTTATAAAGTGTGTGGTTTCTGACAAATTCCATCAGTAGCATTGAATGGCCCATAGTATATATAATGCAGCATTGAGAGGCCCATTCTAGTATATAGCGCAGCATTGAATGGCCCATAGTATATATAGCACAGCATTGAATGGCCCATAGTATATATAGCGCAGCATTTAGAGGCCCTCTCAATGCTGCATTATATATACTATGGGCCATTCAATGCTGCCCTATATATACTATGGGCCATTCAATGCTGTGCTATATATACTATGGGCCATTCAATGCTGCGCTATATGGGCCTCTCAATGCTGCATTATATATACTATGGGCCTCTCAATGCTGCGCAACTATGGGCCATTCAATGCTGCATTATATATACTATGGGCCATTCAATGCTGCATTATATATACTATGGGCCATGCAATGCTGCGCTATATGGGCCTCTCAATGCTGCATTATATATACTATGGGCCTCTCAATGCTGCGCAACTATGGGCCATTCAATGCTGCATTATATATACTATGGGCCATTCAATGCTGCATTATATATACTATGGGCCATGCAATGCTGCGCTATATATACTATGGGCCATTCAATGCTGCGCTATATATACTATGGGCCATTCAATGCTGCATTATATATACTATGGGCCATTCAATGCTGCATTATATATACTATGGGCCATGCAATGCTGCGCTATATATACTATGGGCCATTCAATGCTGCGCTATATATACTATGGGCCATTCAATGCTGCATTATATATACTATGGGCCATGCAATGCTGCGCTATATATACTATGGGCCATGCAATGCTGCGCTATATATACTATGGGCCATGCAATGCTGTGCTATATATACTATGGGCCATTCAATGCTGCATTATATATACTATGGGCCATTCAATGCTGCGCTATATACTAGAATGGGCCTCTCAATGTCGCCCTATATTACTATGGGACATTCAATGCTGCGTTATATACTAGAATGGGCCTCTCAATGTTGCCCTATATTACTATGGGACATTCAATGCTGCACCATATACTAGAATGGGAGCGTTTAAATGCCCTCTCTCTGTTATGTATTGAAAATAGATTGCTGAATGAGCTTAATCTTGATTCTGCAATTGAGGAATTTGCAAGCAAAAAAGCACGAAAAGTGAATGTGTAGTTTAATTTTCTTCTACCAGTTTGATTTATTTACGATAAAACACAGTTTAGCGTTCAGTGAATAACCCTGTTTATTTGCCTCATAAGTTACTATCAGCGTGATAACCATAACAGACTTTCTATATCCACCATATACTAGAATGGGCCTCTCAATGTTGCCATATATGTGTATGGGGCCTCTCTGACGCAATATTACTAATGTGGCTATGTATGGCAGTATTATTGAGATGGCTATGTGTGGCAGTATTAAGGGGGCTGTGTGTGGCACTATAAGAGGGCTATGTGTGGCAGTATTAAGGGCCGTTTAGACTGTCCAAATTCTTGTCTGATCGGCCGGACTTTAATTATTTCCCAGGGTGCCCTGAGGCTGAGAAGGTTGAGAAAAACTGCTATAGGAGGACGTCAAACTGAGGTGTGAGTTGTGTGTTCCTGTGGAGCAGGTACTAATGTTATAATACATCTTGTGCTGCTGACATATATACAGACATGTTATTGCTATGTATAGCTGTGGTACTGGTATATAAGCAGGTACTAATGTTATACATAGATGTGCTGCTGACATATATACACACACAGTACTGGTATATATGGCTGTGATACTGGTATATAGGCAGGTACTAATGTTATAGATGGGCTGCTGACATACATACAGACACAGAACTGGTATATATAGCCGTGGTACTGGTATATACGCAGGTATTAATGTTATATGTAGATGTGCTGCTGACATATATACAGACAGGTGGCCAATCAGTGGCTACTGTCTGAAGTTCTGGCATGGTGGCCGCCATCATGCTAGGAGTTCTGACAGTGACTGCTGCAGCGGATGATTGTCACACCTGTCCGGCGCATAATCTCATTACTTGGACCATTGCCATTAATATGGAGGTTGATTGGGGATTGTGATCCACCAGCTGCTTGTTAGTCCCTGGATTGTGGATTATTATCTGTATTTACCCACATAGTCAATGTCCGCACGTGTAGATTGTGCCTGGATTGTGGATTTTAATCTGTATTTATTTGCCTCATAAGTTACTATCAGCGTGCGTAATAACCATAACATACTTTATATCCACTGTATTTATATTAGGCATGTATCATATATTTATATTTACTTTGTTCTATAGCTTTATTTACAATAAAACACAGTTTAACGTTCAGTGAATAACCCTGCTTATTTGCCTCATAAGTTACTATCAGCGCGATAACCATAACAGACTTTCTATATCCACTGTATTTATATTAGGCATGTATCATATATTTACTTTGTTTATATCTTTTACGTTACATTTTTGGCCTTTGTGAATTGCCGTGTTTGGCCCCACCCCTTGCCCCGCCCCTTCAGCTCCAGGCCCATCATGTTCTTAATCCGGCCCTGTGGAAGGGGAGGCATGGGATTCTGTTATGCTTAGGTCCCCCAGAGACAGAGATACCCTGGACAAAGTGCTGCGCATACCTGAGGAGACGCATGGGTATCCCACTGACGTAGGGGAACTGCGCATGCGACTGTTTCACCAGGCACAAAGAGAGGGGGAGACTGTGACACAATTTATGAACACCCTGCAAGAGCTCCATACTGCCATCAAATGGAAGGATGGTGGGGGTGTAGGGTCAGTAGACGTTGTGCTCCAGGATCAGCTGGTGACGGGTATGGGCGACGTGTTGATGAAACAGGCTCTGCGAGAGCGCATGCGAGTAAAGCCAGATATAACTTTCTCTGAAGTTGGCAGTGAGGTGAGTGTGCGAGAGCAATAGCAGGGAGTGACAGGGCCAGTGGGGAAGGTACGGAGCAGGGAGGTAACCACCACTGCCTCAAGAAGGACTCGGGCAGTAGAGTCCGGCTCTTTGGTACGGGGAAGAGAAGTTGCCCCCCGGTATGAGATTGCTGCTACCCGGAAGAGAAGCCCTCTTACGTGTTATACCTGTGGAGAGCCCGGCCACATCTCCCGGTGTTGTCCCCGTCAGAGTCGACCATCCCCCCGCCATCAGTTAAACTAGGTGGCTCAGAGCCCGAGGAACGCAGCCCGGAGCGTGAAGATTGTAGTAAGAGTAGTAGAAGTCCCACCAGCCTTGTTTCCATGTGCCCCCTGGTATGGGCAGAAATCAATGGAAGAGCAGTGCGGTGCGTGGAAGACACCGGCTCACAAGTGACCACCATGCCTGAAGGATATTTCCGCCGTCACTTCACCGAGGCACTACGGCCAGAATGGGGCCCAGTGATCAAACTTATGACGGCCAATCACGTACCCATCCCGGTCGCAGGGGTGGTATGGATGAATATAGAAGTCTGCGGTAAAGATGTGGGGAGAAGAGGCATAGTACTGGTGGATGGAGAAGCAGCTAAAGACCATACCAGAGCAGTTCCTGCAGCAATGGAGCGTCCAAACCCCTCAGAGAAGGGTCTTTCAACAACTGATACGGACAGCTCAGGTCCGGGAAACATACAGTGATGGGAAGGAACTCGGCAAAGTCATCGCACCCGCCTCTGTTAATCGAGTGTTGCCCCCTGGACAGACTGTGCTCCCCCTACCTGTTCAAGCCGGTATTCCCCTAGAGCGGGTGGAGGTTCAAATCAAACCCAGCAGAGCCGACCAGTTGCCGTTGGAAATAATTGTCGTTCGGACCCTGGCTATCGTGCGGGATGGCACTGTCCTAGTACGCTGTTTAAACTTGGGGGAGACTGATGCAACTTTAGGAGTGAAGTCTCTCATGTCCTAGGCCTCCCAGATGAGCTTGTTCCATCTGAAACAGTACAGTTGACTGTAAGGACAGAAGATCCGTGGCTGTGACCATCAAGGCGGAGGCAGCCCCGGACCCCAGATTGCTGCAGGAGGGAGACGGATACTGGAACACATCAGGGCAGAGCTCTCAGAACTGACCCCACAGCGGGTGCCCCAGGTGGAAGCCTTGTTGGGAAAATACCAGGAAGTGTTTGCCAAAAACGAAGACGACTTTGGGCACACCACGGCCATCACACACGAGATACCCACAGGGGATGCGGCACCAATCCGGGAACGATACCGCCAGATACCCCCACAGATGTACCAGGAGGTGAAGGGAATGCTGTTGCAAATGTTGAAGAAGGGAGTTATACGTGAGAGTCAGAACCCGTTGGCTGCCCCCATAATCTTGGTGAGGAAGAAGGACAGGTTTCTACGCTTCTGTGTGGACTACCGCCGGCTCATGGCTTGCATAGTGCAAGACTCGTATCCGCTGCCAAGGATAGAGGAGTCTCTGTCGGTGCTAAGGAATGCCAGGTACTTTTCCACCTTAGATCTGGCCAGCGGTTCCTGGCAAGTACCAATGTCTGAACGAGACCGAGCCAAGTCAGCCTTCATTCTCCCGATGGGATTGTACGAGTTCGACCTCATGCCCTTCGGCCTAGCTAATGCCCGAGGAACGTTTCAACGCCTCATGGAGAGATGTTTGGGGGACCTGAACTTTGAAGCGACTTTGATTTACTTGGATGATATCATCGTCTTTGCCCCCACCTTTGAAGAACACCTGCAGAGGCTGGAGCAGGTTCTGAGTCGGCTACAGAAGTATGGGTTGAAAGTGAAACCTCAGAAGTGTCACCTCTTCTGGACTGAGATTGAATACTTGGGGCAAGTTGTCTCTGCTGAGGGAGTGAGGCCTTCTCAGGAGAAGATCGCTGCGGTACAAAAGTGGCCAACCCCACAAACTGTGAAAGATGTACGTACATTTCTGGGACTCACCAGATACTTCCGGCGCTTCGTAAAAGACTTTACCCGCATTGCAAATCCTCTGTTGGAGTTGTTTAAGGGAGTACCCTCCTGTGCCAAAAACAGGAACATACAGTGGGGAAAGCGTCAGGAAGAAGCATTCCTAGCCCTGAAGAAGGCTTTGACGGAGGCCCGTGCTGGCCTATGCTGACTTCTCGCAGCCGTTCATCGTACACACCGATGGGAGTCTACAGCGGCTCGGAGCAGTGCTATCCCAGATGCAGGACGGAAAAGAGCGCGTCATAGCATACGCTAGTCGGTCTTTACATGACTAGGAAAAGAATCCATAAAACTACAGTTTATTCAAACTGGAGCTGTTGGCGCTGGTGTGGGCGATGACTGAGAAGTTTGCGGAGTATTTGGCTGCCTCAGAAGTTCACATACGTACGGATAACAATCCGTTGGCTCATCTAGAAACCGCTAAGTTAGGGGCTCTAGAGCAACGATGGGTAGCCCGGAAGGCCAAGTTCCGATACAGAATCTCCTACAAGAGAGGAGCAGAGAATGTTCATGGTGATGCCCTTTCTCGAGTGAATTATCGCAAACCAGCGCCCAATTGGGAAGAAGAGCTGGAGGCTGTGGAAGTCCCAAACTTTGGAGGGACTGCCAGGATGGTGGCAGCTACGCGGGAGACTGGTCAAGAAGAAGCCCATGTGAATTTGCTGGAGCAGCCCTGCGATGAGTGTGTCCAAATACAGCAGGAGGATAAGGAGATAGCCCAGCTGAGACGGTGGGTCGGGTCTAGACATGGGCCCAGTCAAAGTGAGAGGAGGTCTGCCTCACTTGAGATGCTGAGGATGCTGTGTCAGTGGGATAGGCTGCGGTTGAGGGATGGTATCCTGTAAAGAAGAATGTTCCTCCAATCGGAGCTCGGCCTTGTCTGGCAGACGGTTATCCCCTCGTCCCTGGTAGACCAGGTAGCTACCGAAGCACAGGGAGCGCACTTTGGGCTGCAAAAAAGCCTTCTAGTGGTTGCAGCGCCTGTTCTATCATCCCAATCTGAGGAACGGCATGGAAAGGGTCTGTCAACAGTGTCAGAGTTGTGATCTGGTCAAACCACCAGAACAACGGGACCCCACAGAGACTGTGAAGTCCTCCGGCCCTATGGATCTACTAGACATAGACTACCTGACCATTGAACCAGCACACCAAGGCTATGAGCACTGTTTGGTGATGATAGGCCATTTTCCTAAGTTTGCCGTAGTGACACTAACACAGGACCAGACTGCCGAGTCTGCTGTTCACGCAATCTGCAAACACTTCATTCAGGTGTAAGGGTGCCCCAAACGCATTCATTCCGATCGGGGGGCCTGCTTCCTCAGAAAAGTGATGGAGGAGCTGCACCAGTTGTACAAAATCAATAAGTTCCGGACAACTCTTTATCATCCACAGGGGAACGGAGCCTTGTGAGAGATTTAACCGCACCCTGATCCAGATGCTGAGGATACTAGAAGAGGATCAGAAGACACATTGGACTGAGTTCGTCCCTGAGTTGGTGTGGGTGTATAACAATCGGAAACATAGCACCACCGGCTTCACACCCTACTCTCTGTTCTTTGGACGGTCCGGGAAGGAGTTGGCGGAGTTGGAGTTGGAGCCCGAGGAGGACTACCCACGGATGGGGGTGTACTCCTGGATTCAAGAACACCGTTGTAACGGGTCTGGGAGGCGGAACCTCTGAGCTACTATACAAAGGGGCGGACCTTGTAAGAGAGCAGGTGGCGACCAGGGTGGACGGGCAGGTAGTAACAGCAGATAACCGGGGTAGTCTCTGGATGAACGGGCAGGAAGTCGCGGCAAGTGACCGAGGCAGTCTCTGGATGAGTGGGCAGGAGGTCACGGCAGGTGACCGGGGCAGTCTCTGGACGAGTGGGCAGGAGGTCACGGCAAGTGACCGGGGCAGTCTCTGGATGAGTGGGCAGGAGGTCACGGCAAGTGACCGGGGCAGTCTCTGGATGAGTGGGCAGGAGGTCACGGCAAGTGACCGGGGCAGTCTCTGGATGAGTGGGCAGGAGGTCACGGCAAGTGACCGGGGCAGTCTCTGGAGGAGTGGGCAGGTGGTCACGGCAAGTGACCGGGGCAGTCTCTGGAAGAAGGTAGATACGACCTGTGATGGCTGAGCCTTCAGGTAGGCTAGCAGGAAGATAGAAGATGAGCGCTCCCAGGTGAGCGAGCGAGAGTCACTGGAATAGCAGAAGATCACGGTACGTGACGGCAGAGCCTCCAGGTAGGCTAGCAGGCAGGTAACAGATGAGCGCTCCCAGGTGTGCTAGCAGGCAGGTAACAGATGAGCGCTCCCAGGTGAGCGGGCGAGAGTCACTGGAATAGCAGAAGATCACGGTACGTGACGGCAGAGCCTCCAGGTAGGCCAGCAGGCAGGTAACAGATGAGCGCTCCCAGGTGAGCTAGCAGGCAGGTAACAGACAGCAACCTGGCAGGAATCAGACAGGTATCTGGCAAGTACCCTGAGGACTGAAGCAGAGTAGTGAACAGTGCAACAACATTGCCCGGGCACCTCCATTTTGGAGGAGGGGCCTTATATAAGGTGAAGTCCTCCGGCCATTGGCCGGGGACTCCTTAGGACGACGCGCGCGGCCCCTTTAAGAGGGAGGGCAGCGCCCGCGCGCGCGCCCTAAGCACAGTGGCAGGAAAGGAGCGTGCGCCGCCAGCAGAGCGGCAGGAGGACGCCGGACCTGGAGCAGAGGGGTGAGGGGAACAGCGTCCCTGCCTGGCAGAGGGCAGGGACGCCGACGCTACAGTACCCCCCCCCTTTAGGCCCCCCCTTTTTTAGGCCAGAAGGAAATTTAGCTAGGATGAGAGGGGCATGGATGTTCTCCCGAGGCTCCCACGTTCTCTCCTCAGGACCAAACCCCTTCCAATCCACCAAAAATAGGTCTTCCTTCTTACCCTTTTGGTGGCCAAAATGTTCTCTACCTCAAATTCGTTTTCAGCTGAAACCGGAGCAGGAGGCGTACCTGTAGACTTGGAAAAAGAGTTAAGTACCACCGGTTTGAGGAGAGATACATGGAAGGAGTTAGGGATCCGCAAGTTGGCCGGAAGTTTCAATTTATAGGCCACTGGGTTGATCTGACTGATGACCTCCAAAGGACCGATGAATCGAGGCCCTAACTTATAGGAAGGAATCTTGAGCCGGACATACTTGGACGAGAGCCAGACCTTATAACCCCGGACGGAATTGCGGAGGATCCAGACGTTTTTTGTCAGCATGTCTTTTCATACGCTCGGATGACAGAAGGAGTGCGGACCGGGTACTCTCCCATATGGAGGAAAATTTGTTAACAAGAGATTCCGCAGCCGGATTGTCCACTGAGATGGAGACGGGAAATGGGATCCGAGGATGCTGACCGAAGACTACAAAAAACGGGGATTTGGAGGAAGATTCGCTCTCGTGATTGTTGTAAGAAAATTCGGCCCATGGCAGGAGATCCACCAGTCAGAATGGTGGACATTAACGAAGTGCCGGAGGTAACTGGTCAGGATCTGATTGACCAGCTCCACTTGACCATTGGACTGTGGGTGGTAGGCGGAGGAGAAGTCCAAGGTGACTGTCATGTGTGCATTGCCACGAAGATCGTCGCGGTTGCACATTTTGACTTCTCACAGCTGAGCTGCTGTTTCTTTGTGTTTGGCAGCTAGGGAGTTAATTCTGTCTGTGCTCGGTGCTGGGACTGGGTGCAGTTTCTCCCGGATGCAATTGATTATTTGTTGATTGGTTTCCTTTAAATTCCTGGTTGTCTGCTTGGGGAGTTGCCAGTGAAACCTTCATGCAGACCACAGATAGGAATGAATCTGTATAGACTTTAGTTGTGAGCTCCTTAGTTGTTCTAAGCTCAACTTGGTTAGAGTTTATTTCCCAGACCATTTATGTTCCTTTGGTGTTTGAGTGTGTATGCAAGCGAGTGTTATCCTGTCTGTCTTATATGTCTAATCTGTGTATTTAGCTGAGATCAGCCCATATCCCTTTGGTGGTAGTCAGGATCCTTCTTAGGACTGATTACAGGGTTCAGGGTCTGATAGGAGACAGGGTTAGGTTGGAGACTTGGACCTCTGAACCATTATCAGTACCTCCAAGGTGAGGGATTAGTTAGGACCCCAGTTTAGGGTCAGGTTAGATCCCGTCCACCTCTTTCCTGTTTCAGCTCATCAAGTCCTCAAGATTAACCCTGAGTTCAGCAGATATCGTGTCAGGTAAATCTATTCTATACTTACATGCTGATGTTGCTATACTAGTTGTTGTATAGAGTGTTGTTCCTGTATTAATAGTTTACTGACATTGTATACATATCATTAGACAGCGTGACATTTTCACTGGCCATAAAAATTATCTCCAGTTACCATGGATCCAGTAGCCCAGCTGGCTCTGCAGTTGCAGGGATTATCCATGGAGCTGACGGACATTAAGTCCAAAGTTTTGTCTCCCCTGGAGCAAACCAGAGTTGAACCTAAAGTAGCTCTCCCGGACAGGTTCACTGGTGGGCGAGACAAATTTTTCACCTTCCGGGAGGCATGTAAATTGTATTTTCGGCTTCGGCCTCGATCATCAGGGAGTGAGGAGCAGAGAGTGGGAATTGTTATCTCACTTCTGCAAGGGGACCCTCAATCCTGGGCATTTTCCCTTCCTCCGGGATCCCCGGCTCTACTGTCTGTAGATCAATTTTTTACTGCCCTGGGATTGGTATATGATGACCCAGATCGGGTCTCTCTTGCTGAGACAAAATTACGTAAGATACAGCAGGGAGATCGTCCGGCAGAGGAATTTGCTTCTGAGTTTCGTAGATGGGCCACAGATACTCAGTGGAATGACCCAGCTCTTAGGAGCCAGTTTTGTCATGGGCTTTCTGATAAATTAAAAGACATTTTGGCTCAGTATGAGTCTCCTCCTTCTCTGGAGGCTGCTATGGCCTTAGCTATCCGTACTGATAGACGGCTTCGGGAGAGGGGTGAGGTAACCCCACTCTCTGTTGTTTCTCCACCTACCACTAAAGTCCCTTATGTTGAGGTTCCCCTTGTCTGTTTGGATGAGCCTATGCAGTTGGGAGGGACATCATTTCGTAGGAGGGGATTGGCGGTACGCCGCAGGACTAGAAGATGTTTTTTCTGCGGGAAAGAGGGACATTTTGTTGGAGAATGTCCATCCCGTGCCTTGTTGAGCCAAAAGTCGCCGGAAAACTGTTAATCCCAGGTTGTGTGGTGGACGACAACCTGGGAGTATGTATTTCATCCGCCAGTTCTTCTCAGTTCCTTGTACCAGTGGAGGTGGTAGTTGGTACGAGAGTGGAGAGATTGTCTGTTCTTCTTGATAGTGGTTCCGGGGCTAATCTGGTTGACGCTCAGTTTGCTCAGGCTCAAGGTATGCATCTGAGTGTATTGGTCAAACCGATCCCTATATTCTCCATTGACGCCAGGCCTCTCGGCCAAGGTAGCTTTGTTCATGAGGTTCATAACATTGACCTTCGGGTAGGGGCAATACATAGGGAACAATTATCTTGTTATGTGTTGGAGGGTCTACCTACTCCCATTGTGTTGGGACTTCCTTGGTTGGTTAAACATAACCCTGTGATTAATTGGCAGTCCAGAGAAATAAGCCAATGGGGTGAGTTTTGCAAAAGCAACTGCATGAACACAGTCATCAGTGCGGTCGTGCCTAGTACATTGCCTCCTTTTTTGGAGGATTTTGGGGATGTTTTCTCTGAGGAGGGGTGTCAGGAGTTGCCTCCTCATCGCGTGTATGACTGCTCTATTAATCTCCTTCCTGATGCTAAGTTGCCTAAAGCTAGGTTGTATAATCTTTCTGGTCCTGAGAGGCAGGCTATGAAAGATTATATTTCTGAAAGTCTGGCCAAAGGGCATATTAGACCTTCATCTTCCCCAGTAGCCGCGGGGTTCTTCTTTGTGAAGAAGAAAGATGGAGGCCTACGCCCTTGCTTGGATGTCCGCGAACTTAATCGGATTACTGTTCGAGATCCGTATCCACTCCCTCTTATTCCTGATCTCTTCAATCAAATTGTTGGCGCCAAATGGTTTTCTAAATTGGATCTCAGGGGGGCGTATAATCTGATTAGGATAAAAGAGGGGGATGAGTGGAAAACGGCGTTTAACACGCCGGAGGGACATTATGAGAACCTAGTCATGCCTTTTGGTCTGACTACTGCACCAGCAGTATTCCAACATTTTGTTAATGACATTTTTCGTCACCTTGTGGGGCTGTTTGTGGTTGTATATTTGGACGACATTTTAATTTACTCGCCAGATCTTGTGTCTCATCAGGAGCATGTGAGACAGGTGTTGCAGATCTTGCGAGACAATAAACTATACGCCAAACTGGAGAAGTGTGTATTTGCCGTACAGGAACTTCAGTTTTTGGGTTTTTTGGTGTCAGCCTCCGGTTTCCGTATGGACCCTGAAAAGGTGAGAGCAGTGCTTGAATGGGATCAGCCAGGGGATCTTAAGGCTCTGCAGCGTTTTTTGGGTTTGCTAACTACTACCGGAAATTTATTTGTAATTTCTCATCTGTCGTCAAACCTCTCACTGACATGACAAGAAAAGGGACGGATTTTTCTAAATGGTCGGACAAAGCTTGCCAAGCCTTTTCCTCTTTGAAGAAATGTTTTGCTTCGGCACCCGTTCTCATCCAACCAGATGCATCTCAGCCGTTCATTGTGGAGGTGGATGCGTCTGACGTAGGGGTGGGTGCTATATTGTCCCAGGGTCCGTCCCCTGGTAAATGGCATCCGTGCGCTTTCTTTTCTAAGAAATTGTCGTCCGCCGAAAGGAATTATGATATCGGCAATAGGGAACTTTTGGCCATTAAGTTAGCTTTTGAAGAATGGCGTCACTTTTTGGAGGGGCAGTCCACCCGGTTACTGTTATTACTGATCACAAGAACCTGTTGTATTTGGAATCCGCTAAGCGTCTGAATTCCAGACAAGCTCGATGGTCGTTGTTTTTTACCAGGTTTAATTTTGTCGTCACTTATCGCCCGGGGTCTAAGAATGTAAAGGCTGATGCCTTGTCTCGCAGTTTCCCAGGGGCCGGGAAAACGGATGACCCGAGTCCTATCCTTCAGGAGGGGGTGGTAGTGTCGGCTGTATTTTCTGAGCTTGAGGAGGAGGTGTTAGAGGCTCAGGGGGACGCCCCTGCAGGACCTCCAGGGAGACTGTTTGTCCCAAATCTGTTGAGACAAAAGGTTATTGAGGCACATCATAATTCTGCTCTAGCAGGACATCCAGGGAGTAAGGCTACTTTAGATCTCCTTTCTCGCCGGTTTTGGTGGCCTAATGCTAATAAAGATGTTATAACTTTTGTCGCGTCATGTGGGGTGTGTGCTCGCTCTAAAACCCCTCATACCCGTCCGTCTGGGACCCTTTTACCCTTGAAATTTCCGGAGCGTCCATGGACTCATTTATCTATGGACTTCATTACGGACCTTCCTCCGTCGTCAGGGAATACTGTCATACTGGTGGTTGTTGACAGGTTCAGTAAGATGGCACATTTCGTTGCTCTTCCTGCACTCCCTAATGCTAAAACTCTGGCGCAGGTGTTCATTAGGGAGATCGTTAGACTTCATGGGTTGCCTTCTGATGTGGTGTCAGATAGGGGGTCTCAGTTTGTGTCCAAATTTTGGAGGGCATTTTGTTTACGTCGGAGGATGCAATTGTCATTTTCCTCGGCTTTTCATCCGCAGACCAATGGTCAGACAGAGCGTCTGAATCAGAGCTTAGAGACATATCTCCGGTGTTTTGTCTCAGAGAACCAAGAGGACTGGTCTTCTTTCTTGCCTCTGGCAGAGTTCGCTCTTAACAACAGGCGGAGCGAGTCCACTGGTAAGTCCCCGTTTTTTGGGGCATATGGTTTCCATCCCCAGTTTTTTTACTTTCAATGGGGGGGGCCCTTCTGGGGTTCCTGAGGAGGAGCGTTTCTCGTCGTCACTTGCTTCTGTGTGGAGAGGTGTATTGAATAATCTGAGTGCGATGGGGAACCGTTACAAACGTATGGCTGATAGGAGGAGAGTTTCTGGTCCAGATCTGAATGTGAACGATCTGGTATGGTTGTCTACCAGGAATATAAAACTTAAAGTGCCCTCCTGGAAACTGGGTCCCAGATTCATCGGGCCGTACAGGATCAGTTCCATAATTAATCCTGTGGCATTTCGTCTGGACCTCCCTCCTACGTTTAAAATTCATAATGTGTTCCACAAGTCATTACTTAAAAGGTATGTGGCACCAGTCATACCGTCACCTCTACCTCCTCCTCCTGTGTTGGTCAAAGGTAACTTGGAATTTCAAGTATCAAAGATCATTGACTCACGTCTGAATCGCCGGTCCCTTCAGTACTTGGTGCATTGGAAGGGGTATGGTCCAGAGGAGAGGACGTGGGTCCCTGCGTCTGATGTTAACGCAGATCGTTTGGTTCGGACCTTCCACAGAACTCACCCGGGCAGGCCTGGCCCTGAGGGTCCGGAGGCCCCTCGTAGAAGGGGGGTACTGTCATGTGTGCATTGCCACGAAGATCGTCGCGGTTGCACATTTTGACTTCTCACAGCTGAGCTGCTGTTTCTTTGTGTTTGGCAGCTAGGGAGTTAATTCTGTCTGTGCTCGGTGCTGGGACTGGGTGCAGTTTCTCCCGGATGCAATTGATTATTTGTTGATTGGTTTCCTTTAAATTCCTGGTTGTCTGCTTGGGGAGTTGCCAGTGAAACCTTCATGCAGACCACAGATAGGAATGAATCTGTATAGACTTTAGTTGTGAGCTCCTTAGTTGTTCTAAGCTCAACTTGGTTAGAGTTTATTTCCCAGACCATTTATGTTCCTTTGGTGTTTGAGTGTGTATGCAAGCGAGTGTTATCCTGTCTGTCTTATATGTCTAATCTGTGTATTTAGCTGAGATCAGCCCATATCCCTTTGGTGGTAGTCAGGATCCTTCTTAGGACTGATTACAGGGTTCAGGGTCTGATAGGAGACAGGGTTAGGTTGGAGACTTGGACCTCTGAACCATTATCAGTACCTCCAAGGTGAGGGATTAGTTAGGACCCCAGTTTAGGGTCAGGTTAGATCCCGGTCCACTCTTTCCTGTTTCAGCTCATCAAGTCCTCAAGATTAACCCTGAGTTCAGCAGATATCGTGTCAGGTAAATCTATTCTATACTTACATGCTGATGTTGCTATACTAGTTGTTGTATAGAGTGTTGTTCCTGTATTAATAGTTTACTGACATTGTATACATATCATTAGACAGCGTGACAGTGACGTCTAGTAATTTACAAGTGGCTCTCCAGAAACGTGAGGTGAACTGTACCCCTCGATCCGACACGATATGGCGGGGCAGGCAATGAAGACGGAAGATGTGGTGGATAAAGTCTTTAGCCAGCTTGGGTGCAGACGGGAGGCCTGGCAGGGGAATAAAGTGAGCCATCTTGGAAAAGCGGTCAACGACCACCCAAATGACCGTACAACCGGCAGAAATGGGGAGGTCCGTTATGAAGTCCATGGCTATATGCTGCCAGGGAGCAGCGGGTACAGGAAGCGGAAGGAGGCGACCGGCAGGCAGGTGTCTCGGAACCTTGTTGCGGCCACATGAGGCACAGGCAGAAACAAAGTCTATTACGTCCTTGTGCAGGGTAGGCCACCAGTAATGCTGAGTAATTAGCTGGAGGGTCTTTTTTTGACCGGCGTGGCCAGCTAATTTAGACGAATGACCCCAGTGTAGGATTCTCTCCCGATCGGGTACCGATACGAACGTCTTACCGGGAGGGAGACGATTTAGACTCACGGGAGACACCTGCATTACTCTGGCGGGATCGATGATATGTTTAGGTTCCTCCTTGAGATCCGACACCAGGAAGGATCGGGACAAGGCGTCCGCCTTGATGTTCTTGTCTGCCGGGCGAAAATGTAGAACAAAATCAAAACGAGCAAAAAACAAGGACCACCGGGCCTGGCGCGGGTTAAGTCTCTGGGCATGCTGGAGGTAAGCCAAGTTTTTGTGGTCAGTGTAAATAATTACCGGATGAAGAGCCCCCTCGAGTAGGTAACGCCACTCCTCCAATGCCAGCTTGATGGCCAATAACTCTCGGTCTCCTATGGAATAATTGCGCTCAGAAGAGGAGAAGAGTTTGGAGAAGAAGCCACAAGTTACCATCCTCCCGGAAGATGATTTTTGAGTAAGTACCGCTCCGGCTCCAGAGGAGGAAGCGTCAACCTCCATGAAGAACTGCTTGTTGCCGTCCGGGCGATGCAGCACCGGGGCGGAAGAGAAGGCCTGCTTTAAGGAAAGAAAGGCCTCCTCTGCTTCGGGCGTCCACTCTTTGGGGTTAGTACCCTTACGGGTAAGTTCGGAAATTGGGCCAGTCCGGGAAGAGAAGTGCGGTATGAAGAGGCGGTAGTAGTTGGCGAAGCCCAGGAACCGCTGAATGGCCTTCAATCCCTCCGGTCGGGGCCATTTCTCGATGGCCGACAGTTTCTCTGGATCCATTCGTAGGCCGGTCTGAGAAATAACGTAGCCCAAAAATGGCAGCGAGGTCTGCTCAAAGAGGCATTTCTCAAATTTAGCGAAGAGGTGATTCTGCCTGAGCCTGAGCAGAACCTGACGAACGTCCCTCCGGTGAGTCTGGAGATCCGGAGAGAAGACCAAGATGTCGTCCAGGTACACCACTACGCATGAGTAGAGAAGGTCCGGAAGATGTCATTGACCAACTCTTGAAAGACGGCAGGAGCATTACAGAGACCAAAGGGCATCACTAGATATTCATAGTGGCCGTCCCGGGTGTTAAATGCAGTCTTCCATTCATCCCCTTGACGGATACGGACCAGGTTGTACGCCCCACGGAGATCCAGTTTGGTGAAGATTCTAGCCCCCCTCAAACGATCAAACAATTCTGGAATGAGCGGAAGGGGGTACTTATTCTTCACCGTGATCTGGTTAAGACCTCAATAGTCTATACAGGGAAGGAGAGAGCCGTCCTTCTTTTTTACGAAAAAGAAGCCTGCTCCTGCCGGGGAGGTAGATTTCCGGATGAATCCCCTGGCCAAATTCTCCTCGATATATTCGGACATCAACCGGGTCTCAGCAGCGGATAATGGGTAAATACGCCCACGGGGAGGCGTAGTACCAGGTAACAGGTCGATAGGACAATCGTATGGTCTGTGAGGAGGTAATGTCTCTGCCTCTTTTTTATTAAAGACATCAGCAAATGACCAATAGGGAATCGGAAGTCCAGGTAGATTAGTTGGGGTAGGAGAAGGACAGACAGGATGAACAGGAACCAAACACGTCTTATGACAATCCTGTCCCCAGCGAAGAACCTCTCCGGTCTGCCAGTCGAGCACGGGTCCATGTCTCTGGAGCCAAGGTAGCCCTAGTAAGAGGGCGTGAGAGAGTCCAGGCAGAACATGAAAAGAGATGCTCTCAGAATGCAGCATTCCCACTTGCAGAGTTATGGGTTCGGTGATGAGTTGGATGGGGTGTGGTAAAAGATCCCCGTCCACAGCAGCGACTGATAAAGGTACAACCAGAGGTTTGGTGGGAATGCGGTATTTTTCTACCAGGGACTGTGACATAAGATTCCCGGCTGCTCCAGAGTCAAGTTGGGCTAGTTCAAAATAACGATTCTCCCCACAGAGAATTGAGACTGACAGCAGCAGAGATGGAGAGGCTTTCTCCTTGTCTAGGTCGACCTCTCTGAGCGAACCTAGACACAGGCGTTTCCCGACCTCTCCGGACAGGTACGAATCCGATGCTCCTTACTGCCACAGTAGAAGCAACTCCCCTCGGCACGGCGTAAGTCCTGACGGGTTTTGACCATCTTGGTCTGGTCGACCTGCATAGGCTCAGGAGAGTGTAATTGGGGAGAAACGGAGGGAGTGACGGGTTTCTGAAACGTAGGAGCTAGACGTGGAAACCTCCTCTCACGGGTGACCTCTTTGGCCCGCTCCTGGAACCGTAGGTCAATCCGGGTGGCGAGAGTTATAAGGTCATCGAGAGTGGTAGGAATGTCCCGACCGGCGAGTTCATCTTTAATACGACCGGACAAACCCTCCCAGAAAACGGATACCAGAGCGTCGTTGTCCCAGGCCAGCTCCGATGCAAGGGTACGAAACCGTATGGCATATTGGCCCACGGTGAGATTTCCCTGACGGAGGCGTAGCAGAGATGATGCGGATGAGACCTTTCGTCCGGGTTCGTCAAAGACTTTCCGAAAAGCCGCAAGAAAGGCAGGCAAGTCGGACACCAGAGGATCTCCTCTCTCCCAAAGAGGATTCAGCCAGGCCAGGGCCTCCCCAGTGAGATGGGACATGATGAAGGCAATTTTGGCCCAGTCGGAGTTAAACTGGTGGGAGAGGAGTTCAAAGTGCAGAGTGCACTGATTAATGAAGCCCCGAGCCTGAGCAGGGTCGCCTCCGAAGCGAGGAGGTGCGGAGAGCCGGGGTCCGTGACAGGAGCCCATGGTATTGGGGAGCAGAGGGGCTGCCGAATTGCGAGTCATGGCACCAGCGGTGGTTGCTGGTGGAGCTGTCAGAGTGTCCAGGCGAGAATTGACATTCCGCAGGTGACCCAGGATGGACTCCTGTTGGGACTTCTGACGGTACAATTCATGACACAGGTCCGAGATGGAGGGAATTTGGGCGCCACCGGGTTCCATGGCCCGAGCAAACTGTAACGGGTCTGGGAGGCGGAACCTCTGAGCTACTATACAAAGGGGCGGACCTTGTAAGAGAGCGGGTGGCGACCAGGGTGGACGGGCAGGTAGTAACAGCAGATAACCGGGGTAGTCTCTGGATGAACGGGCAGGAAGTCGCGGCAAGTGACCGAGGCAGTCTCTGGATGAGTGGGCAGGAGGTCACGGCAAGTGACCGGGGCAGTCTCTGGACGAGTGGGCAGGAGGTCACGGCAAGTGACCGGGGCAGTCTCTGGATGAGTGGGCAGGAGGTCACGGCAAGTGACCGGGGCAGTCTCTGGACGAGTGGGCAGGAGGTCACGGCAAGTGACCGGGGCAGTCTCTGGATGAGTGGGCAGGAGGTCACGGCAAGTGACCGGGGCAGTCTCTGGATGAGTGGGCAGGAGGTCACGGCAAGTGACCGGGGCAGTCTCTGGAAGAAGGTAGATACGACCTGTGATGGCTGAGCCTCCAGGTAGGCTAGCAGGAAGATAGAAGATGAGCGCTCCCAGGTGAGCGAGCGAGAGTCACTGGAATAGCAGAAAATCACGGTACGTGACGGCAGAGCCTCCAGGTAGGCTAGCAGGCAGGTAACAGATGAGCGCTCCCAGGTGTGCTAGCAGGCAGGTAACAGATGAGCGCTCCCAGGTGAGCGGGCGAGAGTCACTGGAATAGCAGAAGATCACGGTGCGTGACGGCAGAGCCTCCAGGTAGGCCAGCAGGCAGGTAACAGATGAGCGCTCCCAGGTGAGCTAGCAGGCAGGTAACAGACAGCAACCTGGCAGGAATCAGACAGGTATCTGGCAAGGACCCTGAGGACTGAAGCAGAGTAGTGAACAGTGCAACAACATTGCTCGGGCACCTCCATTTTGGAGGAGGGGCCTTATATAAGGTGAAGTCCTCCGGCCATTGGCCGGGGACTCCTTAGGACGACGTGCGCGGCCCCTTTAAGAGGGAGGGCAGCGCCCGCGCGCGCGCCCTAAGCACAGTGGCAGGAAAGGAGCGTGCGCCGCCAGCAGAGCGGCAGGAGGACGCCGGACCTGGAGCAGAGGGGTGAGGGGAACAGCGTCCCTGCCTGGCAGAGGGCAGGGACGCCGACGCTACAACCATCTTCGGCTGCGGACTATCCATCGGCTAGTGCAGGACTGGCTACACTACATTGGAATATCCTCAAGTCACTCCTCAAAAAGGGACAGCTCTGCGGCCTGGAGACCGAGTCTTGGTGAGGGAAAAGCGCCCCTTCAACAAATTGGAGTGCCGGGGGGAGAAAAGGCCGTACAGGGTGAAGCGGCGACTTGGCAACAAGGGTCCCGTCTATGAGGTCCAGACAGAAATGGAAGAAGGGGTTCCCACTTGCACGCTGCATCGAAATATGCTGCGTCCTTGTTTGTACCGAGATCCCGAACCAGTTCAATTGGCTCCAGTACCCTCACCGACCGTACCAGTGGTCAATGTTGATGTTGAAGATGAGGAAGACACCCAATTTCCCCCATTGAACCTGGAAACAGGGCCAGAGCCTATAATTACCAACATGCCAGCAGTGGCCTCGACTCCTGTTCCTCCCACAATGGCTGACACTGTTGTCCCTGCTGAGCTGAGACGCTCTGAACGTTCAACGGCTTGCATACCCCCGTTCGCTACAATCAGGATGACCCAGTGATGGACAATTGCAATGTTGACGCTGAAGACCCAGCAGTGGATAATTGCACTGTTGAGGCTCAAGAACCTGCATTGATCAATTGCTTTGGTGAGTCAGAAGACCCTGTGTTGTGAATGGGTTTGAGATGAGTTCTGAGCAGAGGCTCCCTCTGGTGGTTGCAAGCGGTACTAGTGAGGATTGTGAGGACTGGGAATCAGGTGTTACTGATTGGTCTTATTTAAGGGAATCATTTTCCCATCAGGGTTGCCGGTGATCAATTGTTCTGGTCTGAATCCTTCTTTCCAGTTTCCCTTGTAGCCTGCTGTGTCGTGTCTGCATCTCCTGCTATCAGATAAGACAATTTCTTATTTTGTGTTTTTGCTATATTTTTGCATTTTTTCCTGCTCTTCTGTGGGGGCCTTCTGGGTCCCCTCCGGGGGCTTTTGCCCTCTCAGTTTAGTTCAGCCACTGTGTTTTGTACTTTTGCTTTTTCCAGTTTTTTCAGTGGCTGCTGTTTTTGTTACACCAGAGAACTAATTTAGGTGGTAGAGGTCGTGTGATCTCAGGTGATTTTGAAATTAGTAGAGTTGGTGTTTTTCAGGGTTTTCTGGGATTGCAGTAAGTACCCTTCCTATCCTTTTCTATTTAGATAGTTTGGGCCCAGCGTTTGCTCATACTATTTTCTTTCTGTGTCAGTATTTCCTCTTGTCTAACCGCCATTACATGTTTGGGGGCTTTCTATTATCTTTGGGGGTTCTGCTATGGGGCAGATAGCTTTCCTATTTCTATCTTTAGGTGTAGTTAGTTTCTCAGGCTGTGACGAGGCGTCTAGGACCAACGTAGGAACGCTCCACGGCTGCCTCTAGTTGCGGTGGTTAGTCAGGGTACTGCAATCTCATAGATTCCAACTGCTCTGGTGTATTTCCTTTTTTGCCTGCACTCCTCAGCTACCGTAACATAACAGTATCACCGGCCATAAAAATTGTATGGTACTCACAGAAGGGAAAAAATATTTTGAAGGAAGAAAAGTTGTCAGAGATATTTTTCTGTTTGTTGCATTTTTTTTTTTTTTTTTTTTTCCCTCTGTATCTCTGGGTGCTGGGGAGGATCTTTTCTCCCAATGGAGTTTGCACAGTTGTCTGGCCGTGTGGATCGGCTTGCCACTGAGGTTCAGAGTATTGCTGCATATCTTGCTAGGTTGCCTGTTGTGGAACCTAGGATCCCCATGCCAGATTTGTTTTTAGGGGATCGAGCTAAGTTTCAGAATTTCAAAAATAATTGTAAATTGTTTCTTGCCTTAAAATCTAAGTCCTCAGGAAACGCAGCGCAGCAGGTTCAAATTATCATCTCTCTCCTGCGCGGCGATCCTCAGGATTGGGCTTTTTCCCTGACACCTGGGGATCCTGTTTTGAGTGATGTTGATGCATTTTTTCAGGCTTTGGGGTTATTGTACGATGAGCCTAATGTCACTGATCAAGCTGAAAAAGCCTTGTTGGCATTAAATCAGGGGCTTGATGACGCTGAGTTATACTGTCAGAGATTCCGTAGGTGGGCAGTCCTGACCAAATGGAATGACGACGCTTTGGCGGCCCTTTTCCGGAAGGGTCTGTCGGATAATGTAAAGGATGTTATGGTGGGATTCCCTGTCCCCTCTGGTCTCAATGATTCTATGTCATTGGCGATTCAAATTGACAGACGTTTGCGTGAGCGGAGAAGTATGCGTGGAGTGGTGTTGCCTTGTGAGCCAGCTGCTGAGCCCATGCAGTGTGATGGAGTGGTGTCTGGGGCACAGCGTCATGAGTTTCGAAAGCGCAATGGGTTATGTTTCTACTGTGGTGATGCCTCTCATGCTATTTCAGTCTGCCCTAAGCGGGGAAGACATTTTGCACGCTCAGTTGTCTTGGGTAGTGTTCAGACTAAGTTTTTATTAACTGTCACTCTGATATGCTCTCTGTCCTCATTTTCTGCTCAGGCTTTCGTTGATTCTGGAGCAGCTATTAACCTGATGGATTATGATTTTGCTAAACGTTGTGGGTTTTCCTTGATACCCCTACAGAAGTCTATTCCTTTACTGGGGATCGATTCTACCCCTTTGGCTGAGAATAAACCCCAGTTTTCTACTCAGGTGATAATGAGGGTTGAACCTGATCACCAGGAGTGCTGCAAATTTTTGGTTCTATATAATCTGCATGACATTATAGTGCTGGGTTTCCCTTGGTTACAGTCTCATAATCCTGTTTTGGATTGGAAATCTGTGTCTGTAACCAGTTGGGGCTGCCAATGTGTTAGTGCCAACACTCCTGTTTTTTCTGCCTCCCCCCAGGCTGAGGATGTTCCTGACTTTTTGTTTGATTTTTCTGATGTGTTTAGCGAAAGTAAATCTGCATCCTTACCTCCCCATAGGAGCTATGACTGCGCTATTGAATTAGTGCCAGGTAGTAAATTCCCTAAGGGTCGCCTTTTTTACTTGTCTGTACCTGAACATGACGCTATGCGGTCTTATATCAAGGAATCATTGGAGAAGGGTCATATCAGACCATCCTCTTCACCCTTAGGTGCCGGTTTTTTCTTTGTGGCCAAAAAAGATGGTTCATTAAGGCCGTGTATTGATTATCGTCTCTTGAACAATATTACTGTGAAATATCAATACCCGTTACCCTTGATTTCTGACCTGTTTTCCAGGGTGAAAAACGCTACTTGGTTTACCAAGCTTGACCTCAGGGGGGCGTATAACCTTATTCGCATTAAGCACGGGGATGAATGGAAGACGGCATTTAACACCCCTGAAGGGCATTTTGAGTACCTTGTGATGCCCTTTGGGCTCACTAATGCTCCTTCCGTCTTCCAGTCCTTCATGAATGACATTTTCAGGGATTTTGTGGACAAGTTTCTGATTGTTTATTTGGATGATATCTTGATTTTTTCTAATGACTGGGACTCTCATGTGAAACATGTTCGAACTGTATTCCAGATTTTGAGAGAGAATGCTCTGTATGTGAAGGGATCAAAGTGTCTTTTTGGCGTACAGAAGATCTCATTTCTGGGATTCATTTTGTCCCCATCTGTTATTGAAATGGACCCGGTCAAGGTTCAGGCCATCTGTGATTGGGTCCAACCTACTTCATTAAAGGCTCTTCAGAGATTTTTGGGTTTTGCCAATTTTTATCGTAAATTTATTGGTAATTTCTCTGTTATTGTTAAACCATTAACTGATTTGACCAGAAAGGGTTCTGATGTGGTGAATTGGCCTCCTGAGGCAGTCTCTGCGTTTCAGGAACTTAAGCAGAGATTCACTTCTGCTCCTGTTCTACGGCAGCCTGATGTTTCTCTGCCATTTCAGGTGGAGGTTGATGCCTCTGAAATTGGGGCAGGTGCCGTTTTGTCCCAAAAAGATCCAGAGACCTCTAAAAGTAACCCTTGTGCCTTTTTCTCTCGAAAATTTTCTCCTACTGAACGTAATTATGACGTGGGTAATCGGGAGTTATTGGCCATGAAGTGGGCTTTTGAAGAGTGGAGACATTGGCTGGAGGGAGCCAAACATCAGGTGGTGGTCCTTACGGACCATAAGAATCTGGTCTATCTGGAATCTGCCAAGCGACTCAATCCTAGACAGGCCAGGTGGGCCTTGTTTTTCACACGTTTTAATTTTGTGGTTTCCTTTCTTCCTGGCACTAAGAATGTTAAGGCGGATGCCCTCTCGAGGAGTTTCCTTGCGGACTCTCCTGAGCTATCTGATCCCTCTGTTATTTTGAAGGAGGGTGTAGTTCTTTCCGCCATCTCGCCCAATTTGAGACTTGCTCTGGAGGGGTGTCAGGAGGATAGGCCCGAGCGCTGCCCTGTTGGAAAATTGTTTGTCCCGGACCAATGGAAAAAGAGTGTGATGTCTGAGATTCATTGTTCCGCATTGGCTGGGCATCCCGGAATTTTTGGTACCAGAGACTTGGTTAGTCGGTCCTTTTGGTGGCCTACCTTGTCTCGCGATGTCAGGGAATTTGTGCAGTCCTGCGGGACTTGCTCTCGCTCCAAGCCTTGCTCTCGCTCTAGTGGTTTGTTGATGCCATTGCCTGTGCCCAAGAGACCATGGACCCATATCTCTATGGATTTCATTTCCGATCTTCCTGTTTCTCAGAGAATGACCACCATCTGGGTAATTTGTGATAGGTTTTCCAAAATGATACATCTTGTGCCATTACCTAAGTTGCCTTCCTCCTCTGAATTGGTGCCGTTGTTCCTTCAGCACGTGGTTCGTTTACACGGCATTCCTGAGAACATTGTGTCTGACAGAGGAGTCCAGTTTGTTTCCAGATTTTGGAGGACTTTTTGTTCTAAACTGGGTGTTCAATTGTCTTTCTCCTCGGCATTTCATCCTCAGACCAATGGTCAAACTGAGAGAACAAACCAGACATTGGAGACTTATCTAAGATGCTTTGTGTCTGCTGATCAGGATGACTGGGTCTCTTTTTTGCCTTTGGCTGAGTTTGCTCTTAATAATAGGGCTAGCTCTGCCACTTTGATGTCTCCGTTTTTCTGTAATTCTGGGTTTCACCCTCGATTTTCTTCAGGACAGACGGAGGCTTCTGTCTGTCCAGGTGTTGACTCTGTTGTTGAGCGTATGCAGCAGATTTGGGACCAGGTAGTGGAGAGGTTGTCCCTCTCTCAGGAGAGGGCCCAGCGGTTTGCTAACCGGCATAGGACTGATGGTCCTCGGTTTAAAGTGGGGGACTTGGTCTGGTTGTCCTCAAAGAATATTCCTATGAGAGTAGCATCTCCTAAATTTAAGCCTAGGTTCATTGGACCTTATAAGATCATTGAGATTATTAATCCTGTTTCTTTTCGTTTGCTTCTTCCAGGGACATTTAAGATCCATAACGTGTTCCACAAGTCCTTGTTGAAGAGGTTTGTTGAGCCAGTGGTTCCTGCTGCTGTGCCTCCTGACCCCGTTTTGGTTGAGGGCAATCTGGAGTATGTGGTGGAGAAAATATTGGATTCTGGTTTTTTAGACGAAGACTCCAGTATTTGGTTAAATGGAGAGGTTATGGTCAGGAAGATAATTCTTGGGTGTTTGCTTCGGACATCCATGCTAGGAGACTTATCCGTGCGTATCATAGAACTCATGCTGACCGACCTGGTTGCTCAGGTGAGGGTTCGGTGACCCCTCCTCAAGGGGGGGGTACTGTTGTGAATGGGTTTGAGATGAGTTCTGAGCAGAGGCTCCCTCTGGTGGTTGCAAGCGGTACTAGTGAGGATTGTGAGGACTGGGAATCAGGTGTTACTGATTGGTCTTATTTAAGGGAATCATTTTCCCATCAGGGTTGCCGGTGATCAATTGTTCTGGTCTGAATCCTTCTTTCCAGTTTCCCTTGTAGCCTGCTGTGTCGTGTCTGCATCTCCTGCTATCAGATAAGACAATTTCTTATTTTGTGTTTTTGCTATATTTTTGCATTTTTTCCTGCTCTTCTGTGGGGGCCTTCTGGGTCCCCTCCGGGGGCTTTTGCCCTCTCAGTTTAGTTCAGCCACTGTGTTTTGTACTTTTGCTTTTTCCAGTTTTTTCAGTGGCTGCTGTTTTTGTTACACCAGAGAACTAATTTAGGTGGTAGAGGTCGTGTGATCTCAGGTGATTTTGAAATTAGTAGAGTTGGTGTTTTTCAGGGTTTTCTGGGATTGCAGTAAGTACCCTTCCTATCCTTTTCTATTTAGATAGTTTGGGCCCCAGCGTTTGCTCATACTATTTTCTTTCTGTGTCAGTATTTCCTCTTGTCTAACCGCCATTACATGTTTGGGGGCTTTCTATTATCTTTGGGGGTTCTGCTATGGGGCAGATAGCTTTCCTATTTCTATCTTTAGGTGTAGTTAGTTTCTCAGGCTGTGACGAGGCGTCTAGGACCAACGTAGGAACGCTCCACGGCTGCCTCTAGTTGCGGTGGTTAGTCAGGGTACTGCAATCTCATAGATTCCAACTGCTCTGGTGTATTTCCTTTTTTGCCTGCACTCCTCAGCTACCGTAACATAACAACCCTGCATTTTAGCATTGCAGTGTTGAGGCTGAAAAACTGGCATAGAAGAATTGCATTGTTGAAGAATATTAACAACCAATAAAGTTCACATTATTATGAAGTGGGTCTCACATACTATTTACCTATACATTCAATGGAAGGCCTGCCCCATATTTGGACAAACCAAAATACCACTTGGAAGAGAAGTGTATGGAGTCCTCCTAAAAATCAGTTTCCATTACAAAGGAGCGGGTCTCCTATACTTGGAATGGCCATACACTAAGTGCATGGACTGAAAAACATTTTCCCCTGTGGTGGGGCACATCAACCAACTGTGTAAATATTTGCAGTTACGGACATCCTAAACACCCTGGCAAAACAATATAGTGGCTGTTTCATCACGGAACACGGTCAACCTGGTGATCTAGGGGTGGTGTAGTAAGAGACGAGGAGTACGGCCTGCGAAAAAGGTCTTCCAGTTTAAAGGAGTGGGTCTCCTATACTTGGAATGCCCATAAACTAATCATACCTCCCAACTGTCCCGGATCTAGCTGGACAGTCCTGATTTTGACCCTTCCACCTGCTGTCCCGCCCGGGACTCTATTTTTCCCGCACTGCACTGATAATCTGCCACCCCCGCATGCACCCCATCCTCGCCCTCCCAGAAAGACCCAGCAGCCCCTAACAGCCAGAAATGACGTCGCTAGGCTGTTCTCTTCTGTGCGCACAGGAACCGTGATGAGGTCACAGGAGGTGAGGAGTCAGGGATCACATGATCAGGGGCCTCGGTGTGTACAAGACTCTGCTGTGCTAGTTGTCATGGGGCTGGATGAGGGAAGTTTATGTGTGGGGTCAGGAGGGGTTTACAGGGTGGATGTAGCAGTGCTGTGTGTACGAGGTGGATGTAGCAGAGCCGTGTGTGTACGAGGTGGATGTTACAGTGATGTGTGTGTATGGGGTGTGCAAAATGGAGCCCTGTGTGTACGGAGCTGAGCTGTGTATGTATGGAGCGGAGCAGAGCCATGTGTGTACGAGGTGTACAGAGTGAAGTCGTTTGTGTACGAGGTGTACAGACCGGAGCTGTGTGTGCGAGAGGTGTACGGAGCGGAGCCGTGTGTGTACGAGGCATACAAAGCGGAACCGTGTATGAGGTGTGCAGAGCCGTGCATGTACAAGGTGTATGGTGGGGAGCATTCATACCTCCCAATTGTCCTGGATCCAGTGGGACAGTCCCAATTTTGAGAGAGAGTCTACCCCATTGTCCCGGCCGAGAGCTTACGTTTCCCACTGACACAGGAGTACACGGCGGAACCCCGAGGAGCACTTTAAAATTCGCATGTGATGGTCCACCGGAAGTGATGTGCTAGAAGCTGACCGGAAATGAGGTAATTTCGGGAGAAGATTGTGACGGAGTCATGGAGGCACTTCAGGGAATTCTTCAGATCCATCACGGTGTCCTCCTCTGACAGCGCGGGATCATCTTGGAATCGGGGATGCCGGCCACGTGAGCGGATCATGATATGTCCTGCACCGGGAGGCTCAGGTTGGCACTACAATGTGAGCCGGGCTCCTATAGTATCTTTATAGAATCTTTATTTCTTTCTCTTTTTCTGTTCTTTCTTTCTCTTTCTTTCTCTCTGTTCTTTCTTTCCCTTCTTTCTTTCTCTCTATCTCTCTGTTCTTTCCCCTCTTTCTTTCTCTGTTCTTTCTTTCCCCTCTTTATTTCGCTCTCAGTCTCTGTTCTTTCTTTCCCCTCTTTCTTTCTCTCTCTGTTTCTTTCTTTCTTTCTCTTTCTTTCTTTCTCTCTGTTCTTTCTTTCCCATCTTTCTCTCTCTCTGTTCTTTCTTTCTCTCTCTGATCTTTGTTTCCCATCTTTCTTTCTTTCTTTCTCTCTGATCTTTCTTTCCCCTCTTTCCTTCTTTCTCTCTCTGTTCTTTCTTTCTCCTCTTTATTTTTTTCTCTCTCTGTTCTTTTTTTCTATCCATTCTTTCTTTCTCTCTCTGTTCTTTTTTTCTGTCCGCTCTTTCTCTGTTCTTTCTTTCTTTCTCTCTGTTCTTTCTTTATTTATTTTCCCTCTTTCTATCTCTCTCCCTCTCTGTTCTTTCTTTCCCCGCTTTCTTTTTTTCTCTCTCTTTTCTTTCTTTCACCTCTTTCTTTTTTTCTCTGTTCTTTTTTTCTGTCCACTCTTTTTCTCTCTCTGTTCTTTTTCTGTCTTGCCCTTTGTTCTTTCTTTCTTTCCCCTTTCTTTCTCTCTCTCTCTTCTTTCTTTCTTTCTCCTCTTTCTTTCTCTCTGTTCTTTTTTTCTTTCCCCTCTTTCTTTCTCTATAATCTTTCTTTCTTTATCTCTGTTCTTTCTTTCTCTTTGTTCTTCCTTTTGCTCTCTGTTCTTTCTTTCTTTCTTTCCCCTCTTTCTTTCTCTCTATTCTTTGTTTCTTTCTCTCTGTTTTCTTTCTTTCTCTTTCTTTCTCTCTCTCTGTTCTTTCCCCTTTTTATTTCTTTCCTTCTTTCTTTCTTTCTGTTCCTTCTTTCTCTCACTTTTTTTCTGTACCCTCTTTCTTTCTCTCTCTGTTCTTTCTTTCTCTCTCTGTTTCTTTCTTTTTCTCTATCTCTCTGTTCTTTCTTTCACCCTTTCTTTCTTTCTCTCTCTCTCTCTGTTCTTTCTTCCTTGCCCCACTTTCTTTCTTTCTCTCTCTGTTCTTTCTTGCCCCTCTTACTTTCTCTCTCCCTCTCAGTTCTTTCTTTCCCCTTTCTTTTTTCTCTCTCTCTGTTCTTTTTTTCTGTCCCCACTTTCTTTCTCTCTGTTCTTTCTCTCTGTTCTTTTTCTTTCTCGCTCTCTGTTCTTTCTTTCCCCTTTCTTTGTTTCCCCTTTCTTTCTTTACCCTTTCTTTCTTTCTTTCTTTCTTTCTTTCTTTCTTTCTTTCTTTCTTTCTTTCTCTCTCTGTTCTTTCTTTACCATCTTTCTTTCTGTCTATCTCTCTGTTCTTTCCTTCCCCACTTTCTTTCTCTCCCCCTCTTTTCTTTCTTTCTTTCCCCTCTTTCTTTTTATTTCTCTCTGTTTTTTTCTGTCCCCTCTTTCTCTCTCTTTTCTTTCTTTCTCTCTGTTTCTTTCTCTCTATCTCTCTGTTCGTTCGTTGTTTCCCATCTTTCTTTCTTATTCTCTGTTATTTCTTTACCCTTTCTTTCTCTCTCTCCCTCTCTGTTCTTTCTTTCCTCTTTCTTTTTTCTCTCTCTCTCTCTGTTCTACTTTCTGTCCACTCTTTCTTTCTCTCTCTGTTCTTATTCTTTTTTCTCTCTGTTCTTTCTTTCTTTCCCCTCTTTCTTTTTCTCTCTCTGTTCTTTCTTTCCCTTCTTTCTTTCTCTGCTCTTTCTTTCCCCTTTTTGTTTCTCTCTGTTTTTTTCTTTCGCTCTGTTCTTTCTTTCTTTTTCTTTCCCCTTTTTTTCTCTCTAATCTTTTTCTTTCTCTCTCTGTTCTTTCTTTCTCGCTCTGTTCTTCCTTTTTCTCTCTGTTCTTTCTCGCTCTGTTCTCTTTCTTTTCCCTCTTTCTTTCTCTCTCTGTTCTTTCTTACTTTCTCTCTCTCTGTTCTTTCTTTCCCCTCTTTCTTTCTCTCTCTGTTTCTTTCTTTCTCTTTCTTTCTTTCTTTCTTTCTTTCTTTCTCTTTCTCTCTGTTCTTTCTTTCCCCTCTTTCATTCTTTCTCTCTCTGTTCTTTCTTTCTCCTCTTTATTTTTTTCTCTCTCTGTTCTTTTTTTCTATCCATTCTTTCTTTCTCTCTCTGTTCTTTTTTTTCTGTCCGCTCATTCTCTCTCTGTTCTTTCTTTCTTTCTTTCTCTCTGTTCTTTCTTTATTTCTTTTCCCTCTTTCTATCTCTCTCCCTCTCTGTTCTTTCTTTCCCCGCTTTCTTTTTTCTCTCTCTATTCTTTCTTTCACCTCTTTCTTTTTTTCTCTCTGTTCTTTTTTTCTGTCCACTCTTTCTCTCTCTCTGTTCTTTTTCTGTCTTGCCCTTTGTTCTTTCTTTCTTTCCCCTTTCTTTCTCTCTCTCTGTTATGATCTGCTACAAGCACTAAGGAAAGGTGGGAATTCTGTCCCTACAATAGGACTGAGCTGGATCCCTACGATGTAACGGGGAACCTGATCCTGCGACCAGACCCGCTAAAGTCCTCAACTAGTCTGAACGAAGACCTATAGTTGCGAGGGAGGAATCCCTACAAGATCTAGGGACTGGGTGAAAAGGTGGACACCTCCTAACAGAAAGTGTAGCAGGGAATATAAAACAGAAAACAAATACTAAGAGATCCTAAGATCAAGCAAAACTGACAGAGTAAGGCACCTAAGCACCTGGCTAGCTTAAGAGTAGATAATACAATGAAGTCCAGCAAAGCCAGAAGGGCGGAGCCAGACTAAATAGGGAAAAAAGGTCATGTGACCAGCAAACTGAAACAAAATCTAACTAGAGGGTTCTAACAGTACCCTCCCTTCTAAGAGGATCCTCCGGATCCCCTAGGACTTAGGCTTATCCGGAAACCTCTTGTGAAACGCTCTGACAGGTCTAGACGCAGAAACATCATCCGCCCTCACCCATGAGTTATCCTCGGGTCCATAACCCTTCCAAGCGACGAGGTACTGCAAACTCCCTCTATACCGTCTAGAATTTAGGATGCGGGAAATCTCATATTGCCCGTCCTCCACCACCAGGGGAACAGTGGCCGAGACGTCTCCATCTGAGACCTCAGCTTTTTTCAAGAGAGAAACATGAAACACCGGATTAATCTTCCAGGAGGTAGGAAGCTCCAACTTAACAGCAGATTGGTTAATAACCTCAAGCACCTTAAAGGGCCCTACAAACTTGGGACCCAATTTCTTAGACGGAATCCTCAAGCGCAGATTCTTAGAGGACAACCAAACCATGTCACCAATAGCAAACAAAACCTCTTGTCGTTTTCTATCAAAATACACTTTGGATCTTTTGTTAGCCTCCTGAAGATTACCACGTACATCAGTCCAAACTCTCTCCAAAACACCAGAAAAATTCTCCTCTTCAGGTACAGCCGATCCCAACTTGGAAAATGACCAAAAGACGGATGTCTCCCAGTACAACAAAAAAAAGGCGAACAACCAGCAGAAGCGGATGTATGATTGTTAAGAGCAAACTCAGCAAGTGGCAGAAACTCAGACCACCCCTCTTGATTATCAGTCACAAAACAACGCAAGAACTGCTCAACATCCTGGTTTTTCCTTTCTGTCTGGCCATTAGACTCAGGATGATATCCGGATGAAAACGACAAATGAACTCCCAACCTGTCACAAAAAGCGCGCCAAAAACGAGCCACAAACTGAGGTCCCCTATCAGAAACAATGTCAGTAGGAACACCATGTAGTCTGACTATTTCCTTGACAAAGGCCTTAGCGAGAGTCTTAGCGCAGGGCAATTTGATGAAAGGAACCAAGTGACACATCTTGCTAAAACGGTCCACGACCACCCAGATGACAGTGAAACCCTCAGAGGGGGGAAGGTCAGTATAAAGTCCATAGCCAAATGTGTCCAAGGTGCACTAGGGACCTCCAGAGGGCAAAGCAACCCCGCAGCAGGAGTATGAGAGGACTTAGATCTAGCACACACCGTGCATTGACGCACCCACTTAATGACTTCCTTCTGCCATCCTGGCCACCAAAAACTGCGACCCACAAGTCTCTTGGTCTCAGAGATTCCAGGATGACCTGCCAACCGAGAGTCATGACATTCAACAAACAAATCTCTCCTCAGGGTACCAGGCACAAACAACCTCCCATGCGGCGTGTTAGATGGGGCATTCTCCTGTGCTTTAAGAATCTCATCTTCCAACACGGAGTCCAAAACAGCAATAACAACCCCCTCTTGCAAGATGTTTTCCTCCTCCTCCTCAGTACCCACCATGGGAGAAAAGCTGCGAGACAAAGCATCAGCTTTAACATTTTTAGTACCTGGGATGTAAGTAACA
The DNA here is from genome assembly GCA_033576555.1 of Oophaga sylvatica. Classification (NCBI taxonomy): domain Eukaryota; kingdom Metazoa; phylum Chordata; class Amphibia; order Anura; family Dendrobatidae; genus Oophaga; species Oophaga sylvatica. The sequence goes on from JARQOD010000009.1 coordinate 153,987,584, forward strand.
ATAAAATTAAACCGTGAGAAAAACAGTGCCCACCTAGCCTGACGGGCATTCAAGCGTTTGGCAGCATCAAGGTAGATCAGATTTTTATGATCGGTGAAGACTTGAACGGGAAATTCCGCTCCCTCCAAAATATGACGCCAATGTTCAAATGCGAGTTTAATTGCCAACAATTCCCGATTACCGATATCATAATTTAGTTCAGACTCAGAAAATTTCTTTGAAAAAAAAGCACAGGGATGTACTCCATCCGTCTTTGCCTGAGACAACACCGCGCCGACCCCCACAGAAGAAGCATCAACCTCAACCAAAAATGGTTTAGTCACATCAGGCTGCGTAAGGATGGGAGCAGAGCTGAACCTCTCCTTTAGCAACACAAAAGCCTCAATGGCCTCAGTAGTCCACTGAACCACATCAGCACCTTTCCTGGTGAGATCGGTCAAGGTTTGGCAATCACAGAAATTTTTTTTATGAATTTTCTATAATAATTGGCGAACCCCAAAAACCTCTGTATTGATTTCACACCAATAGGTCTAGGCCAATCCTGCACAGCTTGCACTTTCACCGGGTCCATCTCAAAACCTTCACTGGAGACAATGTAGCCCAAAAAACTAAGTCTCTGTACAGCGAACTCACATTTTTCTAGTTTGGCAAAAAGTGAATTATCACTCAGTAACTGTAATACTTCACGCACACTCCTCCAATGAGACTCCAAATCCGGTGAATAAATCAAAATGTCATCCAAATACACAACCACACTTCTGCCGATCAAAGGTCTAAGGATGTCATTAATAAGATTCTGAAAAAATGCCGGAGCACTGGAAAGTCCAAAGGGCATGACCAGATTCTCAAAATGACCCAGTGGAGTGTTAAACGCAGTCTTCCATTCATCCCCCTCCTTCATGCGCAACAAATTGTATGCCCCTCGAAGATCAATTTTCGAGAACCACTTGGCCCCCACTAACTGATTAAACAAATCAGGAATCAATGGCAGTGGGTAAGGATTGCGTACAGTAATCTTATTAATTTCATGAAAGTCTAGACAAGGCCGTAAACCGCCGTCCTTTTTTTTAACAAAAAAAAATCCAACCGCCACAGGAGATTTGGAAGGCCTAATGTGACCGGCGGCCAAGCTTGTCTGTATGTATTCCTCCAAAGCCTTTCTCTCAGGAATAGTCAAATTAAATAAACGACTTTTAGGAAGAGTCGCTCCAGGGACAAATTCAATTGCACAATCATAATCTCCATGAGGAGGCAATACCTGCGATTCCTTATCAGAAAAAACTTTCCAAAAATCCTGAATAGGTACAGGTAACTCCCCCTTAACTACAGCAGCAATACGCCCGTTACAACACTTGTCATAACACTTAGGACTCCAGGACTTAATTTCATTGGTAGACCAATCCAGTACCGGATTGTGCAATTTTAACCAGGGTAACCCCAAAATCACCGGAGAAGGTAAATTATTCAAAACTACCAAATCCAAATTCTCTTGATGAACACCATTATTCTGTCCCCGGGGCCTGTGGCTGTAAATATGGCTCTGTGAGATGCCGGATCTCTTTCACCCTACTTACAATTGGCGACGATCGCAGATAGCTTAACTCAGCTGCCGGCACGCATGTTATGAAGAATCCAGAAGAGACTTTGATTTCTTTAAGAATTCTTGTTGAATGCATACAAACAGCAGCAGGTAAAAAAGACTTTCTTCAGACAGACTGAAAACACATGTGAATCTGATAAAATCAAGATGGAGAATGAAACACAGGAGAAAGAAGAAGGAAATGACATCACACCAGAAGAGGGAGACAGAGAGACAGAAGGGACAAACTTGATGTAAGGGAGGATTTCAGCTATGCAAACACAGGGACACATAGCAACAGTAAACAATATGAGAGACTGCAATACAGCATGTAAAATGCACAGGACAGTCTGTAAAATGTCTCATTCATGGGACATAACACTCCCCGTCTGAAATCTATAGATTTCATAATTTTATGATGTCCACTGGAGATGTCACTGTAGACCTGAAAGACAAAAGGAAAAAACAAGCATGCAGGTAATAACAACAACAGTTGAAGTCTAATTGGAATGGTCCAATGTTCAGTTGGAGGCATGAAGTCCTCAACAGCGGAATAGTCCGAGTCCAAACGAAAACCGATCTTCGAATTGGGGAAGCCGCAACTGCAAACACTTCCACCAACCCAATAATCCGCTGGAGAAAGTTAAAATATTACAATGTTCCAACACAGCTGGAGGAGTATATGGCGGTAGGCTCCCCGCCGTGAGCTGAGTTCAGAGACGAAGCTAAGATCATGTGACTCCTGCTCGAAGGAGCCAGCAGATGATTTGCCTGAAATGTATGTCAGCAGATAGGATGGCTGACCAGCTGAAAGGATGTCCAGGGTAAAGAGAGCTCAGCTTCTGTACCTTTTTGCCGGTTTCTGAAGCGCTGGGAGAGGCTCCTGCAGCTGTAGTCTTCGTAGACACATCGTAGGAAAGGTAGACTTGTCTCTTGATGATGGTTGAAAGAGTCTTTACAGAACTACGGGGCAGGACTTGTTGTAAGGCCTTTAGAGACTTCTTCGCCGTCTCCCATCTTTGCTGTCTCTGAGATGGTAACATAGTGTTCCTGTTGATATCCGGAGTAGCAAGCTGTCTCAGTGGTACCCTGCCTAGAACTGCGATGGGTGTCTTAAACCCGAGAGGACCGTCGATGCTGTTTTCAACAGCGAGGCTCCTCGTTCGATAGCAAGTTCCTTACAGGGTGATGCTTGGGAAGTGAACGTGTCTTGTTCAACATCCGCCAGTGAGCTGAGGCTGAATTGCGTGGGGAAAACGCTGGCACCATCGGTCAGAGGTAGGCTGTTGAGAGAGGGGCTCTCACTTGAGCACTGAAGTCTAGCATGGCTTCGGTTTGACCAGGCTTGTGATGGAGATGGGTATCAAAGGTTGGGAACTTAGCAGTTACTTGCTGTGGATCCCTTGGCAACTTAGTCTTTGCTGGAAGAGAAGGTGAGGGAGCTACCCAGCTGTTATAGTTGTCTTCGGTGGGTTTGACGCTCATGACCCTGATGATCACTTTGTCTCCCTCTGTAGGTAGTGAGTTGTTGTCCTTGGTTGAAGGATCGAATGCTGTTATCTCGAGGTTGTAGTCTCGAGGATAAAGCGGACTTGAAATATTCGGATGGTTGCCGTTGACACGTAGTGTCGTTTGACTTCTCCTTCATCCATTGGTGACGTGAGTATGACAGGGAGGACAAGTCGTTGTCATCCGACGTGATAACGGTTTTGTAAGAGGAGATGTCGTTCTGATTCTTTGTCTGGTCACTACAGACATTGCCAATGATGACCCAGCCCAGCTCGAGGCGCTGGGCATATGGTTCATTGAGTAGTCCGTGGATTTGTTGACGCATCTTGTGCAGTCGTATAATGTCTCTGCCGAGGAGAATTAGGATGTCTGCCTTATCGTCCAGGGGTGGCATCTCTTTGGCTATCATTCTGAGATGAGGATGCTGAAGAGCGACTTCTGGTGTTGGGATTTCTTCCCTATTGAATGGTATTTGGTTACACTCTACAAGCGTGGGTAGTGGTATCTCCGTGGCGCCTTTCTCAAGAGAAGTTATTATGAGGCCACTGGCCCTTCTTCCAGAGGTTTGTAAAACGCCGCTGCAGGTGCCCAAGGTGTAGGGATAGACGTCTCCTTTTAAGTCAAACAAGTCAAAGAGTTCTGACCTGGCTAATGATTTGTTGCTCTGGTCATCCAGGCTAACGTACACCTTGACTGCCTTCTCTGGATGGCCCTTGGGATACACCCATGACAGGCAAATCTTCGCACAGGACTTGTCTCGAAGACCTTCTCCACAGACATCGGTGCATGAGGAAGATACTGCAACATGGCTTGTCACTTGGTCTGTACTCTCCCCGCCATGGCTTGTGGTGGGAGAAGGTGAAGACGCAGAGTCAGGCTGTGATGGATGGAGCGCCTGTACGTGGTCTTCGCTGTCGCACTCTAGACACTTGATGGGGATGACACAGTCCTTAGCAAGATGTTCGGTAGAGGCGCAGCACCTGAAGCATACTCCAAACTTCTTCAAGAGCTCCTTTCGTTCTTGAAGGGGCTTCTTCCTGAAGCCGATGCACTTCTTCAGGGGATGTGGTAGTTTGTGAATTGGACACTGGCGATTAGGATTCTCAACCTTCTCACCTTTGTCGCTCTTATCTTGTGATACTGAAGGTGCCGGAAGAACATCAGTCTTCTTGATGGACATTGGAGCTTGGTGGTTCCTGTAGTTAAGACGTGGACTGTCGTGTTTTGTAGATGAAACAGGGTCGCTGTGTTCTCCATAGGAAAAACTTGGATCGGTCTTACACTCTGCGATATTTTCGATGAACTCGCAGAAGTAGGAAAATGGAGGGAAGGAGACTTGGTTTTCCCTTTTGTATTTTGATCCAAGCATGGCCCACTTATTTTGGATATTGGACGGCAGCTTGGAAACTATTGGGGTTACCCATGAGCAGTGTCCAGGTAGCTGAGGCCAGGAAGGTACGGGTCTGCTTTGGCCAGCTGAAGCTCTAACAGGAGGTCGCTGAGCTCTTGGAACCTTGTACTGTCTTTATTAGATACCTTTGGAAAATCCTCTAGTCGTTTGAACAGGGCCCTTTCTATGACCTCAGGACTGCCATAGCTTCTTTCTAGTCTCTTCCATGCGGCAGTGAGACCAGCAATGGGATTACTGATGTGGACAGATTTAAGTCTCTTGACCCGATCCGTGGATTGTGGCCCAAGCCACCTGATTAGCAGGTCTAGCTCTTCAGCGGCGGTGATGCCAAGATCACTGATCGTGGTTTCAAAGGTACACTTCCAACCCCTGTAGTTCTCAGGTTTATCGTCAAACTCTGTAAGACCGGTCTTAGTTAGATCGCGCCGAATCATGTACCTTGCGAGGCCAGTCATATCAGCATTCTCAGATTTTGGAAGGACCGATGCTGGCTGGATAGCTTTGTTCATACAGTCTGTGATTTGACCTGGGAATGCAGGTACGTATGGGGCAGCGTAGGCGTTCAGTCCATTAACTGGCTTAATGAGCTTAGTTTCTGCTACACATGGGACTGGAATTGTGTGATTGACCGGAGTGTGGTGACTGGCCTGCATATTGGCCTGTACGTAGGATTCTGAGTATAAGATTTGGTGATTTGCAGGTTTCTGGTACATTTCTGTGCACAGAGGTGGATCAGGATACAAGATTGGCAGCGTATTGTAATTGTACTGACCTTGGGTGCAGGATGGGAATAAACGCTCTGTGTCCTGTTGCCTCAGGGGAGCATCAGTGTGGTCAGGAAGGATTGCAGGAGCAGGGATAGCGCTGTGTTGGCTTTGTACATAGTCTCTAGTACGCTTAAGAGGGTCTTCAGTATCAAAACCCTGTTGTTTCAGGGGAGCATCTGTGTGGTCAGGAAGGATTGCAGGAGCAGGGATAGCACTGTGTTGGCTTTGTACATAGTCTCTAGTACGCTTAAGAGGGTCTTCAGTATCAAAAACACTTAAACTGATGCTGTCTCTTTGGCTCCCACTGATGGCTTGTTCCAGGACCTTTAACTTTGCCATGGCTATGGCGTGTTGGCGTTCCTTCTCTAGGGCCTCTAGTGCAGCTTGTATTTTAGTGGCCTCAGTTTTCATCTCAGTTTCCTTCTCTAGGGCCTCTAGGGCAGCTTGTATTTTAGTGGCCTCTAGGGCAGCTTGTATTTTAGTGGCCTCAGTTTCCTTCTCTAGGGCCTCTAGGGCAGCTTGTATTTTAGTGGCCTCTAGGGCAGCTTGTATTTTAGTGGCCTCAGTTTTCATTTCAGTTTCCTTTTGAGCAAAGGCAGCTTGTATTTTAGTGGCCTCAGCTTCAGCACGTGCTTTTATGAGCTGTTCGCTGAGGGTTGAGGATTTTGAAGAGCGTGACTTAGATGTTCGCTTTGACTGTCTGGCAGAGCCAGAAATGCAAGATGACATCTCGGCTATTAGTGCGATTCTTGCCTCTGTTTTGGCTTTTATATCGCGCACCATGCTTTCTCTCTCAGAGTTAAGTTTTTGGAAAGCTTGCAGCTCTTTGCAGGTAACTGATGGGTTAAGTCTTTTTAACACTGCGATATATTGGTCTGTTATTTCTGCATAACATTGATAATCTGAACACAGTTGTGCGAGAGCTCCCTCCAGTGGTCGTTGGAGAGAAGCAGGCTGAGATAGGCTATTTATGTGGCATAAGAGTTTTTGCCATAGCTCTGCTGTTGCACGGAGAAGATCATGTTTACTGGATTCTAGATTCTCCCTTATTTTCCAAGTTGGCTTTGTGACACGTCTAGCCTTCTCACTAAATGGTGGATCAGGGTCTATGCACTCTTCCTCTGACAATGGGTCTGGCAGAGACCGTGTAGTCATTCCTTCAGCCATCCTGCTGCACAGGGAGAAGGGGAGCTGTATAGACTCTTATATGTTGAGAGCGGATGCTCTGCAGGAAGTTCTGTAGCTTTATAGAAGCTGTGGGTTTTACAGAAGAATCTGAAGAGTCTTTTTTACTATTCTGTCCCCGGGGCCTGTGGCTGTAAATATGGCTCTGTGAGATGCCGGATCTCTTTCACCCTACTTACAATTGGCGACGATCGCAGATAGCTTAACTCAGCTGCCGGCACGCATGTTATGAAGAATCCAGAAGAGACTTTGATTTCTTTAAGAATTCTTGTTGAATGCATACAAACAGCAGCAGGTAAAAAAGACTTTCTTCAGACAGACTGAAAACACATGTGAATCTGATAAAATCAAGATGGAGAATGAAACACAGGAGAAAGAAGAAGGAAATGACATCACACCAGAAGAGGGAGACAGAGAGACAGAAGGGACAAACTTGATGTAAGGGAGGATTTCAGCTATGCAAACACAGGGACACATAGCAACAGTAAACAATATGAGAGACTGCAATACAGCATGTAAAATGCACAGGACAGTCTGTAAAATGTCTCATTCATGGGACATAACAACCATTAATAGTAAGAGGAAATTCACAGATATGGTGAGTAACATTTTTCAAGTGAGAACCATCCACAGACACCACATTAATAGGAGAAGATAGAAGTTTGGGTTTTAATTTTAGTTTTTCCAAAAATTTCCCATCAATCACATTGAGAGTTGAACCACAATCCACAAATACCCGAAACTCCATTAATTCCTCCTCAACAGCAGTGGTAGCAGAAAGAAAGACACCTTTATTGTTTAACCCCTTCACCCCCAAGGGTGGTTTGCACGTTAATGACCGGGACAATTTTTACAATTCTGACCACTGTCTCTTTATGAGGTTATAACTCCGGAACGCTTCAACGGATCTTCGCGATTCTGAGATTGTTTTCTCGTGACATATTGTACTTCATGTTAGTGGTAAAATTTCTTCCATATAACTTGCGTTTATTTTTGAAAAAAACGCAAATATGGCGAAAATTTTGAAAATTTAGCAATTTTCAAACTTTGAATTTTTATTCCCTTAAAACAGAGAAATATGTAACACAAAATAGTTAAGAAATAACATTTCCCACATGTCTACTTTACATCAGCATAATTTTGGAATCAAAATTTTTTTTGTTAGGAAGTTATAAGGGTTAAAAGTTGACCAGCGATTTCTCATTTTTACAACAAAATTTACAAGGCCATTTTTTTTAGGGACCACCTCACATTTGAAGTCACTTTGAGGGGTCTACATGACAGAAAATACCCAAAAGTGACACCATTCTAAAAACTGCACCCCTCAAGGTTCTCAAAACCACATTCAAGAAGTTTATTAACCCTTCAGGTGCTTCACAGGAACTAAAGCAACGTGGAAGGAAAAAATGAATATTTAACTTTTTAGCCACAAAAATGATCTTTCACAAACTTTTTTTTTATTTTCACAAGGGTAAAAGGAGAAAATGGACAGATAAGATTGTTATGCAATTTCTCCTGAGTACGCCAATACCCCATATGTGGGGGAAAACCACTGTTTGGGCACACGGCAGAGCTCGTAAGGGAAGGAGCGCCGTTTGACTTTTTCAAACTAAAATTGGCTGGAGTTGAGATTGGACGCCATGTCGCGCTTGGAGAACCTCTGATGCGCCTAAACAGTGGAAACCCCCCACAAGTGACACCATTTTGGAAACTAGACCCCCTAAGGTACTTATCTAGATCTGTTGTGAGCACTTTGAACCCCCAAGTGTTTCACAAAAGTTTATAATGCCTGGGTGTGAAAAAAAAAAAAAAAAATTCCACAAAAATGATTTTTTAGTCCTAAATTTTTGAATTTTCCCAAGGAAATTGGACCCCAAAAGTTGTTGTCCAATTTGTCCTGAGTACGCTGATACCCCATATGTGGGGGTGGAAAACTGTTTGGGCGCACGGCAGGGCTTGGAAAGGAAGTAGTAACGTTTTGGAATGCAGACGTTGATGGGGGTCATGTTCCGTTTGCAGTGCCCCAGATGAGCCTAAACAGTGGAAATCCCCCACAAGTGACCCCATTTTGGAAACTAGACCCCCTAAGGAACTTATCTAGATCTTTGGTGAGCACTTTGAACCCCCAAGTGCTTCACACAAGTTTATAATGCCCGGGCATGAAAATAAAAAATCCTATTTTTTTCCCACAAAAATTATCTTTTAGTCACTAATTTTTTATTTTCCCAAGGGTATCAGGAGAAATTGGACCACATAAGTTGTTGTCCAATTTGTCCTGAGTACGCTGATGCCCCATATGTGGGGGGAACCACTGTTTGGGCGCACGGCAGAGCTCGGAAGGGAAGGAGCACCATTTGACTTTTTCCAACCAAAATTGGCTGGAATTGAGATTGGATGCCATGTTGCATTTGGAGAGCCCCTGATGTGCCTAAACAGTGGAAACCCCCCACAAATGACCCCATTTGGGAAACTAGACCCCCTAAGGAACTTATCTAGATCTTTGGTGAGCAATTTGAACCCTCAAGTGCTTCACACAAGTTTATAACGTAGAGCCGTAAAATTTAAAAATCATATTTTTTCCACAAAAATGATCTTTTCACCCGAATTTTTATTTTTCCAAGGGTAACAAGACTCCAAAAGTTCTTGTGCAATTTGTCCTGAGTACACTGATACCCCATATGTGGGGGTATACCACTGTTTGGGTGCATGGCAGAGTTTGGAAGGGAAGGAGCGCCGTCTCACTTTTTCAACGCAGAATTGGCTGGACGCCATGTCGTGTTTGGAGAGCTCCTGATCTGCCTAAACAGTGGAAACCCCCCACAAATGACACCATTTTGGAAACTAGACCCCTCAAGGAACTTATCTAGATGTGTGGTGAGAACTTTGAACCCCCAGGTGTTTCACTAAAATTTATAACGTACAGCCTTAAAATAAAAAATCCTTTTTTTTTTTTTACAAAAATGATTTTTTCGCCCCCAATATTTTATTTTCACAAGGGTAACAGAAGAAATTGGAACCCAAAAGTTGTTGTCCAATTTGTCCTGAGTACGCTGATACCCAATATGTAGGAGAAAACTACTGTATGGGTGCACGTCAGGGCTCGGAAGGGAAGTAGTGACGTTTTGGATTGCAGACTTTGATGGAATGGTCTGGGGGCGTCATGTCGCATTTGGAGAGCCCCTGATACGCCTAAACAGTGGAAACCCCCCACAAGTGACCCCATTTTGGAAAATAGACCCCACAAGGAACTTATCTAGATGTGTGGTGAGCACTTTGAACCCCGAAGTGCTTCACAGAAGTTTATAACGCACAGCCGTAAAAATAAAAAATCCTTTTTTTTTTTACAAAAATGATTTTTTCGCCCCCAATATTTTATTTTCACAAGGGTAACAGGAGAAATTGGACCCCAAAAGTTGTTGTCCAATTTGTCCTGAGTACGCTGATACCCAATATGTGGGAGAAAACTACTGTATGGGCGCATGTCAGGGCTCGGAAAGGGAAGTACTGACGTTTTGGATTGCAGACTTTGATGGAATGGTCTGGGGGCGTCATGTCGCATTTGGAGAGCCCCTGATGCGCCTAAACAGTGGAAACCCCCCACAAGTGACCCCATTTTGGAAAATAGACCCCACAAGGAACTTACCTAGATGTGTGGTGAGCACTTTGAACCCCGAAGTGCTTCACAGAAGTTTATAACGCACAGCCGTAAAAATAAAAAATCCTTTTTTTTTTTACAAAAATGATTTTTTCGCCCCCAATATTTTATTTTCACAAGGGTAACAGGAGAAATTGGACCCCAAAAGTTGTTGTCCAATTTGTCCTGAGTACGCTGATACCCAATATGTGGGAGAAAACTACTGTATGGGCGCATGTCAGGGCTCGGAAAGGGAAGTAGTGACGTTTTGGATTGCAGACTTTGATGGAATGGTCTGGGGGCGTCATGTCGCATTTGGAGAGCCCCTGATGCGCCTAAACAGTGGAAATCCCCAACAAGTGACCCCATTTTGGAAAATAGACCCCACAAGGAACTTATTTAGATGTGTGGTGAGCGCTATGAAGCCCCAAGTGCTTCACAGAAGTTTATAATGTACAGCCGTAAAAACAAAAAAATCTTATTTTTTTTACAAAAATAATATTTTCGCCCCCAGTTTTTTATTTTCCCAAGGGTAACAGAAGAAATAGGACAAATTTCACAATAACTCTTGGGGTCCAGAGTACGCTGATACCCCATATGTGGGGATAAACTACTGTTTGGACGCATGGCAGAGCTCAGAAGTGAAGGAACACCGTTTGACTTTTTCAACGCAGAATTGGCTGGAATGGAGATCAGACGCCATGTCACATTTGGAGAGCCCCTGATGTGCCTAAACAGCGGAAACCCCCCAATTCTAACTCCAACCCTAACCCCAACACACCCCTAACCCTAGTCCCAACCCTAATCCCAACCCTAACCCTAATCCTAACTCTAACCCTAATCCTAACCCTAACTTTAGCCGAAACCCTAACCCTAACCCTAATGGGAAAATGGAAATAAATACATTTTTTTAATTTATTATTTTTCCCTTACTAAGGGGGTGATAAAGGGGGGTTTGATTTACTATTTATAGCGGGTTTTTATGATTGGCAGCTGTCACGCTAAAAGACGCTTTTTATTGCAAAAAGTAGTTTTTTGCATCGCCACATTTTGAGAGCTATAATTTTTGCATATTTTGGCCCACAATGTCATGTGAGGTCTTAATTTTTGCGGGACGAGGTTACGCTTTTATTGGTACCATTTTTGAGCATGTGACATTTTTTGATCGCTTTTTATTTCGATTTTTGGGAGGTTAGAATGAACAAAAATCAGCAATTCATGAATTTCTTTTGGGTGAGGCGTTTTTATTGTTCCGCGTGTGGTAAAATCGATAAAGCAGTTTTATTCTTCGGGTCAGTACGATTATGGCGATACCTCATTTATATAATTTTTTATATGTTTTGGCGCTTTTATAGAATAAAAACAATTTTATATAAAAAATAATTATTTTTGCATCGCTTTATTCTGCGAGCTATAACTTTTTTATTTTTTTGCTGATGATGCTGTGTGACGGCTTGTTTTTTGCGGGACAAGATGACGTTTTCAGCGGTACCATGTTTATTTATATCCGTCTTTTTGATCGCGTGTTATTCCACTTTTTGTTCAGCGGTATGATGATAAAGCACTGATTTTTTGCTTCGTTTTTATTTTTTATTTTTTAAGGGGTTCACAAAAGGGGTTAACTAGTGGGACAGTTTTATAGGGGGGGTCGTTACGGACGCGGCGATACCATATATGTGTACTTTTATTGTTTTATTTTTTTTATTTACAATAAGTAATGAATTTATTGGGGAATATTTTTTTTTTTTTTTTTTTTGGATTTTTTTTTACCAGTTTATTTTTACTTTTTTTTACTTTTTTACTTTGTCCCAGGGTGGGACATCACTGTATTTCATCAGATCGCTGGTGTGACAGTGTGCACAGCACTCTGTCACACCAGCGATGTGACAGGCAGTGCAGGACGCTTCCTCATGCCTGCTCTCGGCAGGCACTGAGGAAGCCGCCTCCCTCCAGGACCCAGCGCCATCTTGGATCCGGGTCCTGGGAGGGAGGAAGCCCTCAGACTCAGAGCAGCGCGATCACATCGCGCTGCTCTGAGGGTCTCAGGGGGGCGCGCAGGGAGCCCCCACCCTGCGCGATCCTCCCCTGTGCCCCCAGTACACCGCGATCATGTTTGATCGCGGTGTGCAAGGGGTTAATGTGCCGGGAGCGGTCCGTGACCGCTCCTGACACACAGTCACGGGTGTCAGCTGTGATAATCAGCTGACACCCGGCGGCGATTAGCTGCGCTCCCTCCGGGAGCGCAGCTAATCGCCTATGACGTACTATCCCGTCCATGGTCAGAATGGCACGGGTTTTATGGACGGGATAGTACGTCTAATGTCAGAGAGGGGTTAAACAAGCTATGCGGGCAAAACTGACCTCATTTTTTTTTCTCTCTTTATTCATTCGAAGCGCACAGTTCTTAATGAAATGCTCAGATTTACCACAGTAGAAACACAAACCTTGAGCAAATCTGCGTTCTTTTTCTCGAGAGTGAGGTGTCATTGCTCCAATTTCCATCGGCTCTGCAATGTCAGTACATTCCTTCTCCAAACTTGGAGCTGACAAGGCAGATTTACTCTTATTAACCCTTGCACGCAGTCTCCTATCCACCCGTATGGCTAATTGCATAGCCTTTTGCAAGTTACCAGGTATGGGATAAGCAATCAGCAAATCTTTAACCCTTTCACTTAACCCTGCAAGAAATAAACTTTTCAAAGCTGAATCGTTCCAGCCCACCTGAGCGGACCACCTTCGGAAGTGAGTACAATATTTTTCCACATTACCTGATCCCTGTCTCAAACGTCTCAATTCTGTCTCAGCTGATGAAACACGATCCGGATCGTCATACAATAACCCCAAAGCAGAAAAAAAACTATCCACTGATCTAAAGCATGGATCACTAGGCTGCAGAGAAAAGGCCCAGTCCTGAGGTTCTTTGAGCAAAAGTGACATTATGAACCCTATGCGCTGTGATTCATCATCAGAGGATCTGGGTCTCAAACGGAAATACAACAAGCAAGCATTTTTAAAAGAAAAAAATCTTGTTGTTCACCAAAAAATAAATCAGGCAAACGTACCTTTGGCTCCACGAAATCAGCTCCAGAACAACTACTCACGTGTTGCTGGATTTCAGCCACCTCCAGAGAGAGTCGCTGCAGGCGTTGAGCCAAATCCTGAACCGACACCATAATAGAAACTGAAAATCTTTCCTTGAATTTTTTTTTTTTTTTCTTTGGCTACTTACTGTTATGATTCTTCTACAAGCACTAAGGAAAGGTGAATTCTGTCCCTACAATAGGACTGCCTGGATCCCTACGATGTACGCGAACCTGATCTGCGACCAGACCCGCTAAGTCCTCAGCTATCTGACAGACCTATAGTTTGCGTAGAGGAATCCCTACAAGATCTAGGGATCTGGTTGAAAAGGTGACACCTCCTAACAGAAGTGTAGCAGGGAATTTAAAACAGAAACAAATACTAAAATCCTAAGATCAAGCAAAACTGACAGCAGTAAGCACTACGCCCTTCTTATCCCTTTCTCGGCCTACGTTCTTAAGACTGTAATCAATATTCAATGAAGTCTACAACTCTTGTTCGTCGTTCTGTTCTTTTTTGCCTCTTTCTTTCTCTCTGTTCTTCATCGTCTTATCTTCTTCATTGTCTTTCTTCCCTCTTCTTTTCTATCTCTTTCTTTCTTTCTCTTCTTTCTTTTTTCTTTCTTTCTTCCCTCTTTCTTTCTCTCTTTTCTTTCTTTTTCTTTCCTTTCTTCTCCTCTTTCTTTCTTTCTATCTCCTGCTCTTTCTTTTCTTCCTTTCTTTTCTCTCTCTCATCTTTCTTTCCTCTCTTTCTTTCTTTCTCTCTCTGTTCTTTCTTTCCCTTCTTTCTTCTTCTCTTTCTTTCTCTTCCTCTCTTTTCTTTCTCTCTCTTTCTTTCTTTCCCTTCTTCTTTTCTTCTTCTCTCTTTCTTTCTTTCCCTCTTTCTTTCTTTCTCTCTTTCTTTCTTTCTCTCCCTCTTTCTTTCTCTCTCTTTCTTTCTTCCTTCTTCTCTCTCTTTCTTTCTTTCTTTCTCTTTCTCTCTGTTCTTTTTCTCCATCTTTCTTTCTCTCTTGTCTCTTTCTTTTTCTCTCTGTTCTTTCTTTCCCCTTTCTTTTCTCTCTTTCTTCTCTTCTTTCTTCTTTCTCTTCTTCTCCTTCTCTTCTTTCCCTTTTTTCTTTCTCTCTTTCTTTCTTTTCTTCTTCCTCTCTTTTTTCTTCCCTCTTCTTTCTTTCTTTCTTCTCTCTGTTCTTTCTTTCTTTCTTTCTCTCTGTTCTCTTCGTTGTTCTCTTCTTTCTTTTCTTTTTTTCTTTACTCTCTTTCTTTCTTCCCTTCTGTTCTTTCTCTCTTCTCTGTTCTTTCTTCCTCCTCTTTCTTTTTCTGTCTCTTCTTCTTTCTCTTCCTCTTCTTTTCTTTCTCTCTGTTCTTTCTTTCTTTCCCTCTTCTTTCTTCTTTTCTTCTCTTTCTTTCTTTCTTTCCTTTCTTTCCTCTCTGTCTTTCTTCTTTTTCCTTTTCTTTTTTCTCTTTTCTTTCTTTCTTTTCTCTCTTCTGTTCTCTGTCTCTTTCTTTCTTCTTCTTTCTCTCTTCTTTTTTTTTTCCTTTTCCCTCCCCTTTTTTCTTTCTTCTTCTTTCTTTCTTTTCCTTTCTCCTTTTCTTTCTTTTTTTCTCCTTTCTTCTTTCTTTTCTTTTTCTTTCTTTTCTTTCTCTCTTCTCTTTCTTTTTCCCTTTCTTTCTTTTTCTCTTTCTTTTCTTTTCCTCTTCTTCCTCTTTTCTTTCTCTGTCTTTCTTTTCTTCTCTTTTCTTTCCTTCTTTTTTTTTTCTCTTCTTTCCTTTCTTTTTTTCTTTTCTCTTCCTTTTCTTCTTTTTCTCTTTCCTCTTTCTTCTTTTCTTTCTTTTTTCTTCTTTCTTTTTTCTCTCTTTTCTTCCTTCTTTCTTTTCCTCTTCTTCTTTTCTTTTTTTCTCCTTCCTTTTCTTTTTTCTCTTCTTTTCTTCTTTTCTTTTTTCTTCTCTCTTCTTCTCTTTTTTCTTTTCTTCTTTGTTTTTTTTTTTTCCTCCTTTTTTTTTCTTTTTTCCTTCTTCTTTCTCTTCCTCTTTTTCTCTCTTTTTTCTTTTTCTTCTTTTTTTTTTTTCTCTTTTTTCTTTTTCTCTTTTTCTTTCCTTTTTTCTTCTTCCTCCTTTTTTCTTTTTTCTTTTTCTTCCTTTTCCTCTTTTTTTTTTTCTTTCTTTCTTTCTTTTCTTTTTTCTTTCTTCTTTCTTCTTCTTCTTCTTCTCTTTTTCTCTTTTTTTTTTTCTTTCTTTTTTTCTTTCTTTCTTTTCTTTCTTTCTTTCTTCTTTTTCCTTCTTTTCTTCTTTCCTTTTCTCTTCTTTCTCTTTTTCTTTTTCTTTCTTTCTTTTTCTCCCTTTCTCTTTTTTTTTCTTTCTTTTCTTTCTCCTTCTTTTTTTCTTTCTCTTCTTTTTTCTTCTTTTCTCCTCCTCCCCTCTTTCTTTTTTTTTCTTTTCTTCTTTCTTCTCTTTTCTTTTTTTCCTTCTCTTCTCTTTTTCTTTTTTTCTTTCTCTTCTTCTTTCTCTTCTTCTTTTTTCTCTTTTTCCTCTTTTTTTCTTTCCTCTTTCCTTTTTCCTTTCTTTTCTCTTTCTTCTTCTTTCTTACTTCTTTCCTTCTTTCTTTTCTCTTTCTTCCTTCTTTCTTTCTCTTCTCTTTCTTTCTTCCTTTCTTCTCTTTCCCTCTCTTTCTTTCTCTTCTTCTTTCTCTTCTTTCTTTCTTCTTTTCTTCTTTTTCTTCTTTTTCTCCTTCTTTTCTCTTCTTCTTTCTTCTTCTTCCTCTTTTTTTCTCTTCTTTCTTTCCTTTCTTCTTTCTCTTTTTTCTTCTTCTTTTCTTTTTCTTCTTCTTCTCTTTTTTCTCTATTCTTTTTCCTTTTCCCTCTCTTTTCTTTCTTCTCTTTTTCTTCTTTTTTCTCTTCTCTTTTTCTTTCTCTTCTTCTTCTCTTTCTTTTCTTTCCTTCTCTTCTTTCTTCCTCTTTTCTTCTCTCTTTCTTTCTTTCCTCTCTTCCTTTCTTTCTCTGTTCTTTCTTCCCCCTCTTTCTTTGTCTCCCTCTCCGTTCTTTCTTTCTTTCCCTTCTTTCTTTTTTTCTCTCTCTGCTCTTTTTTCTGTCTCTCTCTGTTCTTTCTTACTTTCTCTCTCTGTTTCTTTCTTTCTTTCTCTCTATCTCTGTTCTTTCTTTCTCATCTTTCTTTCTTTCTTACTCTCTCTGTTATTTCTTTCCCCTCTTTCTTTCTCTCTCCCTCTCTGTCCTTTCTTTCCGCTTTATTTTTTTTCTCTGTTTTTATCTGTTCACTCTTTCTTTCTCTCTCTGTATTTATTTATTCTTTCTTTCTCTCTGTTCTTTCTTTCCCCTTTCTTTCTCTCTCTCTGTTCTTTCTTTCCCCTTTCTTTCTCTTTCTCTCTGTTCTTTCTTTCGCTCTCTTCTTTCTTCCTTTCTTTCTTTTTCTTTCACCTCTTTTTTCTCTCTAGTCTTTTTCTTTCTCTCTCTGTTCTTTCTTACTTTCTTTCTCTCTCTCTCTGTTCTTTCTTTCCCATCTTTCTATCTCTATTCTTTCTTTCATTCTTTCCCCTCTTTATTTCTCTCTCTCTGTTCTTTTTTTGTCCCCTGTTTCTTTCTCTCTCTGTTCTTTCTTTCTTTCTTTCTCTGTTTCTTTCTTTCTCTCTATCTCTCTGTTCTTTCTTTCCTATCTTTCTTTCGCTCTGTCTCTCTGTTCTTTCTTTCCCCTCTTTCTTTCTCTGTTCTTTCTTTACCCTCTTTCTCTCTCCCTCTCTGTTCTTTCTTTCCCCTTTCTTTTTTCTCTCTGTTCTTTTTTTCTGTCCCCTCTTTTTTCTCTCTGTTCTTTCTCTCTGTTCTTTCTTTCTTTCTCACTTTCTCTGTTCTTTCTTTCCCATCTTTCTTTCTTTCTATCTCTCTGTTCTTTCTTTCCCCTCTTTCTTTCTTTCTTTCTTTCTTCTTCTTTCTTTCTTCTCTGTTCTTTCTTTCCCCTCTTTCTTTGTCTCCCTCTCTGTTCTTTCTTTCCCTTCTTTCTTTTTTTCTCTCTCTCTGTTCTTTTTTACTGTCCCCTTTCTTTCTCTCTCTGTAAGGTTCTTTGTATATGTTTTTGAAACTCAGTTTTTCCGTCAGCCATTTTGCTTTCTGTCTTGCTACAGCTATCTTGCCCTCAGTCAATATGGAGTTTTCAGCTTTCATGTTCCCGCCCTGATTCTCTCCCTCTTGCTTCTTAAGCAGCCACAGCTGAGCAATCAGTGCTTCTGAATCTAGCCTGCAGTGAACCTGTGACCTGACTCCTGAAGCCTTGGACCTTGTACTCCAGCTATTCCTACTGAGGAACTCTGAAACACTTGTGAACTCTGGAACCCTGCTCTTTGAAAGAACCACGTTTGCATGGACTTACGGTAACAGAGAAGAAGATCCTGAACCTGTTGTGGAGAGTGATTGCTGAGCTTAGATTACTCTGGCCTGCTGTGTCTCCTGCTTCTGTGTCTGCAAACTGTGTGACTATTTTGCCAACTTGTATGAAGTAATACAAGACCTTCTATATCAAACCTTTGTCTCATGTGTTTTCATCGCACCCAAGCACAAGACGCTATATGAACTGTACTACACACATTACAAGATTCAGAAGCCAAACGTTAGTGTCTGCTGGGTCTGGAAAGGCTGTGTCTGCTGTAACTGTGGATATCAGATGTCCGGTTGTACTTTCTGTGATGACAGTGGTTGTGACTTCTCACAACCATTCCAGGTGAGCAGTTCCCTTAAGTTTTTTTTTTTCTCTGCAGTGTTACCACAGGTAAACACTATTGTTTTTTTTTTTTTCTCTTTTCTCTTCTCCTACCAGTACTTTTGTCTTAAAAGATTTGGAAGATGGAAGCCCGCATAAAGGAACTTTGCGGAGTGACTGATAATATCCTTGCAGATTTACAAACTATAAAAACCCGCTTTACAAATCTACAGGACCTCACTAATCACAATTTGCAAGTGTTTGGACAGACTGCCCAGGATTTGCGAGCCAGGATTGAGGTTCTAGAGGAGCGAGTCCAGGCTCCTGCCGTAGCCCCGAGTTCTGGAATTCCCAAGTTGCCCCCTTTTCGTTTTGGCGGTGAACGTGAGAAATTCAGGGGATTTATTAACCAATGCAATCTTTTTTTTTCTGCACATGCTTCACAATTTCCCACTGAACGATCTAAAGTACTTACTATAATTATGTTGCTTACCAACAAGGCTTTGATGTGGGCAAACCCTCTGATTGAGACTGAGGATGAATGTTTGGATCATCTTGATGCTTTCATTTCAGCTATGGGGCAGGTGTTTGATGACCCCAATCGAGGTGCAACAGCTGAAGCAGCCATGTTAACCTTGCGCCAAGGTAAGCACTCGGTAGCCGAATATGCCTTGGATTTCAGGAGATGGGCCCTTGATACCACTTGGGACAGTTCCGCCAAAAAATCTATTTTTCGAAAGGGGTTGTCTCCCTAATTAAGGATGAACTAGCTCGTGCCGACCCTCCCACTGCGTTAGGTGACTTTATTAATTACTGCATCCGTATTGATGCTCGTCTGACTGAACGCAGGCAAGAGAGATGGTTCGAAAACAATCGCACTAACCTTTTCCTACCTTCCTCCCCAGCTAAGGAACCTTTGAGTAGGATCACACGGGAACCTGAACCTGAACCCATGCAGGTAGACTCTTTACAAAGACGGGTTAGCGATGCACGCAAAGAACATCGTTTTAAGGAAAATCTATGTTTCTATTGTGGTAAGTCAGGGCACTTCATTATAAACTGTCCCAGCCGTTCTCGTAAGACTACTGCAGCACTCATTCACTGTGAGTGTTGCGAGAGGAGATCTGTCAGGTCCGAGCCTCAGGCTCCAGAGAGATCTGCAGCAACAGATATTGATTTCTCGGACTTAAACTCCGTTACTTCTGAGGACGATGACTGTGTAAACGCTGCAATTTTTCAAGTTTCCTCAGCGGTGTCCCAGCTGAGTTGTAGGAAAAACAATTCTCATTGCTTCCTTTCCATCAAACTCTGGGTTGACTCAGTTTGGGTGTCTAGCTCTGCTATGATCGACTCAGGGGCAAGTGGGAATTTTATGGATGTCTCCTTTGCTCTGAAACAGGGATACGTTCAGTGAAGAAGGCTACTCCAGTACAGATGGAAACTGTGGACGGCTCCCTGCTGACCTCTGGACCAGTGGATCAGGAAACGGAGCCTTTGAGGGTCCTTATGGGTAAAGATCATCAAGAGAAACTGTCCTTTATGCTTATCTCTTCTCCCCACTTTCCCATTATTCTAGGACTACCATGGCTGCAGGCTCAGAACCCTACCATTAACTGGGAGACCAAGGAATTACACTTTCCAGAGAAACAGATGACTCCAGAAGTTTCAGCGTGCTCTGTTCCTAAAGGAACCATGTCAGTCCCTGAACTACCAGCTGTATACCAGGACTATGTGGATTTATGTGACAAGAAGAACGCTGACCAGCTTCCCCCTCACCGTCCATATGAATTGTCCAATCGAATTATTGCCTGGAGCAGAGATACCTTTTGGTAAGATCTACCCCCTGGCGGGGCCTGAGCTAAAGGCTTTAAAGGATTACATAGACGAAAATCTAGCCAAGGGCTTCATACGCCCCTCTTCATCTCCCGCAGGTGCACCCATCTTCTTTGTGAAGAAGAAAGATGGATCTCTGAGACCCTGCGTAGACTATAGGGAACTCAATAAGGTTACTATTAGAAACCGTTATCCATTGCCTTTAATCCCTGAGTTATTGGAGAGAGTGCGGCATGCCAAAATTTTCTCTAAATTGGATCTCCGTGGGGCCTATAACTTGGTCCGTATTAGACCTGGGGATGAGTGGAAGACTGCATTCAGGTCACGCTATGGACACTTTGAATATCTAGTTATGCCTTTTGGTCTGAGTACCGCCCCAGCCACTTTCCAACACTTGGTGAATGACATCTTCAGGGATCTCCTAGATACATTCGTGGTGATTTATTTGGATGATATTCTAATTTTTTCTAATTCCACAGAGGAACATCATGGACATGTGAGAATGGTCTTGGAACGTCTAAGACAAAACCATCTTTACATCAAACTTGAAAAGTGTGAATTCCATAGGACCGAAATTCAATTTCTGGGGTATGTACTGTCTACACAAGGAATTAGTATGGATGGAAGCAAGACCCAAGCCATCAAGGATTGGCCAAGTCCTAGAAATGTGAAGGAGGTGCAGCGCTTCATCGGGTTTGCCAACTTCTATAGACGTTTCATTAGGAATTTCTCTGAGGTAGTGTCACCTATCACCCAACTTACCCGGAAAGAGTCTAGGTTCTCCTGGACTCCCCAAGCCCAGGAAGCATTTTCCCGTCTGAAAGATAAATTTACCACTGCACCTATCTTGGTACATCCCAACCCCGAACTTGCCTTCATAATAGAGGTGGATGCTTCAGATTGTGCCGTTGGAGCTATACTCTCTCAAAGAACAGGTGAGAAGAATGTCTTGCATCCCTGTGCCTTCTTTTCCCAGCAGTTGTCTTCGGCTGAGAGGAACTACGATGTGGGCAATAGAGAGTTGTTGGCCATTATTGCCGCCTTCAAAGAATGGAGACACCTTCTTCAGGGAGCTGCACAACAAATAGTCGTCCTGACAGACCATCGCAACCTTGAATTTATCAGGTCGGCTAAATGCCTGACTCCTCGCCAGGCTCGCTGGAATCTTTTCTTAAACCAATTTAATTTGTTATTTTCTTATAGACCAGGATCACGCAATGGAAAGGCTGATGCACTCTCTAGGATTCATTCAGCAGAGACCCGTCCACTTGCTCCTCCTAAGACTATTCTTCCTGACTCTAGATTCCTGGGAGTGATTCATAATCAAGACCTACTTAAGGACATCAAGGAAGCATACCATGCGGATTCCTTTTGGCACAACCCCCAAGGGACGTAAGTCTTGTCTTTAAGAATGGTGTGTGGATTCTGGGACAACGTCTGTATATTCCTGAAACAGTCAGATTGAGAGTATTGCAACTTATTCACGATTCCAAGATAGCTGGGCATAGAGGAATTCTAAAAACACAGGAATTTCTTTCTCGTTTCTTTTGGTGGCCCACTTGCAGGAAGGATGTTTTAAACTATGTCACTTCATGTGAAGTCTGTGCAAGATGCAAAACACCTCGCTCCTCACCAACTGGTCTGTTGCAACCTCTTCCCACCCCGTCCCGCCCGTGGGGATCCATTTCTATGGACTTCATTGTGGAGTTACCAACCTCTCAAGGGAAGAACACCATTCTAGTGGTGGTTGACCGTCTAACAAAGGCAGCTCATTTTATCCCTTGTGTCGGCTTACCCACTGCAAAACAGACATCAGATTTGATGATTAAAGATGTGTTTCGCTTACATGGAGTACCGGATGAGGTTATTTCGGATCGAGGGGTGCAATTCACTTCTAGATTTTGGCAAAATTTCTGTGCAGCATTGGACATTAAAGTAAACCTTTCTTCTGCTTTTCATCCCCAGACTAATGGACAGACCGAACGAACCAATCAAACCCTGGAGCAGTATCTCCGCTGCTTTATCTGCCACCTACAGGATGATTGGGTGGATCTACTTCCATTAGCTGAGTTCTCTTATAACAACTCTCAGAGTGCCTCCACTAAGCAGTCTCCTTTTTACTCTAATCTAGGTTATCATCCTAACATTCTACCACGATTTCCCATAGAAACGCCTTTACCAGCAGTGGCGGAAAGAATCACGTCTTTACAGAAGAATATGGATCTTCTAAAAGAGAATCTGGAATCGGCTCAGGAAAGGTACAAGAAAGCAGCAGATAAATTTCGTAAACCTGCACCAGCTTTCAAGGTAGGAGACCTGGTCTGGCTGTCAACCAGAAATCTTAAGTTAAGGATTCCATCATCTAAGTTGGGACATAAGTACATTGGACCCTATAAAATCAGTAAGATTATAAGTGCCGTTGCTTGTCGTCTTCAACTGCCCAGAAGTATGAGAATCCACCCTGTCTTTCATGTATCCCTACTAAAGGCTGCAACACCCAATACGTTTCCTGGACGTTCTTCTCCTTGCCCTGACCCAGTGCTAGTCGATGGTCAGGAAGAATTTGTGGTGGAAAGGATTCTAGATTCCAGGTTGTATAGAAATCAGTTACAATATCTGATTAAATGGCAGGGCTACCCAGTGGAGGACAACTCATGGGAACCAGTCAATAAAGTTAATGCTCCTCGTTTGCTCTGCCAGTTTCATCAGAGGTACCCAGACAAGCCTGGTCTGAGGCCATCCGGAGGTTGTCCCTAAGGGGGAGTAATGTAAGGTTCTTTGTATATGTTTTTGAAACTCAGTTTTTCCGTCAGCCATTTTGCTTTCTGTCTTGCTACAGCTATCTTGCCCTCAGTCAATATGGAGTTTTCAGCTTTCATGTTCCCGGCCTGATTCTCTCCCTCTTGCTTCTTAAGCAGCCACAGCTGAGCAATCAGTGCTTCTGAATCTAGCCTGCAGTGAACCTGTGACCTGACTCCTGAAGCCTTGGACCTTGTACTCCAGCTATTCCTACTGAGGAACTCTGAAACACTTGTGGACTCTGGAACCCTGCTCTTTGAAAGAACCACGTTTGCATGGACTTACGGTAACAGAGAAGAAGATCCTGAACCTGTTGTGGAGAGTGATTGCTGAGCTTAGATTACTCTGGCCTGCTGTGTCTCCTGCTTCTGTGTCTGCAAACTGTGTGACTATTTTGCCAACTTGTATGAAGTAATACAAGACCTTCTATATCAAACCTTTGTCTCATGTGTTTTCATCGCACCCAAGCACAAGACGCTATATGAACTGTACTACACACATTACACTCTCTGTTCTTTCTTTCTTTCTTTCTCTCTCTGTTTCTTTCTCTCTATCTCTGTTCTTTCTTTCTCATCTTTCTTTCTTACTCTCTCTGTTATTTCTTTCCCCTCTTTCTTTCTCTCTCCCTCTCTGTTCTTTCTTTCCCCTTTCTTTTTTTTTCTCTGCTTTTTTCTGTCCACTCTTTCTTTCTCTGTATTTATTCTTTCTTTCTCTATGTTCTTTCTTTCCCCTTTCTTTCTCTCTCTCTCTGTTCTTTCTTTCCCCGTTCTCTTTCTCTCTGTTCTTTCTTTCGCTCTCTTCTTTCTTTTTCTTTCCCCTTTTTTCTCTCTAGTCTTTTTCTTTCTCTCTCTGTTCTTCCTTTCTCTCTCTCTGTTCTTCCTTTTTCTCTCTGTTCTTTCTTGCTCTGTTCTATTTCTTTCCCCTCTTTCTTTCTCTCTCTTTTTTTTCTTTCCCATCTTTCTTTCTCTCTATCTCTCTGTTCTTTCTTTCCACTCTTTCTTTCTTTCTTCCTTTCTTTTTTTCCCTCTGTTCTTTCTTTATTTCCCCTCTTTCATTCTCTCTCTGTTCTTTCTTTCTTTCCCCTCTTTCTTTCTTTCCCTCTTTCTTTCTCTCTCCCTCTCTGTTCTTTTTTCCCCTCTTTCTTTTTTCTCTCTGTTTTTTTTCTGCCCCCTCTTTCTCTCTGTTCTTTTGTTCTCTCTGTGCTTTCTTTTTTTCCCTTTCTTTTTTTGTTTCTTTCTTTCTCACTCTCTCTGTTGTTTCTTTCCTTCCCCTTCTTTCTTTCTTTCTTCTCTCTCTGTACTTTCTTTCTCTCTCTCCTTTCTTTCTCTCTCTGTTTGCTTTTTTCTCTCTTTCTGTTCTTTCTTTCTTTTCCTCAGTACCAGTCAGTGTGCCCACAGTACCAGCCACTGTGCCCATAATGCCAGCCATTGTGCCCTCAGTACCAGTCGGTGTGATCAGCAGTGCTAAATGGGTGTGGTTGGGGCGTGGACATGGGTGTGACTAGTTGTGAAATGGCTGTGGTCGGGGGGACATGGCCTAAAATTTGCCACGGCGCAAAAGTTGGGAGGTATGCATTAAGTGCATAGGCTGAAAAACATTTTCCCCTGGGGGGGTGATACCTCAACATAGAGTGTAAACAGTTATTGAATGGGCAGCAAAACACCTTTGAAAAAATTAATACTGTCTGTTGCATCACAGACCACAGTCACCCTTGTGTTCTAGTGGTGGTGGATGATGAGTATGAGGAGAACGAGGAGGATAATAACACACCAAATATCCAAAGTCAGGAAGCATAAACCCATATGTGGATGTGAAGAGGTGCATGGAAATACACCTCCCCCAAAAATATACTGTATTGAAGGTTATGTTTCGCTGTTCACATTCGGTGGTGTACAGAAGTCTGGCCCAATCCATGCCTTGTTCATTTTTATAAGAGTCAGCCTGTCAGCATTTTCTGTTGACAGGCGGAGGCGCTTATCAGTTATTATTAAACTAGTAGAACTAAAAACCCCTCTGAGAAAACACTAGCGGCAGGGCAGGCCAGGACCTCCAAGGCGTAGAGAGTCAGTTCATGTCACGTGTCGAGCTTGGATAACCAAAAGGCACAGAGGAATCATGGAGGATGTTGGTACGGTCAGCAAGGTACAGTTAGGTCCACATATATTTGGACAGAGACAACATTTATCTAATTTTGGTTCTAGACATTACCACAATGAATTTTAAACACAACAATTCAGATGCAGTTAAAGTTCAGACTTTCAGCTTTCATTTGAGGGTATCCACATTAAAATTGGATGAAGGGTTTAGGAGTTTCAGCTCCTTAACATGTGCCACCCTGTTTTTAAAGGGACCAAAAGTAATTGGACAATTGACTCCAAGGCTATTTCATGGACAGGTGTGGGCAATCCCTTCGTTATGTCATTCTCAATTAAGCAGATAAAAGGGCTGGAGTTGATTTGAGGTGTGGTGTTTGCATTTGGAAGGTTTTGCTGTGAAGGAAACATGCGGTCAAAGGAGCTCTCCATGCAGGTGAAACAAGCCATCCTTAAGCTGCAAAAACAGAAAAAACCCATCTGAGAAATTGCGACAACATTAGGAGTGGCAAAGTCTACAGTTTGGTACATCCTGAGAAAGAAAGAAAGCACTGGTGAACTCATCAATGCAAAAAGACCTGGGCGCCCACGGAAGACAACAGTGGTGGATGATCGCAGAATACTCTCCATGGTGAAGAGAAACCCCTTCACAACAGCCAACCAAGTGAACAACACTCTCCAGGAGGTAGGCATATCAATATCCAAATGTACCATAAAGAGAAGACTGCATGAAAGTAAATACAGAGGGTTCACTGCACGGTGCAAGCCACTCATAAGCATCAAGAATAAAAAGGCTAGGCTGGACTTTGCTAAAAACATGTAAAAAAGCCAGCACAGTTCTGGCAGAACATTCTTTGGACAGATGAAACCAAGATCAACCTCTACCAGAATGATGGAAAGAGAAAAGTATGGCAAAGGCGTGGTACAGCTCATGATCCAAAGCATACCACATCATCTGTAAAACACGGCAGAGGCAGTGTGATGGCTTGGGTATGCATGGCTGCCAGTGGCACTGGGTCACTAGTGTTTATTGATGATGTGACACAGGACAGAAGCAGCCAAATGAATTCTGAGGTATTCAGAGCCATACTGTGTGCTCAGATCCAGCTAAATGCGGCCAAACTGATTGGCTAAAAACCACCAAAGTGAAGGCCTGTCAGAGCATCAAAAAGGAGGAAACACAGCGTCTGGCGATGTCCATGAGTTCAAGACTTCAGGCAGTCTTTGCCAACAAAGAGTTTTCAACCAAGTACTAGAAATGATCATTTTATTTACAATTCTTTAATCTGTCTAATTACTTTTGGTCCCTTTAAACACAGGGTGGCACATGTTAAGGAGCTGAAGTAGTATAGGAGACATATTACTCGTCAAACTCAATTTGACAGGTCGTCAAGCCCCCTATCATTTTATCCGTCTCCTTGTGGATTTGATCAGCCTGGTGAATCTGGGAAAGCTCTATCAAAGTGATTCTTGATTTTATAAGCCTCAAAACTTTTTGATAGGAATTTATATCTTAGTAGCGTATTTACAGACTAGGAGGATTTTATTGTACAATATCATTCACTATTAAACGATTGTTTTATACGTATGTAAAAACACTAAATGTATGTGAAAGATTTTAATCCCAGAATGGGAAAGCTCTATCAAAAACGGATTTTAATCCCAGCAGTAAGAATGTGGCTTTATATGAGACTTATAGCCCCCGGCTCATTGTACGTGTATATGTGATTTTATATTCTAGTTTATATTGTGTCATTATGACTCTCATCTTATAGTTTTATTCAGAGTTTATATATATTTATTTGGTAGTGACTGTCTGTTTCTGCAGTAATTGATAGGAATGTATAGCTTAGTAGCCGATTTACAGTATTCCTCTATTTTATTCAGCGTTTATATATATTTAATTGCTAGAAGTCTAATGAAATGCTATCTATTTGATAGAGCTGTTCAGATATATATTTATTTGCTATTATATGAATCACACATTATTAATCCCAGCACTAAAGCCTGTGATTACGGGTCATATTATGTATATGGCCAATGCAGCAATGTAAAAGAATCTATTGTAATAAATAGATAGTGGTGTTAGGCAGATCTTTGAGAGATGTGTCGAGACATGTTTGAAATTGATATGAGACTTTTTCTGTGTGAGGTTTCAGTAGAATGTAATGACAGTTGATAGGAGTTTATATCTTAAGGGTATGCCACACTAAACAATATCGCTAACGGGATCGCTAAAAAACGTCACTATTTAGCGATCCCGTTAGCGATATTGTTCAGTGCGGCAGCTTCCAGCGACGAGCTTCCTGCTGTGATCTCGCTCGTCGCTGGAATCGTTCCGGACCCTATTTCATCGCTGGCGCTCCCGCTGGGTAAGTATCTAATCGCTGTGTGGCACCTTTTCTTAGCGATTTAGCGGTACTTTTGTACCGCTAAAGTCGTTAAGAAGATCGCTAACGGCGATAGCGTCGTTAACTATATCGCTAAATGCGGCAGCATTTAGCGATATAGAAACAATCCCGCTAGCGATCTCATTAGTATGCAACGCTAACGAGATCGCTAGCGGGATAGCTTAGTGTGGCAGTACATTTAGTAGCGTATTTACAGACTAAACAATAGGTTTCTGTGTGCTTTTTCTAGCAGGGGCCATAAATCAGCAGGCTTCTAGCAAACGTTTTGATCAGGCTGTGGAATCTGGGAAACAGGTATATCAAACTGATTCTTGATTTTATATGTTCCCAAATTTTATTCAGGGCTTATATATATTTATTTGCAAGAAAAGAATCTACTGAAATACTAATCAATTTGCTAGAACTGATTTTTATTTATAGTAATGACTATTTCATCTATGTTATAGCGAGAGTCTCTCTTTACAGACTAAAAGGCTTTTAATCCCAGCACTAAGATTGTGATTGTATATGAAACTTATAACATCCGTCTCATTGTACGGACATATCAACGTATCTGGTATATCTCACCTAGGGCAAATGAGCCTATATTACTGCAACATGGTTCAGTATAAAACACAAAGAAATAAATGGTATAATCGCTGTTTTATATCATTTAGTGTCGCACAGTGTATCTACACTTATCTGGCATATCTCACCTAAGGCAAATGAGCATATATTACTGCAACATTTTATAAGACCAAAATGAGATTGTGTCTCTGCTGTATTTTATGTACAGTTGATATGTGTATCTATTGAAACAAAGTGCAACAGCTCTTTTATAAGGCATCTGATACGTTAATCAGAATTGTTTCATTGTAGCTATTATTTATATATGGGTCTATTATTTATAGTAATATATATTTTCATTTATTGACAATTTGATACGATAAACGTTGGTGATCTTTGTAAAATAAAGATCGAGACAACTTTTGCAGATAAAAGTTATGTTTATTGAACAAAATCAATTATAGGTTATAAAGACGTGTGAATAAATTCCATTGCTCTGCTATTTGTTACCTAGGCCATATGAGTCTATGTTTCTGCAGCATTTTATATGAAATGTAAAGTTTGATCAATTATCACATAGGTGAAAATGAGGAGATGAGTGGAATTCTGAGCTACTCTGCTTGAAATGGGCTATAGGACTGTGTGTTTTCACATCTGCGATGTGACAAATGACGTAATAAATCATAGATATCTGCTTTTCTAGCCGCGATAGACAGAAGGTATTGCTTCTGAATGGAAAGACAAACTTTTCAGCCTACCAGTGTATATACACTTATATGCTATTTAAATAGCTGCCATACGAATATTGTAGCGAATCAAGGTGTAATAAATTGATTACTGACACGATTCCAGCAATTTGATAACAAATTCACAACAAATTGATATCAAAGTAGCGCATGAAAGTGTGTTAAATAGATATCATACGGATATCCCTGTGTGTCAAAGTGTAGTAAATTGATTACTGACACGATACCCACAAATTTCTAACAAATTGATAGTACAGTGATATCAAAGTGTATTAAACAGATATCATGCGGATAGCATAGTGTATCAAAAGTGTATTAAATTGGTTACTGACACTATTCCAGCAATTTGATAACAAACTGACACCAAAGTGATATCAACTCTACGATGTGTTAAGTGTCAAAGCCAGCATGTCAGAGCCTGGAATTACAACTCTTTTGAATATAAATTCATTTTTTAGCATTCCACAATGTAATACCTCGGTTCTGCAACATACTGCGTAGTAAAAATTCTGCATTCTTTTTATATTCACGTCGCCTGGTATATCATGAAGTTGTAAAATCTCAGCAATTTCTCCAGTGAGACGCTGGATAACACTCTGTCGTATGCTGCCTGTGCCTAAAGGTACTGCCACACTAAACAATCCCGCTAGCGATCACGATAACGACGCATACTAATGCGATCGCTAGCGGGATTGTTTCTATATTGCTAGTAGCAGCCTAATTTAGCGATGTCGTTAAGGACGCTATCGCGGTTAGCGATCTCCTTAACGACTTTAGCGGTACAAAAGTACCGCTAAATCGCTAACAAAAGGTGTCACACTCAGCGATATATACTTACCAGCGGGGCGCCGACGATAAAAATAGGGTCCGGAACGATGAGAACGACGAGCGAGATCACAGCAGGATCTCAGCAGGGGCCACGTCGCTGGTAGATGCCGCACACAACAACATTGCTAATGGGATGGCTAAATAGTGACGTTTTTTAGCGATCCCGTTAGCGATGTTGTTTAGTGTGGCAGTACCTTTAGTTTAATTAGCCCCTGCTTGCGATAAGATTTTAGCTCGGTCTTGAAGTCAAAAAGTGTGTTTCTGATTCTCGCGCAAAAAATAAACAAATCTGTATCGTGATAAAGACGCTTCTCCTGCATGCGGGGGCAACAACGAATAGATCTCTAGCCGGGCATACGCAGGTGTAAACCAATCTATAAAATACAACATTGAAATGTCATAGTAGTGTAGGAACAGTTACCTAAAAACCACAACTGGGGCTCCAACAACGCCGACACATGCTAGATTAGCACGCCGAGCAAACATTGCCCGTAAAGAATTTAAGAAAAGTTTGGAGATCTGCCTTTTAGCGGGGCTGACGGCTATATTTTCAGGGCGTAACCGCACACCCTCTTTTTCAAGAAAAGTGTCAATGTACTGCTTTTTCTTGCCTTCGTCAGTGCACCAGTTAGGATAACCTGAGGCCTCCTGCTTATCCCTAAGATGTAATTTAATGTAGGGAGCAAACAGATCATCGCTGGTGTTTGGAAAATGCCATATTTCATAGATGTGGGCGACCCGGTGTCTATCGCCAGCTCGAGCTCTATAGTGCACCAGGTACCTGTCAGGGAGCGTTCTTCATCACTATGTCTGCACTCCTCTGCCTGTGAATTTACACCGCATGTATTGCAAAGGGGTGACATTAATTTTTTGTCGAGTTTTACCGGTAGAAGGGGAAAAAATAAATCTATCGGGGGTATGCCCCCCTGACTTTAGCAACGTCAAAGTATTTTTAATGAAAGCAAAATTGTCGTAGATGATGACGGTGTAGTCTACAGGGTATGATCTAGTTTTGTTTACAGAATTTTCAAGCAATTCACGACACTCATGCACCCACAGAGGGGTTAACACGTGCTCCCAGTTCTGTAGGTTGCTCTTTATAGCTAAAAAGGCGTAATATAATTGTCCGTAGGTGGTGATTGTGACTTTATTTGTATCATTTTCATTATAGCACGAACCACAGCCGTGGTAAAAACACCGTGGAAATTAATACCCTATGTGTGGACCGCAGACATGTGAATCACCAGCTAAAAATATTTTGCATGTTTTCCACTGTAGCTCAGAGCATGTTGAATGTCATGGTGTAAAAATTCTGAATGATCTAGGGTCACGTCCCTATCACAAACAGTATTACCTACAGAGGCGGACTCATGAGAACTTTTTGTGTGTGTATCAAGATGCTCGCAGCTTTGACCATTTGGACGCTCATGAATGTTGACATCTCCAGGATCAGCATAGTTGTGTAAATGGGATG
Organism: Oophaga sylvatica; assembly: GCA_033576555.1. NCBI lineage: Eukaryota > Metazoa > Chordata > Amphibia > Anura > Dendrobatidae > Oophaga > Oophaga sylvatica. The sequence continues at coordinate 154,018,177 of JARQOD010000009.1, forward strand.
TGAGATCAGGTAACAGCCCCTGTGGGGTAATGCGTGATCATTTTAGTTAATTTTTCCAACTCATAATCATCCATTCTTACTCACACAAATTTATTTAAATTCACAGATGGTGGTTGTACACTTGCATAATCTTGGTTAAAATCACATAGTTCGGCGATAATGTCGGGTGTTGGACACGCATTTATCAGTCTCTTATACGTGTCGCAGAAAGATTGTAGCTTGTTTTGCACGACTTTGGTGTAAGGTTCTGTGTACATGTTCCTGAAACTCAGTTTTTTCCGTCAGCCATTTTACTTTCTGTCTTGCTGCAGCTATCTTGCCCTCAGTCAATATGGAGTTTCCAGCTTGCATGTTCCCGCCCTGATTCTCTCCTCTTGCTTCTTAAGCAGCCACAGCTGAGCAATCAGTGCTTCAGAATCAAGCCTGCAGTGAACCTGTGACCTGACTCCTGAAAGCCTTGGACCTTGTACTCCAGTTATTTCCTATTGTGGAACTTTGGAACACTCGTGGACTTTGGAACCTTGCTATTTGATAAATCCACGTTTGCATGGACTTACGGTAACAGAGAAGAGATCCTGAACCTGTTGTGGAGATTGATTGCTGAGCTTAAGTTACTCTGGCCTGCTGTGTCTCCTGCTTTTGTATCTGCAAACTGTGTGACTATTATTGCCACTTGTATGAAGTAATACAAGACCTTCTATATCAAACCTGTGACTCCTGTGTTTTCATTGCACCCAAGCACAAGACACTATATGAACTGTACTACTTACATTACAAGATTCTGAAGCCAAACGTTAGTGTCTGCTGGGTCTGGAAAGGCTGTGTCTGCTGTAACTGTGGATATCGGATGTCCGGTTGTACTTTCTGTGATGACAGTGGTTGTGACTTCTCACAACCATTCCAGGTGAGCAATTCCCTTAAGTTTTTTTTTTCTGCAGTGTTACCACAGGTAAACACTATTGTTTTTTTTTTCTTTCCTCTTTTGTGTCTGCTGTAACTGTGGATATCAGATGTCCGGTTGAACTTTCTGTGATGATAGTGGTTGTGACTTCTCACAACCATTCCAGGTGAGCAGTTCCCTTAATTTTTTTTTCTCTCTGCAGTGTTACCACAGGTAAACACTATTGTTTTTTTTTTTTTTTCCTCTCCTCTCCTTCCAGTACTCCTGTCTTAAAAGATCTGGAAAATGGAGGCCCGCATAAAGGAACTTTGCGGAGTGACTGATAATATCCTTGCAGATTTGCAGAATATAAAGACCCGTTTTACAAACCTACAAGACCTCACTAATCACAATTTGCAAGTGTTTGGACAGACTGCCCAGGATTTGCGAGCCAGGATTGAGGTTCTAGAGGGGCGAGTCCAGGCTCCTGCCGTAGCCCCGAGTTCTGGGATTCCCAAGTTGCCCCCTTTTCGTTTTGGCGGTGAACGTGAGAAATTCAGGGGATTTATTAATCAATGCAATCTTTTTTTTTCTGCACATGCTTCACAATTTCCCACTGAACGATCTAAGGTGCTTACTATAATTATGTTGCTTACCAACAAGGCTTTGATGTGGGCAAACCCTCTGATTGAGACTGAGGATGAATGTTTGGATCATCTTGATGCTTTCATTTCAGCCATGGGGCAGGTGTTTGATGACCCCAATCGAGGTGCAACAGCTGAAGCAGCCATGTTGGCTTTGCGCCAAGGTAAGCACTCGGTAGCTGAATATGCCTTGGATTTCAGGAGATGGGCCCTTGATACCACCTGGGACAGTTCCGCCAAAAAATCTGTTTTTCGAAAAGGGTTATCTCCACTGATTAAGGATGAACTTGCTCGTGCCGACCCTCCCACTGCGTTAGGTGACTTTATTAACTACTGCATCCGTATTGATACTCGTCTGACTGAACGCAGGCAAGAGAGATGGTTCGAAAGCAATCGCACTAACCTTTTCCTACCTTCCTCTCCAGCTAAGGAACCTTTGAGTAGGATTACACGGGAACCTGAACCTGAACCCATGCAGGTAGACTCTTTACAACGACGGGTTAGTGATGCACGCAAGGAACATCGTTTTAAGGAGAATCTATGTTTCTATTGTGGTAAGTCAGGGCACTTCATTATAAACTGCCCCAGCCGTTCTCGTAAGACTACTGCAGCACTCATTCACTGTGAGTGTTGCGAGAGGGGATCTGTCAGGTCCGAGCCTCAGGCTCCAGAGAGATCTGCAGCAACAGATCTTGATTTCTCGGACTTAAACTCCGTTACCTCTGAGGACGTTGACTGTGTAAACGCTGCAATTTTTCAAGTTTCCTCAGCGGTGTCCCAGCTGAGTTGTAAGAAAAACAATTCTCATTGCTTTCTTTCCATCAAACTCTGGGTTGACTCAGCTTGGGTGTCTAGCTCTGCTATGATCGACTCAGGGGCAAGTGGAAATTTTATGGATGTCTCCTTTGCTCTGAAACAGGGGATACGTTCAGTGAAGAAGGCTACTCCAGTACAGATGGAAACTGTGGATGGCTCCCTGCTGACCTCTGGACCAGTGGATCAGGAAACAGAGCCTTTGAGGGTTCTTATGGGTAAAGATCATCAAGAGAAACTGTCCTTTATGCTTATCTCTTCTCCCCACTTTCCCATTATTCTAGGGCTACCATGGCTGCAGGCTCAGAATCCTACCATTAACTGGGAGACCAAGGAATTACACTTTCCAGAGAAACAGATGAGTCCAAAAGTTTCAGCTTGCTCTGTTCCTAAAGGAACCATGTCAGTCCCTGAACTACCAGCTGTATACCAGGACTATGTGGATTTATGTGACAAGAAGAACGCTGACCAGCTTCCTCCTCACCGTCCATATGATTGTCCAATTGAATTATTGCCTGGAGCAGAGATACCTTTTGGTAAGATCTACCCCTGGCGGGGCCCGAGCTAAAGGCTTTAAGGGATTACATAGACGAAAATCTAGCCAAGGGCTTCATACGCCCCTCTTCATCTCCTGCAGGTGCACCCATCTTCTTTGTAAAGAAGAAAGATGGATCTCTGAGACCCTGCGTAGACTATAGGGAACTCAATAAGGTTACTATTAGAAACCGTTATCCATTGCCTTTAATCCCTGAGTTATTGGAGAGAGTGCGACATGCCAAAATTTTCTCTAAACTAGATCTTCGTGGGGCCTATAACTTAGTCCGTATTAGACCTGGGGATGAATGGAAGACTGCATTCAGGTCACGCTATGGACACTTTGAATATCTAGTTATGCCTTTTGGTCTGAGTACCGCCCCAGCCACTTTCCAACACTTGGTGAATGACATCTTCAGGGATCTCCTAGATACATTCGTGGTGATTTATTTGGATGATATTCTAATTTTTTCTAACTCCACAGAGGAACATCATGGACATGTGAGAATGGTCTTGGAACGTCTAAGACAAAATCATCTTTACATCAAACTTGAAAAGTGTGAATTCCATAGGACCGAAATTCAATTTCTGGGGTATGTACTGTCTACACAAGGAATTAGTATGGATGGAAGCAAAACCCAAGCCATCAAGGATTGGCCAAGTCCTAGAAATGTGAAGGAGGTACAGCGCTTCATCGGGTTTGCCAACTTCTATAGACGTTTCATTAGGAATTTCTCTGAGGTAGTGTCACCTATCACCCAACTTACCCGGAAAGAGTCTAGGTTCTCCTGGACTCCCCAAGCCCAGGAAGCATTTTCCCGTCTAAAAGATAAATTTACCACTGCACCTATCTTAGTACATCCCAACCCCGAGCTTGCCTTCATAATAGAGGTGGATGCTTCAGACTGTGCCGTTGGAGCTATACTCTCTCAGAGAACAGGTGAGAAGAATGTCTTGCATCCCTGTGCCTTCTTTTCCCAGCAGTTGTCTTCGGCTGAGAGGAACTACGATGTGGGCAATAGAGAGTTGTTGGCCATTATTGCCGCCTTCAAAGAATGGAGACACCTTCTTCAGGGAGCTGCACAGCAAATAGTCGTCCTGACAGACCATCGTAACCTTGAATTTATCAGGTCGGCTAAGTGCCTGACTCCTCGCCAGGCTCGCTGGAATCTTTTCTTAAACCAATTTAATTTTATCATTTCTTATAGACCAGGATCGCGCAATGGAAAGGCTGATGCACTCTCTAGGATTTACTCAGCAAGACACGTCCAATTACTCCTCCTAAGACTATTCTTCCTGACTCTAGATTCCTGGGAGTGATTCATAATCAAGACCTACTTAAGGACATCAAGGAAGCATACCATGCGGATTCCTTTTTGGCACAACCCCCAAGGGACGTAAGTCTTGTCTTTAAGAATGGTGTGTGGATTCAGGGACAACGCCTGTATATTCCTGAAACAGTCAGATTGAGAGTATTGCAACTCATTCACGATTCCAAGATAGCTGGGCATAGAGGAATTCTAAAGACACAGGAATTTCTTTCTCGTTTCTTTTGGTGGCCCACTTGCAGGAAGGATGTTTTAAACTATGTCACTTCATGTGAAGTCTGTGCAAGATGCAAAACACCTCGCTCCTCACCAACTGGTCTGTTACAGCCTCTTCCCACCCCGTCCCGCCAGTGGGGATCCATTTCTATGGACTTCATTGTGGAGTTACCAACCTCTCAAGGGAAGAACACCATTCTAGTGGTGGTTGACCGTCTAACAAAGGCAGCTCATTTTATCCCTTGTGTCGGCTTACCCACTGCAAAACAGACATCAGATTTGATGATTAAAGATGTGTTTCGCTTACATGGAGTACCGGATGAGGTTATTTCGGATCGAGGGGTGCAATTCACTTCTATGTTTTGGCAAAGTTTCTGTGCAGCATTGGACATTAAAGTAAACCTTTCTTCTGCTGTTCATCCCCAGACTAATGGACAGACCGAACGAACCAATCAAACCCTGGAGCAGTATCTCCGCTGCTTTATCTGCCACCTACAGGATGATTGGGTGGATCTACTTCCATTAGCTGAGTTCTCTTATAACAACTCTCAGAGTGCCTCCACTAAGCAGTCTCCTTTTTACTCTAATCTAGGTTATCATCCTAACATTCTACCACGATTTCCCATAGAAACGCCTTTACCAGCAGTGGCTGAAAGAATCACGTCTTTACAGAAGAATATGGATCTTCTAAAGGAGAATCTGGAATCGGCTCAGGAAAGGTACAAGAAAGCAGCAGATAAATTTCGTAAACCTGCACCAGCTTTCAAGGTAGGAGACCTGGTCTGGCTGTCAACCAGAAATCTTAAGTTAAGGATTCCATCGTCTAAGTTGGGACATAAGTACATTGGACCCTATAAAATCAGTAAAATTATAAGTGCCGTTGCTTGTCGTCTTCAACTGCCCAGAACTATGAGAATCCACCCTGTCTTTCATGTATCCCTACTAAAGGCTGCGACACCCAATACGTTTCCTGGACGTTCTTCTCCTTGCCCTGACCCAGTGCTAGTCGATGGTCAGGAAGAATTTGTGGTGGAAAGGATTTTAGATTCCAGGTTGTATAGAAATCAGTTACAATATCTGATTAAATGGCAGGGCTACCCAGTGGAGGACAACTCATGGGAACCAGTCAATAACGTTAATGCTCCTCGCTTGCTCCGTCAGTTTCATCAGAGGTACCCACACAAGCCTGGTCTGAGGTCATCCGGAGGTTGTCCCTAAGGGGGAGTAATGTAAGGTTCTGTGTACATGTTCCTGAAACTCAGTTTTTTCCGTCAGCCATTTTACTTTCTGTCTTGCTGCAGCTATCTTGCCCTCAGTCAATATGGAGTTTCCAGCTTGCATGTTCCCGCCCTGATTCTCTCCTCTTGCTTCTTAAGCAGCCACAGCTGAGCAATCAGTGCTTCAGAATCAAGCCTGCAGTGAACCTGTGACCTGACTCCTGAAAGCCTTGGACCTTGTACTCCAGTTATTTCCTATTGTGGAACTTTGGAACACTCGTGGACTTTGGAACCTTGCTATTTGATAAATCCACGTTTGCATGGACTTACGGTAACAGAGAAGAGATCCTGAACCTGTTGTGGAGATTGATTGCTGAGCTTAAGTTACTCTGGCCTGCTGTGTCTCCTGCTTTTGTATCTGTAAACTGTGTGACTATTATTGCCACTTGTATGAAGTAATACAAGACCTTCTATATCAAACCTGTGACTCCTGTGTTTTCATCGCACCCAAGCACAAGACACTATATGAACTGTACTACTTACATTACATTTGGTGTGCGTGGAGTGTGCAGACATGTCAAGAAACATTTTGACGTGTTCGTCACCCCACACGGGTGTTGGCGTGTAACCTGATCGCTCATCAACCTTCTGCTTCTTACTTACACGACGCCGCGATACCGCGCGTTTCTTTGGGTGTAACGCATCGGCTAAATTGGTAGTCGCTTCTGGTGGGATGGTATCTGTAGTTTGTGTAGATTGACACACCAGCATAGTCTTCAGCCTACTATTTCCCGAATTCCCGGGGTGTACGTCTGGCGCTGGGGTTTCGTCTTGATCTGCAGCACAGCTGCGTGAAAGAGGACTTGTTCTCACCGGTGCGTTAACTCTTTGCTGTTGATCCAGCGACGATCCGAAATTGCGCGGCTGCAAAACTCGCGATTGAAGATTCGTCGTGACTAAAGAAAAGATACAAGGTGTAGTTAGCCGCTCACCGGGCGAAATATAGGAAAAAGCTACCTTTACTCTGGTTCAACGCAATATTTGTAAAGCTAATCGCATCAGCTATCCGTGAAATCGTTGTATGATTGTTTGTATAAATACACTATAGAGCGGACTAGACATATATACTTACAAGTATGACTCGGGTACTGAGCTTCAGAGACTGGTGAATTAATAGGCATCTCGCTGATCGCTCCCAGACGTATGGGGATATTTTCTTTTTCAAATTGCAGCCTCCTGCACGCTAGTTTAACATCTGTAAATAAAATATAAATATTAGCACCCACAGAAATGATATTTACACAAGATACATTCACTAAGCTACATTCACAAAGTTAGTGTAGCACACGTAAATAAAATATATCTACTAGTTATCGGGGAAATGCTATCTATACAGGATACATACGCATAAAAGTGAGAATCGTGCGTGTTTCAAGGATCCGTTACCTTCTCTATTCCTGCGCGGTGTGCTTATCAAACTTCGCCATCTTTTAGGAGCGGCAGGTATCGCACAGGTAAGAGGATTATAGTCAGTTTCTACGAACTCGACATCTGAATCCTGGGGATCCTCCACGATCTCAACATCGTACCGTAGTGTACCGGCTTGATAGCAAAGTGATATCAAACTGTATTAAATAGATACCATGCGCTGTGCTGGTGTTGACAGAGGGTGTGTTCTCGCAGCTATCCCTAATAAATACAGGGCAGCTAGCACGTCTCACAACTGCAAGCGTCACTCAGGGCTAGACTATTCCAGGCATCTCTGAACAGACCTAGCGTAAGTATTTTTATGGTTCATGAATATGTACAATTGTTTCAATTATATTTAAGTTTACATAGTTAATAATTCTGCCGTGTTTTCATAGTTGCGTTATATTTGCTTTAATAATATATTCATTCACGTGTCACTTAGGTAATACAACGCTTAATAAATGTTTACTCTTGTATAAAGACTTATTCTGTATGACGCATGTTTTGTTTAATAGCGCCATATTTACGCGGTAGGGGTATATTTAGTTTGCTTACTATTAATATTAATAATTAATAAAGGTGGCGACGAAAATTCACACTGTTAATTTTATTTTAGATAGAAGGATCGTAAGCTAGAGCTGGTATAATAATATAAACGTGTATCCATCATGCTATGTTTATGTAATACACTACTTAAAAGGACTATCTGCTTTAACCCCTTACTGCCATCCGACGTATTATCCCGTCCATGGTACCTGGGCCCGTATGACCATGGACGGGATAGTACGTCCCGTGCGATCGGCTGCGCTCCAAGGGGAGCGCAGCCGATCGCGGCCGGGTGTCAGCTGATTATCACAGCTGACACCCGGCACTATGTGTCAGGAGCGGTCACGGACCACTCCCGGCACATTAACCCCTGGCACACCGCGATCAAACATGATCGCAGTGTAGCGGGGGCACAGGGGAGGATCGCGCAGGGAGGGGGCTCCCTGCACGCTCCCCTGAGACCCTCAGAGCAGCGCGATGTGTCACGCTGTTCCGAGGGTCCTTCCTCCCTGCAGGACCCCGGATCCAAGATGGCGCCGGCCGGGTCCTGCAGGGAGGCGGCTTCCTCAGTGCCTGCTGAGAGCAGGCACTGAGAAACCTGCAGCGATGCCAGAGCGATCGCTGGTGTGACAGTGTGCTGTGCACACTGTCACACCAGCGATCTGACCCTATACAGTGATGTCCCACCCTGGGACAAAGTAAAAAAGTTAAAAAAATAAAAATAAAAATTGTTTAAAAAAATCATAAAAAAAAAATATATATTCCCCAATAAATTCATTTTTTCCTGTAAATAAAAAAACCAAAACAATAAAAGTACACATATTTGGTTTCGCCGCGTCTGTAACAACCCCCCTGTAAAACTGCCCCACTAGTTAACCCCTTTAGTGAACCTCTTAAAAAAAAAAAAAAAAAAAAACAAAGCAAAAAATCAATGCTTTATCATCATACCGCCGAACAAAAGGAGGAATAACACGCGATCAAAAAGACGGATATAAATAAGCATGGTACCGCTGAAAACGTCATCTTGTCCCGCAAAAAACGAGCCGCCACACAGCATCATCAACGAAAAAATAAAAAAGTTATAGCTCGCAGAATAAAGCGATGCAAAAATAATATTTTTATATAAAATTGGTTTTATTCTATAAAAGCGCCAAAACATAAAAAAATGATATAAATGAGGTATTGCCATAATCGTACTGACCCGAAGAATAAAACTGCTTATCAATTTTACCACACGCGGAACGGTATAAACGCCTCCCCCAAAAGAAATTCATGAATTGCTGATTTTTGTTCATTCTAACCTCCCAAAAATCTAAATAAAAAGCGATCAAAAAACGTCACATGCTCAAAAATGGTACCAATAAAAACGTCACCTCGTCCCGCAAAAAAACTCACATGACTCTGTGGGCCAAAATATACAAAAATTATAGCTCTCAAATTGTGGTGATGCAAAAACTATTTTTTGCAATAAAAAGCGTCTTTTAGCGTGAGAGCTGCCAATCATAAAAACCCGCTATAAATAGTAAATCAAACCCCCCTTTATCACCCCCTTAGTTAGGGAAAAATAATAAAATTAAAAAAAAGTATTTATTTCCATTTTCCCATTAGGGTTAGGTTTAGGGTTGCGGCTAAAGTTAGGGTTAGGGTTGGCGTTAAAGTTAGGTTAGGGTTGGGATTAGGGTTATGGGTGTGTTAGGGTTAGGTTTGTGGTTAGGGTTGGGACGAGGGTTAGGGGTGTGTTGGGGTTAAGGTTGGAGTTAGAATTGGGGGGTTTCCGCTGTTTAGGCACATCAGGGGCTCTTCAAATGTGGCATGGCGTCTGATCTCAATTCCAGCCAATTCTACATTGAAAAAGTCAAACGGTGCTCCTTCACTTCTGAGCTCTGCCATGCGCCCAAACAGTAGTTTACCCCCACATATGGGGTATCAGTGTACTCTGGACCCCAAGAGTTATGGTGCAATTTGTCCTATTTCTTCTGTTACCCTTGGGAAAATAAAAAACTGGGGGTAAAAATATCATTTTTTTTTAAAAAAATGATTTTTTTGTTTTTACGGCTGTACGTTATAAACTTCTGTGAAGCACTTGGGGCTTCATAGCGCTCACCACACATCTAGATAAGTTCCTTGTGGGGTCTATTTTCCAAAATGAGGTCACTTGTGGGGGGTTTCCACTGTTTAGGCGCATCAGGAGCTCTCCAAATGCGACATGACGCCCCCAGACCATTCCATCAAAGTCTGCAATCCAAAACGTCACTACTTCCCTTCCGAGCCCTGACGTGTGCCCATACAGTAGTTTCTCCCACATATTGGGTATCAGCGTACTCAGGACAAATTGGACAACAACTTTTGGGGTCCAATTTCTCCTGTTACCCTAGTGAAAATAAAATATTGGGGGCGAAAAAATCATTTTTGTAAAAAAAAAGATTTTTTATTTTTACGGCTGTACGTTATAAACTTCTGTGAAGCACTTCGGGGTTCAAAATGCTCACCACACATCTAGATAAGTTCCTTGTGGGATCTATTTTCCAAAATGGGGTCACTTGTGGGGGTTTCCACTGTTTAGGCGCATCAGGGGCTCTCCAAATGCGACATGACGCCCCCAGACCATTCCATCAAAGTCTGCAATCCAAAACGTCACTACTTCCCTTCCGAGCCCCGACGTGCGCCAATACAGTAGTTTACTCCCACATATTGGGTATCAGCGTACTCAGGACAAATTGTACAACAAATTTTGGGGTCCAATTTCTCCTGTTACCCTTGTGAAAATAAAATATTGGGGACGAAAAAATCATTTTTTGTAAAAAAGAAAAAAAGATTTTTATTTTACAGCTGTACTTTATAAACTTCTGTGAAGCACTTCGGGGTTCAAAGTGCTCACCACACAATTAGATAAGTTCCTTGAGGGGTCTAGTTTCCAAAATGGTGTCATTTATTGGGGGTTTCCACTGTTTAGGCAGATCAGGAGCTCTCCAAACATGAAAAAGTCGAACGGCGCTCCTTCCCTTCCAAACTCTGCCATGCACCTAAACAGTGGTTTACCCCCACATATGGGGTATCAGCGTACTCAGGACAAATTGCACAATAACTTTTGGAGTCTTGTTACCCTTGGGAAAATAAAAATTGGGGTGAAAAGATCATTTTTGTGGAAAAAATATGATTTCTTAATTTTACGGCTCTACGTTATAAACTTGTGTGAAGCACTTGGGGGTTCAAATTGCTCACCAAAGATCTAGATAAGTTCCTTAGGGGGTCTAGTTTCCCAAGTGGGGTCACTTGTGGGGGGTTTCCACTGTTTAGGCACATCAGGGGCTCTCCAAATGCAACATGGCGTCCAATCTCAATTCCAGCCAATTTTGTTTGGAAAAAGTCAAATGGTGCTCCTTCCATTCCGAGCTCTGCTGTGCGCCCAAACAGTGGTTCCCCTCCACATATCAGATATCAGCGTACTCAGGACAAATTGGACATTAACTTTTGTGGTCCAATTTCTCCTGTTACCCTTGGGAAAATAAAAAATTAGTGACTAAAAGATAATTTTTGTGGGAAAAAAATAGGATTTTTTATTTTCATGCCCGGACATTATAAACTTGTGTGAAGCACTTGGGGGTTCAAAGTGCTCACCAAAGACCTAGATAAGCTCCTTAGGGGGTCTAGTTTCCAAAATTGGGTCACTTGTGGGGGGTTTCCACTGTTTAGGCACATCTGGGGCACTGCAAACGTAACATGACCCCCATCAACGTCTGCATTCCAAAACGTTACTACTTCCTTTCCAAGGCCTATCGTGCGCCCAAACAGTTCCCCCTCCCACATATGGGGTATCAGCGTACTCAGGACAAATTGGACAACATCTTTTGGGGTCCAATTTCCTTGGGAAAAATCAAATTTGGGACTAAAAAAATCATTTTTGTAGAAAATTGTTTTTTTTTTTTTTCAGACCCAGGCATTATAAACTTTTGTGAAACACTTGGGGGTTCAAAGTGCTCACAACAGATCTAGATAAAATCCTTACGGGGTCTAGTTTCCAAAATGGTGTCACTTGTGGGGGGTTTCCACTGTTTAGGCGCATCAGGGGCTCTCCAAACACGACATGGCATCCAATCTCAATTCCAGCCAATTTTAGTTTGAAAAAGTCAAACGGCGCTCATTCCCTTACGAGCTCTGCCGTGTGCCCAAACAGTGGTTTTCCTCCACATATTGGCTATTGGCGTACTCAGGAGAAATTGCACAACAACTTTATCTGTCCATTTGCTTCTTTTACCCTTGTGAAAATAAAAAAAAAGTTTGTAATAGATCATTTTTGTGGCTAAAAAGTTAAATATTCATTTTTTCCTTCCACATTTCTTCAGCTCCTGTGAAGCACCTGAAGGGTTAATAAACTTCTTGAATGTGGTTTTGAGTACCTTGTGGGGTGAAGTTTTTAGAATGGTGTCACTTTTGGGTATTTTCTGCTATATAGACCCCTCAAAGTGACTTCAAATATGAGGTGGTCCCTAAAAAAAATGGCTTTGTAAATTTTGTTGTAAAAATGAGAAATCGCTGGTCAACTTTTAACCCTTATAATTTCCTAAGAAAAAAAAAATTTGGTTCCAAAATTGTGCTGATGTAAAGTAGACATATGGGAAATGTTATTTCTTAACTATTTTGTGTGACATATTTCTCTGTTTTAAGGGAACAAAAATTAAAAGTTTGAAAATTGCAAATTTTCAAAATTTTCGTCATATTTGCGTTTTTTTCAAAAATAAACGCAAGTTATATGGAAGAAATTTTGAAGTACAATATGTCACGAGAAAACAATCTCAGAATCGCGAAGATCCATTGAAGCGTTCCAGAGTTATAACCTCATAAAGAGACAGTGGTCAGAATTGTAAAAATTGGCCCGGTCATTAACGTGCAAACCACCCTTGGGGTTAAGGGGTTAAAATAATCGCCATCATCACAATACATACCTAATATTATCTAGTTATATACGACGCGTTGATAAGTTGTAACGATGCATGGCCTACTCAATACCATACCCTTTTTTTATTCAAGATGGACTCCAGATATTCTCGTGCTCAATATGGTCGTTTGGTTTCATCCGAACAATTGGGTATGTTTTATAACGTATATAGTGTACAACGTATTGTCTCGTGCTGTCCGAGGCTGTGTTTTGCATATTAACGCTATATTTCATTCTTTCTTATTTAAGAAGAGAGTGCGCTTTAGGACTACGCCTGTGAGAATCTGTTCATTACGCAGAATCCGTTAGAGGATAGCAATTCTGCTAGCGAGCGCCGCGCGTCTATCTCTCATCAGTCTGTCACAGGCAAGAAATCTATAGCTATATCAGATGATTTAAACCTGTGTAGCTACACCAGAAATTAAATAAATTTGCTCATACAGATGCAGGTCGGCTCCAAGCGGAATGTGTGACTGAAAACGTTGATGCACCTGAACCAGGCGAGCACCGCGATTCCGATGTTGAGATCGTGGAGGATCCCCAGGATTCAGATGTCGAGTTCGTAGAAACTGACTATAATCCTCTTACCTGTGCGATACCTGCCGCTCCTAAAAGATGGCGAAGTTTGATAAGCACCCCGCGCAGGAATAGAGAAGGTAACGGATCCTTGAAACAAGCACGATTCTCACTTTTATGCATATGTATCCTGTATAGATAGCATTTCCCCGATAACTAGTAGATATATTTTATTTACGTGTGTTATGCTAACTTTGTGAATGTAGCTTTGTGAATGTATCTTGTGTAAATATCATTTCTGTGGGCGCTAATATTTATATTTTATTTACAGATGTTAAACTAGCGTGCAGGAGGCTGCGAATTGAAAAAGAAAATATCCCCATACGTCTGGGAGCGATCAGCGAGATGCCTATTAATTCACCAGTCTCTGAAGCTCAGTACCCGAGTCATACTTGTAAGTATATATGTCTAGTCCGCTCTATAGTGTATTTATACAAACAATCATACAACGATTTCACGGATAGCTGATGCGATTAGCTTTACAAATATTGCGTTGAACCAGAGTAAAGGTAGCTTTTCCTATATTTTGCCCGGTAAGTGGCTAACTACACCATGTATCTTTTCTTTAGTCACAACGAATATTCAATCGCGAGTTTTGCAGCCGCGCAATTTCGGATCGTCGCTGGATCAACAGCAAAGAGTTAACGCGCCGGTGAGAACAAGGCCTCTTTCACGCAGCTGTGCCGGGATCAAGAAGAAACCCCAGCGCCAGACGTACACCCCGGGAATTCGGGAAGTAGTAGGCTGAAGACTATGAACCCCACAAGGGCTGTTACATGATCTCACATCCCATTTACACAACTATGATGATCCTGGAGATGTCAACATTCGTGAGCATCCAAATGGTCAAAGCTGCGAGCATCTTGATACACACACAAAAAGTTCTCATGAGTCCGCCTCTGTAGGTAATACTGTTTGTGATAGGGACGTGACCCTAGATCATTCAGAATTTTTACACTATGACATTCAACATGCTCTGAGCTATGGTGAAAAACATGCGAAATATTTTTAGCTGGTGATTCACATGTCTGCGGTCCACACATAGGGTATTAATTTCCTCAGTGTTTTTACCATGGCTGTGGTTCGTGCTATAATGAAAATGATACAAATAAAGTCACAATCATCACCTACGGACAATTATATTACGCCTTTTTAGCTATAAAGAGCAACCTACAGAACTGGGAGCACGTGTTAACCCCTCTGTGGGTGCATGAGTGTCGTGAATTGCTTGAAAATTCTGTAAACAAAACTAGATCATACCCTGTAGACTACACCGTCATCATCTACGACAATTTTGCTTTCATTAAAAATACTTTGACGTCGCTAAAGTCAGGGCCTACCCCCGAGAGATTTATTTTTTTCCCCTTCTACTGGTAAAACTCGACAAAAAATTAATGTCACCCCTTTGCAATACACGCAGTGTAAATTCCAGGCAGAGGAATGCAGACATAGTGATGAAGAACGCTCCCTGACAGGTACCTGGTGCACTATAGAGCTCGAGCTGGCGATAGACACCGGGTCGCCCACATCTATGAAATATGGCATTTTCCAAACACCAGCGATGATCTGTTTGCTCCCTACATTAAATTACATCTTAGGGATAAGCAGGAGGCCTCAGGTTATCCTAACTGGTGCACTGACGAAGGCAAGAAAAAGCAGTACATTGACACTTTTCTTGAAAAAGAGGGTGTGCGGTTACGGCCTGAAAATATAGCCGTCAACCCTGCTAAAAGGCAGATCTCCAAACTTTTCTTAAATTCTTTACGGGCCATGTTTGCCCGGCGTGCTAATATAACATGCGTCGGCGTTGTTGGGGCCCCAGTTGTGGTTTTTAGGTAACTGTTCCTACACTACTATGACATTTCAATGTTGTATTTTATAGATTGGTTTACACCTGCGTATGCCCGGCTAGAGATCTATTCGTTGTTGCCCCCGAATGCAGGAGAAGCGTCTTTATCACGATACAGATTCGTTTATTTTTTGCGCGAGAATCAGAAACACACTTTTTGACTTCAAGACCGAGCTAAAATCTTATCGCAAGCAGGGGCTAATTAAACTAAGACACAGGCAGCATACGACAGAGTGTTATCCAGCGTCTCACTGGAGAAATTGCTGAGATTTTACAACTTCATGATATACCAGGCGACGTGAATATAAAAAGAATGCAGAATTTTTACTACGCAGTATGTTGCAGAACCGAGGTATTACATTGTGGAATGCTAAAAAATGAATTTATATTCAAAAGAGTTGTAATTCCAGGCTCTGACATGCTGGCTTTGACACTTAACACATCGTAGAGTTGATATCACTTTGGTGTCAGTTTGTTATCAAATTGCTGGAATAGTGCCAGTAACCAATTTAATACACTTTTGATACACTATGCTATTCGCATGATATCTGTTTAATACACTTTGATATTACTGTACTATCAATTTGTTACCAATTTGTGGGTATCGTGTCAGTAATCAATTTACTACACTTTGACACACAGGGATATCCGTATGATATCTATTTAACACACTTTCATGCGCTACTTTGATATCAATTTGTTGTGAATTTGTTATCAAATTGCTGGAATCGTGTCAGTAATCAATTTATTACACCTTGATTTGCTACAATATTCGTATGGTAGCTATTTAAATAGCATATAAGTGTATATACACTGGTAGGCTGAAAAGTTTGTCTTTCCATTCAGAAGCAATACCTACTGTCTATCGCAGCTAGAAAAGCAGATATCTGATTTATTACATCATTTGTCATATCACAGATGTGAAAACACACAGTCCTATAGCCCATTTCAAGCAGAGTAGCTCAGAATTCCACTCATCTCCTCATTTTCACCTATGTGATAATTGATCAAACTTTACATTTCATATAAAATGCTGCAGAAACATAGACTCATATGGCTTAGGTAACAAATAGCAGAGCAATGGAATTTATTCACACGTCTTTATAACCTATAATTGATTTTGTTCAATAAACATACCGTATTTTTCGGACTATAAGACGCACCGGACCATAAGACGCACCCCAAATTTTCAGAAGGAAAATTGGGAAAAAAAAAATAAAGTGTCAAATGGGGGTCCGTCTTACAGTCCGAATTTAGCTTACCACTGTGTGGGGTGGTTGGGCACTGTGGGGTGGCTGTGTTATGTGGGGTGGCTGCGTTCTGTGGGGTGGCTGCGTTCTGTGGGGTGGCTGCGTTCTGTGGGGTGGCTGCGTTCTGTGGGGTGGCTGTGTTATGTGGGGTGGCTGTGTTCTGTGGGGTGGCTGTGTTATGTGGGGTGGCTGTGTTCTGTGGGGTGGCTGCGTTATGTGGGGTGGCTGTGTTCTGTGGGGTGGCCAGGGTGGCCATATACTCACAAATCCAGTGGTGGCGGCGGCGCTCCCAATGCAGCTTGGCTGCGATGCGGTGGTGGTGTCCGGGCAGCAGCGGGCCTCTGGGCTGCGTGGGGGGCTCCGCCGGCATCTCGTCCCAGCCGGAAAGCCCCCCTGCAGCTGCGACGCGGTGCCTCCGGTGTGCAGTCCCGATCCAAAGTGTGGTGCGATGCGGTGGTGGTGTTCGGGCAGCAAGCGGGCCTCTGGGCTGCGTGGGGGGCTCCGCCGGCATCTCGTCCCAGCCGGAAAGCCCCCCGCAGCTGCGACGCGGTGCCGGCATGAGGAATGGCCGCCTGGGGCCTCCGGCAAGATGGCCGCCGCACACTCTCGTTCAAATCTCGGCAACGAGATCTCTTCCTGAGGACAAGATATAAATTCCTATCAAAAAGTTTTGAGGCTTATAAAATCAAGAATAACTTTGATAGAGCTTTCAAAGATTCACCAGGCTGATCAAATCCACAAGGAGACAGATAAAATGATAGGGGGCGTGACGACCTGTCAAATTGAGTTTGACGAGTAATATGTCTCCTATACTACTAGCTGAAACTCCTAAACTCTTCATCTAATTTTAATGTGGATACCCTCAAATTAAAGCTGAAAGTCTGAACTTCAACTGCATCTGAATTGTTTTGTTTACAATTCATTGTGGTAATGTCTAGAACCAAAATTAAATAAATGTTGTCTCTGTCCAAATATATATGGACCTAACTGTATTCATTCAACATCTTCCCAAACTTTCCAGGCCTTGTGACACTATCCCGTGACTCTGGGCCAAGGTGATGGGTGGGTCTGAGAAAAGTGTCTCAGTACTTTGCCAGTGTTCCCCTGCTTCTGCTGTAGTTGTAGTTGTCTCTCTCACCTCTGCTCCTTGGTTGGCCAATGAACTGTGACCTCTGCTGCCAGCGTTTTCAAATGGGAATTTTTTCAGTAATGCCGCAACAATGGCCCTCTGGTACGGCTTCATTTTAATACACCTATCTGTAATGAGAGATTGAAAGTTCTCCTTGTAGCGTGGGTCTAGAAGTGTCACCAACCAGTACTGAGTGTCTGCAAAAATTTTGATAATGCGAGGGTCGCGGGAAAGGCAGCACAACATAAAGTCTGCCAAGCGTGCCAGACTGATAACTGGCAAGCCTTCCGTGTCCTCACCAACAGGACGACTGACCATGCTGTCCTACTCCTCCCTGTCCTCAGGCCATCCACGCGGAACAGACGGTATGACAGTTGTGCTTGTAGTACCATTTATAAAGCAGAAAAGTAGCTCCTGTTCTTCCTCCTCCTCCTCTTCATTGTCAACCAATCTATGTTGGAATGACATAAGGACGGGCTGTGTGTAATCACCCTGTATGGTTCCTTGCTCCATCTCAATGCATCCTCTTTGATTGTGAGCAGAGAGCTTTCAGAATACAGAGAAGCGGGATGTTGACACTAATTATGGCATCATCACCGCTCACCATCTTGTTGGACTCCTCAAAGTTTTGTAGGATGGTATGTCTGACATCCATGTCCATTCCTGAGGTCTTATGTGTGGAGTCTGAACTGAATACCGATGCCTTTGTTGATGCTGGTACTCAACAACGGCCATCTTCTGCTCACATCCTTTCTGCAGTGTAGAGTTCCAACGCGTGGGGACATCACACACCAGTCGGTGAGTCGGAAGCTGCAAAAGCTGCTGAAGCATGGAAAGGGTGGCTGAAACTGTAGCTGACATTCTAAAATGGGCACACAGGCGGACTACTTTCACAAGCAGATCCAGCAGCTCCGGGTAGGTTTTGAGAAACCGCTGAACCACCAGGTTAAGCACATTGGCCAGACATAGTATGTGTTGAAGCTTGCCTCACCTCAGAGCCTCCACCAGGTTACGGCCATTATCACACACCACAATGCCTGCCTGTAGGTTCAGCAATGTCAGCCACATATCTGCCTACTCTTCCAGTGCTGTCCACAACTCTTCAGCATTGTGAGGTTTGTCACCTAAGCATGTTAGCTTCAGCACAGCCTGTTGACGCTTGGCTAAGGTAGTGCTGCAGTGCTTCCAGCTTGAGACTGATGTGGTCATTTCAGAGATGCAGGCTGAAGAGGAGGAGGAGAATGACGTGCGGGAGCTATAGATTGTGGTAGCAACCCTGATTGAGCTAGGGCCCGCAATCCTTGGCGTTGATAGGAAGTGTTCCATCCCAAGGTCAGACTGGGTCCCCACTTCTACTATGTTAACCCAGTATGCCGTCAGCAAAATGTAACGTCCCTGCCCAGAAGCACTTGTCCATGTGTCCGTGGTGTTAGGGTTTGAGTTCCCGCTGCTGCACAAGGGGAGTCTCGAACAGTCCAGCGGTCCCACATCCATCTCCGGCCTCAGTGGAGCCTGCTCAGCAAAGACGTCAGTCCCAGCGTTTCACCCGGTCTAATACTGTGCAGAGACTTGCTGCTGCCTCTCCAGGTTCTGCTATTGTAGCCAGTATTGGTCAGCGGCGAGCAGACGTCTTTAGGACTAAGTCCTGCGTTTCCCCTTCTGAGCATGCCCAGGGTAAGATCTCTCATTGGAGATCAGGGGTCACATGCTCAGGTACTGCAGCAGCTCCTATTGGTCCACCAGAAAGGTCCTGAAACTACATGTGTTCTGGAACAGTTTCTCATTGGTCCTTTTTCTGGCAGGTCCTGTAGTTGCTACTATAAAAGGGTTGCATGGCCTTGCGGCCATGCGCTAGTATCAATTGCGTTATGTGCTTTGCGCCAGTGTGATCATGCACGCATGTGGTTAGGGCTCGGCTGAAATAAGCCTCTAGAATACCGGCTTCTCCGGTGAGGAGATGGTTTGTTTGTGTTGCTGACTGCATGACCACGGACTGCTATCCGCACAGCAGTTATCTGTGTAGCCCTGTGGTGTTAACAGGACACAGTCGCTATCTCGGCGGCTTTACCGCAGCGACTCTGTGGTGTAACAGAGTTCGCTTATACAGCCATATAGTGCCACAGCATCTATGTTTGCGACTCTGTGAAGTAACAGAGTTCGCCTTTACCGCCATCTTACTAGCAGCAGGCTCTGCCTGCACGGTAGACCCCGGGCTGCGAACGCACCCACTATTTATATTTATTTGGTGCATTCCGCAGACCCTAACAGTATACTAGCGCCAGGGTCTGGCTAGTAAAATGGTGGACGACCAGCATCTACAGCAGTACATCCAGCAGCTGGAGGGTAGGTTGGCGGTCCTTGAGCGTACAAGCTCAGCTGTGGATGTTACCGCAGTCGCTGTTCAGGCTGCTAGGGTAGCTGCAGCCCAGTTTGTCCACCGCTACCTCTGCTCCGACATTATCCCACCTCCCACTTCCAGACAAGTTTACTGGTGACAGTAAACATTGTCTGGGATTCGTGAGTCAGTGCTCTATACAGCTTGAGCTTCTGGCAACACGTTTCCCCATGGAACGGGCACAAGTGGTTTTTATTGTGTTTCTTCTGTCGGGCAGAGCATTGGAATGGGCAACGCCGCTGTGGGAGCGCGACGATCGTGTGGTGCGGAGTGCTCCTCGTTTTTTGGAGGCTCTGAAAAAGGACTTTTTAGGACCTCCGGTCACGCACGATACAGCACTCCAACTGCTGGTAATGTCACAGGGCTTGTCCATGGTCAGCCAGTTCTCAGTCCAATTTCGGACTTTGGCCTCTGAATTAGAGTGGCCAGATAAAGTTCTTATTCCAGCATTCTGGAGAGGACTGGCAGACCATGTAAATGATGCATTGGCTACCAAGGAGATTCCTGCCACACTGGAGAAACTCATTTCTATATCTACCCGCATCGACCTCCGCTCATGAGCGGAGGTTAGAGCGGACCCAGTGTAGGCAGAGGTTTCGGCTGGAACCCACCTTTGCCAAACCTCTTGAATTTCCCGTTCGGGCATCCGACTCCCAAGAGACCGTGGAGACTACTCGAGTGGGATCTAAGTCTCTGACCACTCGAGTATTCGTGGTCTGTAGAGTGTGTCAGCAGCCAGGACAATATGCCAACCGATGTCCCAAGCGAATGAGTAAACGGTCATGTTCCGTGACCATGGGTGCAGGGTCATTAGACACAAGGGATTTTGCTCCGAAAGTGCTCCTTAAAGGCTTAATCTCTCTAGGTTCATCCAGTCTTCCCGCCAATCTTTGTGTGGATTCTGGGGCAGAGGGGAATTTTATGTCCTCCTCCTTTGCCTCTCGCCATTCCATACCGCTGGTGACGCTCGCCGAGCCAGTATCAGTGAGAGTATTGAATGGAGCAATCCTGCCCTCACAAATCACCCACCAGACTGTCTCTCTTCCTCTGTCTATGTCCCCTTCTCATCAGGAGAATATATCCCTTTTTGTTCTTCCTGAGGGAATAGATGAGGTTTTGTTGGGATTACCCTGGCTTCGCCACCACTCTCCCCATATTGAGTGGTCCTCTGTGAGAATACTGGGTTGGGGTGATCATTGTAGAGACAGATGTCTCAGAAAGGACGTTCAGATTTCCACCACGGAGATACCCATAGACCTTGCTTCTCTCCCCAAGGTTTATCGGTCATACGCGGACGTATTCTCCAAAAAGGCAGCGGAGACTCTTCCGCCTCATCGCCCCTATGACTGTCCTATAGACCTCTTGCCTGGAACGGAGCCCCCTCGGGGAAGAGTGTATCTTCTCTCTCTTCCTGAGACGGAGACCATGTCACAATACATCCAGGAAAATCTGGCAAGAGGGTTTATTAAGAAGTCAGTGTCACCAGCAGGGGCAGGATTTTTCTTTGTGCAGAAGAAGAATGGAGAATTACGACCGTGTATAGACTATAGGGGTCTTAACGCCATTACCGTTAAGAACAAATAGCCTTTGCCCCTAATATCTGAGCTCTTTGATAGGCTCCGGGGAGCAAGGGTATTTACTAAGCTGGATCTTTGTGGTGCCTATAACCTGATCCGCATCCGTGAGGGGGACGAATGGAAGACGAATGTTGTGGGACACATGCTTGTGTAATGCCGGGACGGCACACTGGGAAAACTAGTGTCGGCTGGGGACAGAGTACCTTGGGACGGCGCCCCCATCAGGTCGTGGAAAGTTTTGGTCTCCACGAGCTTAAAAGGCAACATTTCGAGCGCAAGCAGACAAGAAATGTGTGAATTTAGTACTGTGGCCTGTGGGGCTTTGTGTTATGTTTCGGGAGCTGAGGAGAAATAGCAAAAATAGCCAAAATAGCAATACACCAGAGAGGCTGGAAACTACTGGGTTGCAGAACCCTAAACTAACCGCAACACTAGAAGTAGCCGTGGAGTGTACCTATGGTGATCCTAGACGCCTCGCGAGTCGTCACAGCCGGAGAGATAGGTACAGCTAAAGACAGAAAGATGAAAGCTAACTGCCCCGTAGCAGAACCCCCAAAGAAATAGGAAGCCCCCAAACATGTAATGGCGGTTAGACAAGAAGAAAATACAAACACAGACAGAAAATAGAATGAGCAAACGCTGGGGCCCAATTCTGTCTAGATAGAAAAGTATAGGAAAGAATTCTGACTGCAACCCAAAAAACCCTGACAAAAATACCAACACTTCTGATTAACAAAAAACCTGAGATCACACGATCTCTACCACCTAAATCAGATTTCTGGTGTAACACACAGCAATTCAGCAAATAAAAAGTGAATCAGGAACAGAGCAAAAGTGCAAACACAAACTGAGCACAATTGCAGAGCCAGGCCCCAAAAGGGGACCAGGCTGAAGTCCACTGCAAGGCAGCAAACCAGCAACGAAAATCCAACCAGAGGAAAAAAAACAGCAAATCACTTATCTGAATGATAGTAGGAATGCGAGCTGAGCTCCAACCAAGACCTGGAAGAACAATTGATTACCGGCAAGGATGATGGGAGTTCAGGTCACTTATATCAGACCATTCGGACCCAGCTGAAAACCATTCAGCAATTGGTTCATTACCCTCAGCAACCACCGGAGGGAGCCCCAGCTCCGAAGTCGCCCCAAACGTGCTCACAACAGTAGCCCCCCCTTGAGGAGGGGTCACCGAACCCTCACCTGCGCAACCAGGCCGATCAGGATGAGCTCGATGATAGGCACGGATCAGTCTCCTAGCATGGATGTCAGAAGCAAACATCCAAGAATTGTCCTCTTGAACATAACCTCTACACTTAACCAAATACTGGAGTTTCCATCTAGCAAAACGAGAATCCAATATCTTCTCAACCACATACTCCAAATTGCCCTCAACCAAAACAGTGTTGGAAGGCGCAGCCATAGGAACCACTGGCTCGAACAAACCTCTTCAATAAGGACTTGTGGAACACGTTATGGATCTTGAATGTCCCTGGAAGAAGCAAACGGAAGGAAACCGGATTAAGAATTTCCATGATCTTATAAGGTCCAATGTACCTTGGCTCAAATTTTCATAGGGATATTTCTTGAGGACAACCAAACCAAGTCCCCCACTTTAAAACGAGGACCACCAGTCCTATGCCGGTTGGCAAACCGCTGGGCCTTCTCCTGAGAGAGAGACAACCTCTCCACTACCTGGTCCCAAATCTGCTGCATACGCTCCACAATAGAGTCAACCCCCGGACAGACGGAAGCCTCCGCCTGTCCTGAAGAAAATCGAGGGTGAAACCCAGAATTGCAGAAAAATGGAGACATCAAGGTGGCAGAGCTAGCCCTCTTATTAAGAGCAAACGCAGCCAAAGGCAAAAAAGAGACCCAGTCATCTTGATCAGCAGACACAAAACATCTCAAATAAGTCTCCAAGGTCTGGTTTGTTCTCTAGGTTTGTCCATTGGTCTGAGGGTGAAATGCAGAGGAGAAAGATAACTGAACACCAAGTTTAGAACAAAATGTTCTCCAAAATCTGGAAACAAACTGGACTCCTCTGTCAGACACAATGTTCTCCGGAATGCCATGTAACCGAACCACGTGCTGAAAGAACAAAGGCACCAATTCGGAGGAGGAAGGTAACTTAGGTAATGGCACAAGATGTATCATCTTGGAAAACCTATCACAGATTACCAGATAACGGTCATTCTCTGAGAGACAGGGAGGTCAGAAATAAAATCCATAGAGATATGGGTCCATGGCCTCTTGGGCACAGGTAATGGCTTTAACAAACCACTAGAGCGAGAGCAACGCTTGGAAAGAGAGCAAGTCCCACAGGACTGCACAAAGTCCCTTACGTCACGAGACAAAGTAGGCCACCAAAAGGACCGACTCACCAAGTCTCTGGTACCAAAAATACCGGGATGACCAGCCAACGCGGAACAATGAATCTCAGACATCACACTCTTCTTCCACTGGTCTGGGACAAACAATTTCCCAACAGGGCAGCGTTCAGGTTTATCCTCCTGATGACACCCCTCCAGAGCCAGTCTCAAATTGGGCGAGATGGCGGAAAGAACTACACCCTCTTTCAAAATAACAGCAGGATCAGTTAATTCAGGAGAATCCGCAAAGAAACTCCTCGAGAGGGCATCCGCCTTAACATTCTTAGTGCCCGGAAGAAAAGAAACCACAAAATTAAAACGTGTGAAAAACAAGGCCCACTTGGCCTGTCTAGGATTAAGTCGCTTGGCTGATTCAAGATAAACAAGGTTCTTATGGTCCTTGAGGACCACCACCTGATGTTTGGCTCCTTTCAGCCAATGTCTCCACTCTTCAAAGGCCCACTTCCTGGCCAATAACTCCCAATTACCCACGTCATAATTACGTTCAGTTGGAGAAAATTTTCGAGAGAAGAAGGCACAAGGGTTACTCTTAGAGGTCTCCGGATCCCTTTGGGACAAAACGGCACCTGCCCCAATCTCAGAAGCATCAACCTCCACCTGAAACGGTAGAGAAACATCAGGCTGCCGTAAAACAAGAGCAGAAATGAATCTTTGCTTAAGTTCCTGAAACGCAAAAACTGCCTCAGGAGGCCAATTCACCACATCGGAACCCTTTTTGGTCAAAACAGTCAATGGTTTAACAATACCGGAAAAATTACCAATAAATTTACGATAAAAATTGGCAAAACCCAAAAATCTCTGAAGAATCTTCAATGTAGTAGGTTGAACCCAATCACAGATGGCCTGAACCTTGACCGGGTCCATTTCAATAACAGACGGAGACAAAATGAATCCCAGAAATGAAACCTTCTGTACGCCAAAAAGACACTTTGATCCCTTCACATACAGTGCATTCTCTCTCAAAATCTGGAACACAGTCCGAACATGTTTCTCATGAGAGTCCCAGTCGTTGGAAAAAATCAAGATATCATCCAAATAAACAATCAGAAATTTATCCACAAAATCCCTGAAAATATAATTCATAAAGGATTGGAAGACGAAAGGGGCATTAGTAAGCCCAAAAGGCATCACTAGGTACTCAAAATGCCCCTCTGGGATATTAAACGCCGTTTTCCATTCATCCCCGTGCTTAATGCGAATAAGACGACAAAAAACCTGACTGGCACTTCCAGACTAATGTGAACTAGGTGCAAACCAAAGGGAGCTACCCTCATGTAAAACATCCAAAAAAAAAAGGCTGCACTCAAGCATACTAAAGCATGACAACATAGAATATATGAAATTTTGAATAGCAATATGGCTTTGGAATATAAGGAAAAATTTGAGACGCTTAGTATAAACATTTGGCCAAACATTTTAAAGCTCAACAACCATCGTCAAGGTGGTCTCAATTCTGTTGAGTCCCTAACCTAATGTGAACATACCTCTATTAGGCTGATATCTGAATTTCTTAATGCGAATAAGGTTATAGGCCCCTCTGAGGTCAAGCTTGGTAAACCAACTAGCACTTTTCACTCTGGAAAATAGGTCAGAAATCAAGGGTAACGGATATTGATATTTAAAGTGATTTTATTCAGGAGGCGATAGTCAATACATGGCCTCAATGAACCATCCTTTTTGGCCACAAAGAAAAAACTGGCGCCCAAGGGTGAAGAGGATGGTCTGATATGACCCTTCTCCAAAGACTCTTTGATATAAGATCGCATAGCATCGTGTTCAGGTACAGATAAATTAAAAAGGCGACCTTTAGGAAATTTACCACCAGGCACTAATTCAATAGCGCAATTGTAGCTCCTGTGAGGAGGTAAGGATGCAGACTTACTCTCACTAAACACATCCGAAAAATCAATCAAAAAGTCAGGGACATCCTGAGACTGGGGAGAGGCAGAAAAAACAGGAGTGTCAGGATTAACACATTGGCAGCCCCAACTGGTCACAGACACAGATTTCCAATCCAAAACAGGATTATGAGTCTGTAACCAAGGGAAACCCAGTACAATAATGTCTTGCAGATTATGTAACACCAGAAATTTGCAACTCTCCTGATGATCTGGTTCAACCCTCATTATCACCTGAGTAGAAAAATGGGGTTTATTCTCAGCCAAAGGGGTAGAATCAATGCCCAGCAAAGGAATAGACTTCCGCAGGGGTATCATGGGAAACCCACAACGTTTGGCAAAGTCAAAATCCATCAGGTTAATAGCTGCTCCTGAATCAACAAAAGCCTGAGCCGAAAATGTGGACAGGGAGCAAATCAGGGTAACAGTCAACAGAAATTTAGTCTGAACACTACCCAAGACAACTGAGCGCACAAAACGTCTTCCCCGCTTAGGGCAGACGGAAATAGCATGAGAAGCGTCACCACAGTAGAAACATAACCCATTGCACTTTTAAAACTCATGACGCTGAGCCCCAGAAGTCACTCCATCACACTGCATGGGCTCAGGAGCTGGCTCACAAGGCAACACCATATCACGCATACCTCTGCGCTCACGCAAACGTCTGTCAATTTGAATAGCCAAAGACATAGAATCATTGAGACAAGAGGGAACAGGGAATCCCACCATAACGTCCTTTATATTTTCTGACAGACCCTTCCGAAAAAGGGCTGCCACAGCATCATCATTCCATTTGGTCAGGACTGCCCACTTTCGGAATTTCTGACAGTACCGTTCAGCATCTTCACGACCCTGATTTAATGCCAACAAGGTCTTTTCAGCTTGATCAGTGACATTAGGTTCATCGTACAATAACCCCAGAGCCTGAAAAAATACATCAACATCATTGAAAACAGGATCCCCAAGTGTCAGGGAAAAAGCCCAATCCTGAGGGTCGCCGCGCAGCAGAGAGATGACAATTTGAACCTGCTGTGCTGCGTTCCCTGAGGACTTAGGCTTCAGGGCAAAAAACAACTAACAGTTATTTTTGAAATTCAGAAATTTAGACCGATCCCCCAAAAATAAATCTGGTATGGGGATCCTAGGTTCCACAACCGGCAACCTAGCAAGATAGGTAGCAATGCTCTGAACCTCAGCGGCAAGCCGCTCCACACGGCCAGACAACTGTGCAAACTCCATTGAGGACAAAGAAAAAATTCCTCCTCAGCACCCAGAGAAAAAATGCAACAAACTGGAAAAAAAAAAAATTTCTGACAACTCCCTTTTTTTTTTTCCTTTTTCACTATTTTTCCCTTTTGTTGAGTACCATAGAATTTTCAGTGTGGTCGGTAGTACTGTTATGCTTCGGTAGCTGAGGAGAAATAGCAAAAATAGCCAAAATAGCAATACACCATAGAGGCTGGAAACTACTGGGTTACAGAACCCTAAACTAACTGCAACACTAGAAGTAGCCGTGGAGCATACCTACGATGATCCTAGACGCCTCGTCACAGCCGGAGAGATAGCTACACCTAAAGACAGAAAGATGAAAGCTAACTGCCCCGTAGCAGAACCCCCAAAGAAATAGGAAGCCCCCAAACATGTAATGGCAGTTAGACAAGAAGAAAATATGAACACAGACAGAAAATAGAATGCGCAAACGCTGGGGCCCAATTC
>JARQOD010000009.1:154045640-154073829 GCA_033576555.1 Oophaga sylvatica
GATCAGAGATGCAGCCAAGAGGCCCATGATCACTCTGGATGAACTGCAGAGATCTACAACTGAGGTGGGACAGTCTGTCCATAGGACTACAAAGAGTCGTACACTGCACAAATCTGGCCTTTATGGAAAGTGGCAGGAAGAAAACCATTTCTCAAAGATATCCACAAAAAGTGTAATTTAAAGTTTGCAACAAGCCACCTGGGAGACACACCAAACATGTGGAAGAAGGTGCTCTAGTCAGATGAAACCAAAATCAAACTTTTTGGCAACAATGCCAAACGATATATTTGGCGTAAAGGCAGCACAGCTCATCACCCTGAACACACCATCCCCACTGTCAAACATGGTGGTGACAGCATCATGGTTTGGGCGTACTTTTCCTAAACAGGGACAGGGAAGTGTTGTGAACACTTTTGACCTGGCTTCTGAGTTTGGGCTCCCTCTAGTGGTTGCTGCTGGTAATGGAGCTGGTCTGGCTAACAGAAGTCAATCACCTGAAGAGGATGATTGGAGGTCATGTGTTACAGACTGAAGAGATTTAAGTGAGCAGCCTTCCCTTAGTTGTTGCCGGTAATTTGGTTTTCTTCCAGAGCCTTCTGGAAGTCTGCTTGCTCCCTGCTTTGTCCTGCCATCTTTCAGATAAGTTGTCTGTTTTAATCTGTGGCTTTTTTTTTCCTTTTTGCTTTTCTCTGTTCTCTGCCTTGCTGGTGAGTTCAGCCGGGTTCCCTGCTGGGACCTGTGCTGGACTCTGTTTTCCTTTGCCACAGCTTATGTCAGTCTTTTCTGTATTTCTAGTCCCCTGTTATTTCAGTTGTTTTGTATCCAGTTCACACCAGAGTTCTGATTTAGTGGGGGAGAGGTCGTGTGACCTCAGTATTTTTGCATATGAGACGCATTGGAATTTTTCTTAGGGTTTTTTGCGGGATTGCAGACAGTATCCTTTCCTGTCCTGATCTATCCAGACAGTTTGGGCCCCAGCTTTTGCTTACTCTATTTTCTGCCTGTGTTTTGTACTTCATCTGTCTCACCGACAATATGTTTTGGGGCTATCTATTCCTTTGGGGCTCTATTCCGGGGCAGTTTAGTTTTCCCCTTTCTCTCTTTAGGCTTAGTTAACTCTTTGGCTGTGTCAAGGCGTCTAGGGCATCGTAGGTACGTCCCACGGCTAATTCTAATTGAGTTGTCAGTTTAGGGGTCTGCAATCCGCTAAGTTACCAACCTCTCTGGGTGTCTGGTTGCCTAGCCTATTTCTCTATTATCCTCCTCGGTTACTGAATCATAAAAGGGAGGCTGGTTCAAATTGATGGGAAGATGGATGGCGCCAAATACAGGACCATTCTTGAAGAAAACCTGTTGGAGTCTGCAAAAGGCCTGAGACTGGGACGGAGATTTGTCTTCCAACAAGACAATGATCCCAAACATAAAGCAAAATCTACAATGGAATGGTTCACAAATAAATGTATCCAGGTGTTAGAATGGCCAAGTCAAAGTCCAGACCTGAATCCAATCGAGAATCTGTGGAAAGAGTTGAAAACTGTTGTTCACAAACAATCTCCATCCAACGTCACTGAGCTAGAGCTGTTTGCCAAGGAAGAATGGGCAAGAATTTCAGTCTCTCGATGTACAAAACTGATAAGAGGCATACCCCAAGCGACTTGCAGCTGTAATCGCAGCAAAAGGTGGCACAACAAAGCATTAAGTTAAAGGGGCTGAATAATTTTGCACGCCCCACTTTTCAGTTCTTGTATTTCCACAAAAATTTAAAAAACAATAAATTTTGTTCAACTTCACAACTGTGTCCCACTTGTTGTTGATTCTTCACCAAATATTAACATTTGGTATCTTTATGTTTGAAGCATATGTGGGAAAAGGTTGAAAAGTTCCAGGGGGCCGAATACTTTCGCAAGGCACTGTATAACATTAGATTTCCCTCTTTTTATCCATTTTCATTTCTTTACTAAAAAAAATAAATTCCATTCCACTGCGGAAATATTTGAGGATTGGATTACAGACATTACTCTATGGCCGGGGTCACACATGCGAGAAACTCGTGAGAGTCTCTCGAATGAACACCCGGCATATAATGTTGGATTGATTTTAGGGAGAGAATGGAATATAGCCATCACTAGATTGTCAGTGACAAGATTTTCTATAATTCTGTGTAAGTTTCTGTAATGCTGACACAACGTATATCTCCTCTTCCCACAATCGCATACAAGATTTCTCCGGCGCATCACTCCTACTCTGGAACTTTCTACCATGGAAACTTTCAGAAAGAACCTGAAGACCTACCTCTTCCGACAAGCCTACAAACCTGCAGTAACCACCGACTTGACCAAGCCACTGTCGTGACTTGTATTGTTTAAGATTACTGTACTTGTTTTTACTATGTATACTGCTCCTCACATGGAAAGCGCTATAATAATAATAATATTAATAACCATATTTGTTGGATCTGTTGGAATGATATCTACACATGATTTATTTCAGCTTTTTATACAGTACAGACCAAAAGTTTGGACACACCTTCTCATTTAATGATTTTTCTGTATTTTCATGACTATGAAAATTGTAGAATCACACTGAAGGCATCAAAACTATGAATTAACGGGGTTAGAAGAAAGTGAAGGATTATAGGGGTGAGAGTGAAAACAAACAGAAACATTGTTTACAGTGACTGTTTACAGTTACTTTCAGTTCCCTTCTGGTTCAATTCTGGATTAATTCAAATCTCACACTTGTATGATACACACTTATAGGATATACGTTGTGTCAGCATTACAGAAACTTACACAGAATTATAGAAAATCTTGTCACTGACAATCTAGTGATGGCTATATTCCATTCTCTCCCTAAAATCAATAAGGAAAATTCCCACTCCCTCTTACATCAATAATGGCATGCAAAGGGTCCTGGTTATAGCACTTGGGTGCCAGTATTGACCACTATCTTCCACTTAGTTACATTACTCAGCTACATGAAACTATGCATGTTTAAAGCACCACTACAGAGGTTTTTTTTTATTTTATCGTTGGAGTGGTGCCACTAATGTTAGTTCTTTGCCTCTAGTATTATACTTACCAACCTCTCTCTTCATCTGTTCTTGCCGTCACTCCAATCGGTCTTTTGCAGGTTGTAACCTGCCGAATTACGCCAGCGTATGCTGGACTTGAAGGAAGTGATTTTTCAATGACAGAGAAAGGATTCAGAAGGATCTAGATAAGCTTGAACAATGGGCAGCGACTAATAGAATGGTATTTCACAGGGAGAAATGCAAAATTTTACATCTGGGCAAAGAAAACGGAAATTACATCTACAGAATGGGAGGAATAGAGCTAAGCAACAGAACGTGTTAAAAAGACTTAGGTATACTATACTATTAGATCACAGACTGCACAAGTCAACAGTGTGATGCAGCAGCAAAAAAGGCAAACACACTAGAATGTATTAAGAGAAGCATAGAGTCTAGATCACGTGAAGTAATTCTTCTCTCAACTCCTCCTTGGTCAGTCCTCATCTGGAATACTGTGTCCAGTTCTGGGCACCACATTTTAAAAATAGACATTGAAAAACTGGAGCAAGTTCAGATAAGAGCTACCAGGATGGTGAGTGGACTGCAAAGTATGTCCTACATGGAACACTTAAAGGATCTGGGAATATTTAGCTGGCAAAAAGAAGGCAAAGAGGAGACTTAAGGCCGGCGTCACACTAAGTAGGAATACGGACGAGTGAGAGGTGTGAAAACCACACATTACACAAGGACCAATACTTCTCTATGGGGTAGCTCTGATCATGCTTATTTTTCTCGGCCGTATCTTACGGTGCGAGACACCCGCAGCATGCTGCGATTGTACGTGTATTACGCCCGTTGTACGCCAATGAAAGTCTATGGGTGCGAGAAAACAACGGATTACACATGGACCAGGCGTGTGACTTGCAAGAAATACGGAAGACTTCAGCAGCTCACAGGAAATGGTGCAACACATGCAGGAGGAAGCTGGCACATGCAAATTAGCTCAAAAAGAGCGCCAGACATCCCGGAAGAACGCCTCCACGGAGTCGGCCATGATGCCTACGCTCATCAATGTGGACATGTTGAGAGTCTTGCTGCAGAAGAGGGCCGAAATGTGCCACAAAAGAGATGCACATTACGCAGAACGCGCAACGAAAGAGGCGGCATGGAGGCGCATCTGTGGGAAGATTTTTCACCACTTTGGCGACAGCCCACGCGAGAAGCATCAGCGAATCAGTAAGTTACTTGATTTGTATTCACTTTTCTTAACGCTCACAGCGTAGTTCTAGCGCAGGATTAGCCCCCCCCTTTTTTTTTTACATTTGTCCGGCAAATGTTTTGTATAGTCGCATCCTACTAGACCCCCATGACTATATAACATGTCTGTAGAATAATTAGGCTTTGTCCAGCTAACTAAATTAGTACATTATATGTGTCATTGCAGTGGATGATGTTATGAGAAGATGGAGAAGCAGCCGTGACCAATACAGGCGCCAGTGCCAGCAGAGGACCAAGAGCGGGTCAGCAGAACCCAGAAAGCAAAAGTACGTTTACTTAGACAGGCTGGGTTTTTCTTCCACCTATTCTGGCTCTCAAACCGTAAGTACATACATCACACCACATACCACACATGCAGTTTAGGCTCACCTCTCAAACATGTTCTAATCCCCTTTCATTTCCCAACAGATATGATGATCCTCCTGCACGGGCGCCTACACATCTTCCCATTCCCCCCCCAAAACAACGTTTGCAGCAACAGGGTCAAATGGCTGCCTATAATCCGACTTCACAATATGACGACTTGTACAGATCCAGTGTTGCAGGCTGGTCCCAGCCTGTATGTGCTCAACATGGTCATATTGGGGGGTATGAGTCTCGTGGGTATCATCTTCAACAGGAATATAATCTCCCTTATCTGTATGGCAATGTGCCCACACACCAACCTGACCATGGCCAGATGTTAGCTCAGGGGTCCGAAAATCTAACCCAACTGGGTGATGGTCAAAGTGGTGATCCAAGCCAACCACAAAGAGATGCTGGGAAGCCGCCAACCCCACCACCCACATACCACCAGCTGTGATTTTGTATGAAACTTATATTTTAGGATTTAGAAACCAGTTAGTAATGGTTTTAGATTTACTTTATCCTCCTATTGTGTCTAAGACATTAGCAGTAATATACATGACTGTTAACAACATATACTAGAAATATGCTGTTCACTAGGCATAGTCAACGTCTATTATTTTAATTATTTGCTCATATTGCGAGAAATGTTAGTTCTTTGTGATAATTTATTTTAACAACATGTTGTGTAACGCATATTTGCACTAATCTGAATGCCTACAAATACCATATGGTACTTAGCTGGTGGTATATGGGATATGGGAAAATATTATTATTTCGTTAGATATTATTATTTCTACCAATGTTTGTTATTTTGTCCCCATCCCTGTTAAAAATTGTTGGCTAATGCATCATTGCATTAGTCTAGTCTTAGAACCTAACCATATGGGGCAGATATGGTGCTCACTAGTGGTAGTGAACGTTGGTTATTTGTTTACATTATATTTTACTCCATGTTTGCTACCGCATATTTGAAGTAGTATAATCTTGTCAAACAAACATATGGGTCACATAAGATCAGCAGTACCCATAGTGACTATAGTTTGAGGCATTTATATACTATGATGTATGGAGCAATTTGGAATGTTGTGATGCCTTATTTTGGTTCTTGTGTAAGACTGCAAAATTACACAAATGTGGTGTTAATACATATACCATATGAAGCAATTATTGTTGTCACTACCTCAAGTGCAAGTAAGCACATATAAACATGTTTTTGGATACACACTTTTGACTCTTTTTTCCTAAATTGTTTGTACTCAACCACCAACACATGTCTTATGACCATTAACACCAGACAGACACTATGAGAATATGGCAAGTTTCATTGGGCATCAAATCCCCTGTCAATCCTCTTCCACTCTTCCATCTTTGGCTCAGCCATCACCAGTTGATGAAGTCTGTAACACAGTTGTGAGCAGGTATCACGAACAATGGCAGAGATGTTGGACGTCACAATCCAAAAATGCTGATGGAGTGCGGAATAGGATATGCCAGTAGTTAATACCTTACAAGTAACCCAATGTACAGACAACAATCAATGCACATGCACAAAGGTTTAACAAACACACTATACATAAGCCTTACATGACTGAATGTCCAAACTATCATAAGTTTAATGTAGGACAAGTACCATTTTTCTATATTTTTAAGATTCACATCATTGTTCATGTATGTGAAGGTGATATATGGCCTATATTATGAGGATATTTCTGCAACAGCCATAAGAGTAAATGGAAACTACTGCTAAAACACATCAATAGACAGTATGTAGGTCATAAGTCCAGACGGTTGCCTAATGACAACTCGCTCCTGGGCAAAGATTGGTTTCAGCATCCTGCTAGGTCATCCCTGGCCGCACATTCTCCCACAAAACCTCAAAGCTTGAAATGGTCATCAGACAAAACTCCACAAAATAATATGGAAGAGTCTGCAGACATGCATACAGCCCGTGAAAATGTGCTTCATTGAGTCGTTGCATCAAATGCGGATGTAGCCACATTCGCCTCCTCCTCTGCGGATCAACGATCACTGGGTAAGGCTGGCCAAAGCGGCGGACAAAACCCAGTTGTACAACACTCTATCAGTTGGGGTGGACTGAAGAGTGTGAGACATGTTGGCAAGCAAGCAGCAGCCCTCCAACACAAGCAGACCACCCAAATGGCAAGATTGGGGGTTGCAACTGGATGCAGAGGCAATAAATAGCCTTGCTGATGATGATTTGAATGCGTTTCAGGCCTAAAAACCGTTAAATGTCCATTTTGCAAGGCTGCGAGAAAAATACGCTATACCTATGCCATACGGATTGCATACGGATGCTTACATGCGCAAAAATATGCTGCCGCACCCTGAAAACGCATGAAATACGGATTGGTGTGCCAGCAACATTTTGGCGTAATACGGCCGTAAAATACGGTCCGTATTTTTGTACGGTGAGTCTGAAGGGTATGCCACACTAAGCGAGATTGCAAGCGAGATCGCTACTGCGTCACCATTTATGACGCAGTAGCGATCTCGTTAGCGACTTAGCTGTGTGTGACATGTAGCAGCGATGTGGCCCCTGCTGCAATGTCGCTGATCGCTTATGAACGTTCTGAGCCGGTTTTTGGTCGTTGGTGTCCCGCTGGTGAGCCTGAATCACTGAGTGTGACACCCTTTATGAACGACTTCACCAGCGTCGCAGGTGGGACTAGGTTTTCCCAACGACCGCAGAGGTCGTTATACAGATCGCTGATGAGTTGTGTTTGGAATCACAGATCGCTGATGAGTTGTGTTTGGAATCTAACTAGCGATCACATAGCGATCACACTAGCGATCTCGCCAGGTTAAGTCGTTGTCGTGATCGCTAGTGCGATCGCTAAGTGTGGCAGTGCCTTGACGCCGGCCTAAGTTATCTAAAAATATCTGAAGGAATGTCAGAGTGTAGAGGGATCATCCTTAATCATATATTGCACATGGAAACACAAGAAGTAATGGAATTAAACTGAAAGGGAGATGATATAGATTAGATATTAGAGAAAAAACTTTTTGACAGTGAGGGTGATCAATGAGTGGAACAGGCTGTGCTGAGTTCTCCTTCAATAGAAGTCTTCAAACAAAGGCTGGACAGTAGTGTTGAGCATTCCGATACCGCAAGTATCGGGTATCGGCCGATATTCGCGTTATCGGAATTCCGATACTTAATTCCGATACTTTTTCAATATCGTATACCGGAATCGGAAGTTCCCATAATTCTTTGAGAGGCAATGTGATTTTAGTCAGCCAATGAGGAATCCTACGAAGTGTGGGCACATCCTGTAATGATGCGGTCATCTTAACTAATGGCATGGCTGTGATTGGCTGCTGAAATGATGTCAGAATGCACTATAAAAGGCGCCGCAGCCATTTTAGCGTCACTGTGCTGTGAACTCAGTTAGGGACAGAACGCTGCTGTGCTGACTCTGAGGGACAGTTAGATATTGCGATTTTGTGTACTACTGTGCTTGAGGCAGGCTAGTTTACCAACCGCTGTGTAAAGCTTCATTTTGCCAGTGTTGTTTTAACAGCTCTGTGCAAGGTGTGTGTGTGACAGTGCAGGTGACGCTGCAGTTTGCTCTGCATCCACCGCTGTTTGTAGGCATCTGCACGTGTCACTTTTTTTTTTTTTTTTTTATTTTATTTAGTGGAATTGGTGCAGCTCCATTATATTAGAAAAAAATCAAATCTATTAGTGTGACGTGCTTCCATCCGTATACAATACATTGGTTGCAAACACTATAGAAGTACAGAAAGGAGCTTTTCACAGATAGTGAATAGTTGTGTTTCAGTGTTCACTGCAGTCTGTGAGGTTTTGATTTTTTGAGTGCAGATCACGCTCCAGTTAGTTCTTCAACCACTGCTGGTTGTACTCTGCTGAGCGTGTCTCAGTGGCTCATCCTTTTCATTTATCTCCAATTGGTTCTGCTACATTCCATTTAAAATAAATCTAATCTATTAGTGTGACGCGCTTCCATCCGTATACAATACATTGGTTGCAAACACTATAGAAGTACACAAAGGAGTAGCCTTTCACAGATTGTGGACAGTTGTGTTTCAGTGTTCACTTCAGTCTGTGTTTTTTACTTTTTTGAGTGCACATCACGCTCCAGTTACTTGTTCAAGCACTGCTGCTTGTACTCTGCTGAGCGTGTCTCAGTGGCTCATCCTTTTCATTTATCTCCAATTGGTTCTGCTACATTCCATTTAAAATAAATCTAATCTATTAGTGTGACGCGCTTCCATCCGTATACAATACATTGGTTGCAAACACTATAGAAGTACACAAAGGAGTAGCCTTTCACAGATTGTGGACAGTTGTGTTTCAGTGTTCACTTCAGTCTGTGTTTTTTACTTTTTTGAGTGCACATCACGCTCCAGTTACTTGTTCAAGCACTGCTGCTTGTACTCTGCTGAGCGTGTCTCAGTGGCTCATCCTTTTCATTTATCTCCAATTGGTTCTGCTACATTCCATTTAAAATAAATCTAATCTATTAGTGTGACGCGCTTCCATCCGTATACAATACATTGGTTGCAAACACTATAGAAGTACACAAAGGAGTAGCCTTTCACAGATTGTGGACAGTTGTGTTTCAGTGTTCACTTCAGTCTGTGTTTTTTACTTTTTTGAGTGCACATCACGCTCCAGTTACTTGTTCAAGCACTGCTGCTTGTACTCTGCTGAGCGTGTCTCAGTGGCTCATCCTTTTCATTTATCTCCAATTGGTTCTGCTACATTCCATTTAAAATAAATCTAATCTATTAGTGTGACGCGCTTCCATCCGTATACAATACATTGGTTGCAAACACTATAGAAGTACACAAAGGAGTAGCCTTTCACAGATTGTGGACAGTTGTGTTTCAGTGTTCACTTCAGTCTGTGTTTTTTACTTTTTTGAGTGCACATCACGCTCCAGTTACTTGTTCAAGCACTGCTGCTTGTACTCTGCTGAGCGTGTCTCAGTGGCTCATCCTTTTCATTTATCTCCAATTGGTTCTGCTACATTCCATTTAAAATAAATCTAATCTATTAGTGTGACGCGCTTCCATCCGTATACAATACATTGGTTGCAAACACTATAGAAGTACACAAAGGAGTAGCCTTTCACAGATTGTGGACAGTTGTGTTTCAGTGTTCACTTCAGTCTGTGTTTTTTA
The DNA here is from genome assembly GCA_033576555.1 of Oophaga sylvatica. NCBI lineage: Eukaryota > Metazoa > Chordata > Amphibia > Anura > Dendrobatidae > Oophaga > Oophaga sylvatica. Next base: position 154,055,449 of record JARQOD010000009.1, read on the forward strand.
CTTTTTTGAGTGCACATCACGCTCCAGTTACTTGTTCAAGCACTGCTGCTTGTACTCTGCTGAGCGTGTCTCAGTGGCTCATCCTTTTCATTTATCTCCAATTGGTTCTGCTACATTCCATTTAAAATAAATCTAATCTATTAGTGTGACGCGCTTCCATCCGTATACAATACATTGGTTGCAAACAATATAGAAGTACACAAACGGGCCTTTCACAGCTACTGAACATGGGTTTTTAATTTTTAACTAAAATATGTATTTTTTCAAATGACACAAATATAAGTAATGTTGAAGAGGAATAGTCCTACATCCATTGTTTGCACAATATTACAGGTGTACATCATGTCCCTTAATCAACAATGTATTATTATATTTACTTGTATGCTTTTATTTAAAAGCCAAGAACACAGAAGGATAACCTTCGCACTGCAGCTGTTGTCAAAGTTCAACCCACATTATGCACTTCCAACATTGCAGCATTTGAGGCATGATGTGAGTTGGATTGGTCAAAGTTATGGAGTGAGAAGGTTCACCATCAGTACCCTATAGCATAAGTATGCTTTTGTGTTAGCATTTGTGTTAGACATGTGGATATCTGCCATAATATGTCACAATTATTTAGTTACAGATTTGTTACCAACACTAATCATTGAATGGTTTTAAATTTGACGTTTCACTTGTTTACAGCTTAGAAATAAGGGTGTAGCCTGATATCTATGTGTAGCACTAGCCACTTTAACATGTCATGTTTTTTTAAACATGTGTAGCTAGGTAGCAGTAATTTTTGCCCGGACACACAGCAGGGGAACAGCAGGCGTTACTGAACCCCACTATCACTATAGCTTGTGTATTGGTCTGTGGACACGACACTTCTGAGCAGCAACTGGCAGTGTTGTAGCCCAGGGAGTATAGCTCAGGTGGTAGAAAGATGAACATAACAGGAGACATGGAAAACGTTGCCAACCAGTTAGTTAATCTGAAACCGGACAGGCAAATTCAGGCGAGATCCATGCCTAGTTCATTTTCAGAAAAGTAAGCCGTTCTACATTATCGTAGGATAGTCGCATGCAACGGTCTGTTAGTACACCACCTGCAGCAGTAAAGACGCGCTCCGATAATACACTGGCAGCAGATCAAGCCAGCACCTCCAATGCATACTGGCTAAGCTCTGGCCATGTATCCAGCTTAGAGACACAAAACTTGAATGGGGAAGAGCCATCTGAGAGTACACTGAGAGGGCAAGACATGTAGTCTGTAACCATCTTACGGAAATGTTGCCTCCTGCTGACTGGAGCCGTCTCGGATGGTGTAGACATTGGTGGCGCTGCCACAAAACTTCGACACATTTGGAACATACTGTTCTTGCCCTGTGCAGAGGCGCTGCTTGTGCTCCCTCTTGTTGCAGAGCTGTCTCCACTGCCTCGACGCACAGAGCTGCTTTGTAAATCAGTAGCAGCAGCAGTGCTCTCGGCTGGAATGGAGAACATTATGGATTGCACCAGTGTGTCTTGGTACTTCCGCATTTTACGCTCCCGGTTCAACGGTGTGATGAGGCTTTGTAAGTTGTCCCGGTAGCGAGGGTCTAGGAGGGTGTACACCCAATAATCAGATGTGGTGTGAATGTGTTCGATGCGGCGGTCGTTTCTCAGCCACTGCAGCATGAAATCAACCATGTGCTGCAGACTCCCAACTGGCCAAGAAACGTTGTCCCCTGCAAGAGGCGTCATCTCCGCCTGCTGTGCATCACCCCACCCTTGGTCTACATACTGACTAGAGCATTGTCTACCTCCCTCTGGAGCGATGTCTTCCTCCTCCATTGACTCCTCCTCATCCTCCTCACAAAGTCCTTCAAATACATATAAATTTACAAAATTTAAAACTCAAAATTTAAAAACTTTGTATCATAATTCTGTAACATCAGTTTATGGAAACACAATAGCATTACAAAAGGATAGACAAAAAATGTACATTATGTGCTTTGTAAATACATTAAAAGTTTGTAATGGTTATGAAAATATAGACAGCGACTCTGGAGGTTCAATTGTTGATACAGCATGGTACTTTGAAAGTCCTCCAGCCCTTTGTGAGGAACCACGTTGCGCTGACTGTCCAGAAGGTGATGGAATTTGTGACTCCTCATCCTCCACCTCTTCCAAAACCTCATGCCTTAGTGCTTGCAGTGTTTTTTGAAGCAGGCAGATAAGGGGGACAGTCAGGCTGACTAGTGCATCATCTGCACTCGCCATCCGCGTTGACTCATCAAACGCACGCAAAACGTGGCAGATATCCTTCATAGAGTTATTCGCCACTCATTACACTGGCAGTGGCTGCCCATTCATTATAGGATCCAATTCTAATTACTGGTTCTCACCAACAAAGCTCTCCACAGCGCAGCACCCCCCTACATCTCCTCCCTTATTTATATTTATCGGCCTAACCGACTGCTGCACTCTGCAAACGACCTTCGACTAACCTCTGCACTAATCCGTACCTCCCACTCCCAACTCCAAGACTTCACCCGCGCTGCGCCAATCCTCTGGAATGCTCTACCCCAAGAAATTAGGACTATCCGCAATTTGGATGGTTTCAGGCGCTCCCTCAAAACACATTTGTTCACAGTGGCCTATCACATTCACTAATCAAAGTCATTCTATGTGTAATTCTGTGTGTGTAGCCCATTCACTATCTCCATGCATCCCTCACTTCCTTAAAATGGCTGGACCATCATTGTAAAAACACCATTGTATATAAACACCTGTACTTTGTATCTCCCACACCTCATTGTAGATTGTAAGCTTTCACCAGCAGGGGCGGCTGATTTTGCTTTAATTATTGTATTGTTAACGTTGTTACTTGTTATGACTCGTGTTTTGAAACTGTTAAACTGTAAAGCACTGCGGAATATTATGGCGCTATATAAATAAATAATATTATTATTCTTATTATAGAGGCCCACTCAGTAGTGGTGAAGTGTGAACGGCGCAAATTGCGAGTTGACTGCGCCTGATGCAGCTGATACTCCATTACTGTTGGCTGCTGCTCACACAACCGCTCCAACATATGTAACGAGGAATTCCACCTGGTGGGTACGTCACATATGATGCGATGTTCATGAAGGTGAAATCTGCGTTGCAGAGCTGCAATCAGCGATCTGGCCATGCTGGAACGTCGCAAGTGAGCGCACTCTAGGCGGACCTTGTGCAGCAGTGCATCAAGATCCGGATAGTCCTCAAAAAACTCTGCACGACCAAGTTGAGCACATATGACAGACATGGTATGTGAGTGAGGTTGCCAAGGCCCAGAGCTGACACCAGATTTCGGCCATTGTCACACACTACCAAGCCTGCCTGTAGATTCTCTTCCAAAAACCACACGTCGCTCTCCTGCTTTATGGCATTACAGAGCTCCTGCGCTGTGTGGCTAAGATTCCCCATGGAAATTAATTTCAGGATGGCCTGTTGACATTTGGACACGGCTGTGCTCATATCGGTCGCAACAGGTAAACGTTCACGGGTCCATGTGGAGGTAGACCGTGACGGCTCCTGCAGCGATGATTCTGAGGAACTGGAATAGGAGGAGGAATCAATGTGTACAGACTTGATTCCTGCAATCCTTGGAGTTGGCAGAACACGTACAGCGCCACTCGCAAGATCAGTACCCGGCTGCACAACATTGACCCAATGGGCAGTGAGGGAAAGGTATTGTCCCTGGCCATGGGTGTTAGAACCCTCTTGTTAGGTTTTGTTTCAGTTTGCTGGTCACATGACCTTTTTTCCCTATTTAGTCTGGCTCCGCCCTTCTGGCTTTGCTTGACTTCATTGTATTATCTACTGTTAAGCTAGCCGGGTGCTTAGGTGCCTTAATCTGTCAGTTTTGCTTGATGTTAGGATCACAAAGTATTTATTTTTCTGTTTAATTATCCATGCTACAATTTATGTTAGGAGGTGTCCACCTTTTCTCACAGTCCCTAGATCTTGTAGGGATTACTCCCTCGCAACTATAGGTCTTCGTTCACACTAGATGAGGACTTTAGCGGGTCTGGTCGCAGGATCAGGTTCCCCGTTACATCGTAGGGATTCAGCTTAGTTGTATTGTAGGGACAGAATTCCCTTCTTTCCTTACTGGTTGTAGCAGATCATAACAATGGGTACTGGTCCACGCATCGGTGGTCAGGTGGACCTTGCTACTGAGGGCTTTTAGTAGCGCATGTTTAATTTTTCCCTCAACATGCTTTTGCAGACCAGGGACGGCTTGCCTGCTGAAATGAAATCGGCTTGGCACATTGTATTGTGGGATTGACAATGATATTCAGTTACGGAAACTGTCTGTCTCCACCAGCCTGAATCACAGCATTTCAAGGGACAGGAGTTTTGCAATGCCAGCATTCAGAGCCTGTGCTCGTGCATGGTTTGCGGAGTATGGCCGTCTTTTATCCCATGCCTGTGCTACCGATGGCTGTTTTGTGGCCTGGGAGTGTGAGGATGACAGGGAACTTGCTGCTGTGTGTGGAATAACAGTTTGTCTCTGGACAACAGTGGCCGAGGTTCTTCCATGGCGATCCTGTGAGGAAGCATAACCAGCTGTGTGTGAGCTCGATGAAGAGGCTTCAACACAACCTGAAGATGTAGGTGCTGCTGTAGGTTGGCCTACATCTCTAGTGTGTCTTTGTAACTCAACTACGTGCTTTGTCCGCACATGTTTCCACATATTTGTGGTATTGAGGTGACTGACACTTTTAGCTATTTTTAATTTTTGATTACACAGCTTGCATTTCACATAGCAAATACATGTGCAAGTGTGTGAAAAAAGGACCACGCAGTGCAAGTCCTGGGAGCGCACGTTTTGACTTTTGGAAGACAACTGCTCCGAACAGGTGCCAAACTGGAGGCTACAGGCAACCGAGTCTGCAGCCTAACTCTCCCTCCTGTTTGTACCGTTGGGGCAATGTCTTCCTCTATCTTCCTTCTATCACTAACCATTTCTCTAGGCCTCTCCCAGCTTTCAACCAAAGTACTGGTTCTCACCCACAAAGCTCTCCACAGTGCAGCACCCCTCCTACATCTCCTCCCTCATTTCTATCTATCGGCCTAACCGACTGCTGCGCTCTGCAAACGACTTTCGACTAACCTCTGCACTAATACGTACCTCCCACTCCCGACTCCAAGACTTCTCCTGCTCTACGCCAATCCTCTGGAATGCTGTACCCCAAGAAATTAGGACTATCCACAATTTGCATGGTTTCAGGCGCTCCCTCAAAACACATTTGTTCAGAGCGGCCTATCACATTCACTAATCAAAGTCATTCTATGTATTCTGTGTAAGTGTGTGTGTGTCTCTAGCCCATTCACTATCTCCATCCCTCAGTCCCTTAAGATGGCTGGAACATCATTGTAAATGCACCATTGTATATAAACACCTATACTTTGTATCTCCCCCATCTCATTGTACATTGTAAGCTGTCACGAGCAGGGGCGACTTATTTAGCTTAAATTATTGTATTGTTAACGTTGTTACTTATGACTTGTGTTCTGAAACGGCTAAACTGTAAAGCGCTGCGGAATATGATGGCGCTATATAAATAAATATTATTATTATTCCTCTGAGCTGCTCCACCACCTTCCTGTTCCTCATGCCATGTTGGGTCTTGGACCTCATCATCTCCACTACCCTCTTCCAACACCTGCTGTTGGGTGGTCTGGCCAGCACCATGCTCAACAGAAACTGGCACCTGGGTCTCATCATCATCAGATGCGTTCTGCGGTGTGCTGACCATCGGCACTGTCTCACCCGCCTCTTCAGATTCAGAGAGACACAGCTGTTGCGCATCACTGCATACTCCCTCTTCACATTACAGAATGCTGCTTGGCTGGGCCCCTGTTTGCAAGCCAATAGATTCTGAGAACAGAAGCAGACACTCAGCTGGCTCCTGTACAGAACTCTCTGACTGCCTGGGCAATTTGCCAGGCGGTGAAGAGACAGATGGTTGCCCAACAGTGCTGTGGTCCTGAGAGGAGGTGGAAGCAATTGAAGTCGATGCATTGGCTGACATCCAAACAACAACGGCTTCAATTTGTTCTTCCCGCAGCAGGGGGGTACTCCGAGCTCCTACAAAAGTGCGCATAAAGGAACGCTCACGGGGAAAACTGGTGGATGCTGTGTCACTGGGGGCCGCAGCAGCCACAGAATCCCCACGTCCTCTCCCTGAAGAAACTCCACGACCACGTGCCTTACTCCCTGCCTTCTTCATCTTGGTAGATTGATAAAGAAAGTCTGAAAAGTTATAAGGTCTAAGTGTGGTTATTCCGCAGAGACTGCAGTGAACACTGCACACAACTGTTCACTACCCAATGCGTCTCAGCAGGAAGGCAGTCTGTGCGTCAAAACAAAGGCACAAGCATACATCCATGTACCCTGTTTATAAAGCTATATAAAAAAAATTATGTAGTAGTGACGCACACTTTATTGAGGTACAGTATTACATCGCAATTCACCATCTGTGGCTATGCAGTCTCATCTATATATACCTTATCTATCTGTTGTCATGCTTCCAAGTCGACAGTCACAGTCAGCCATAAATAGCAATTTTCACTATGCACTATGCACTTTTTAAAGGTTATGTTTGTTAATAAAAATGATTATTGCCACATATTATGAGTATTACATGATGGAAATTGTATAATTTTGTATAAAATATTTAGTGACATTATTCAGCAAATGGAACATTTTAGTAATATCACAGATAACTTGTAATGCTGATGATGTTTTGAAGTCAGACATTCATTGTCTATACAATAAAAATGGTGTACATACTGTTACTTATCCATCATTAATGGATTCAGATATGTACTTGTATGCTTTTATGTACAACCGTATAGCAGATTCCTTAACTAATTTATTTTGTGGTTTGCATTGCTGTTCAACATGTTAATGTATGTGTTTATGTTTGTCAATTCTTTATTTATCTAGATATTAGTTTAAATGAAATCATCATCTTATGGTAGTAAAGGTTATCTTTCTCTTGTTTGAAGTATAGACATTTAAAATTGACAGGTAACAAGGAAATTACTTGATCTAGTATTTAAACATCCTCCTTGACCCTGGGCTCCAACACCGCCAGTTGTTGCTCGGAAGTGCTGTTAGCACAGTCAACACTTGCTCCTGTGTTACTGGGGTTCAGTAACGTCAGCTGGTCCTCGGTTGTGCCATTGGCTCTTTTCCTTCTGCTGCCCCTCCGGGTTCCAGCACAGTCAGCTGGTCCTCGTTACTTGCATTGGCTCTTGTACCTTCTGCTACCCGTCCGGGTTCCAGTACCGTCAACTGGTTCTCCGCAGTGCCTTTGGCCTAGGTGCCTCCATCTCGGTATCCGAGTTCCAGCAACGTCTGCTGGTCCTTGGTAGTGCTTTGGAGCACAGGTACCTCCTGCTTAGTAACCGTGTCCCAGTAACGTCAGCTGGTCCTCGGTTGTGCCATTGGCTCTTTTCCTTCTGCTGCCCCTCCGGGTTCCAGTACCGTCAGCTGGTTCTCCACAGTGCCTTTGGCCTAGGTGCCTCCATCTCGGTATCCGAGTTCCAGCAACGTCTGCTGGTCCTTGGTAGTGCTTTGGAGCACAGGTACCTCCTGCTTAGTAACCGTGTCCCAGTAACATCAGCTGGTACAAGATTGTGCTACAAATACAAGATACGGAACAAGAGACACAAGAACAATAAGCAGAAGATCTAAAAGCAGAAGAACATGAAGTATAAGACCAAAATGAAGAGCAAAATATATGCTCTAAATTCTAAGCAGAAGAAGACTAAGCAGTGTATGGGGGTGAGTCCGTTCCTCCTCGTGGTGCCCCTGGAAAATGCCTGCTGCTGCAGGCTAAACTGAACACGGACAAATACTGTTGTAATTTAAATCTTTTGTGACAGCAAGAACGGAAGGATGAAAAATTCATACTTTGACAGATTACAAGTACAGGATTCTCTGTCACAAATAAGAATATGATGAAGAAGATGAAGCAGAATATGAATAAGAATAATAGTTTAATAAGAAGAATATGAGTAATGTTAACAAAGATGAATAGCAAGAAGTTTAAGAAGAAGATAAAGAAGGTGAAGATGAAGAATAATTTGATGAAAAAGATGATGCTGCAGAAGATTATGAAGGAGAAAGTGTGTGAAAAGTTAAAAAGGTGAAGATGAAGAGCATGGAAGTTGTGTAATATACATATTTGCCAAAATATAAAAAACGTTAACATTGTCAATTTCTTCGTCAATCCGAACATCTTTAAAAAAAAAAATATTTATGCTATTCCATTTGATTGGGTTAAACATCTATGCCTTTAATGTCTCCTCAACCTTCCCCAATACATTCTACATTACTCTTTCTTGTTTTCCTTCATGTACAATTAACCAACAAGGCAAGAATGGGTTTTTTTTAATTTCGATATTTTGTTCCCATAGACTTACATGGGACTTCCGGTATCGGTATCGGGTATCGCCGATATTTTAGTGATATCGGCGATACCATTCCGATTCCGATACTTTAGGATATCGGAAAGTATCGCTCAACTCTACTGGACAGACATCAGTCTAAGGTGGTTTAGTGAATCCTGCATTGAGCAGGAGGTTGGACATGAGGACCCTGGAGGTCCCTTCCAACTCTAACATTCTATGATTCAAGTCTATGAAAGCAAGAACAATGCCAGAATGAGACTCTCTTAGACTTACCGTACATTGAGAGCTTATGACTATTATTTCTGACAGCTAATCATGAAAAATATGACATTTCTTTTCTAGATATCACTTCAAAGGTTGTGGACAATAGAGTAGAAACTTTATCATATAGTAAAAGAATGGCAGGGAACTCCATATCTTAGCAAATAGGCCGCGGTCGAGTACAGTGGACTAATTCATCAAAATTTCTACTGTAAAATTACCATTTTACACTGGTGCACGGCTGCCCAAAGATTCACCAACTAAAAGTTGAGTGCATGACATAATTAAATTAAAGCATCTTACTCCAGCACAGTCTTTATAAATACTGTAATACAAAACGCTAATCTTGATGAATATGCCCCAATGTCATGCTTGTCATGTCTGGTTCATATTTCCAGGTTTTCCAATTGTGGCCAGTAGAAGTACGATGCATATTATTAGATGACAATTAGAGATTCTATTGAATCTATTACTACAAAATGTGGGTAACACACCTAATCAATTGACATTACATGTCAAGTTGTTTATGAAATGTTACAAAATATCATTTTATTGTTTCTTCACTAAAATCCTTCAGAGAAGTGCACCAGAAAGATGCTGCTTATTTCACTTTTCAAAGTATTAAAAGAGTATCCTGATCAATGTGAAGTGGAGAAAAACAGAAACTGATGATCAGGGAGAAAGAAATGCTGGATGTTTTTATTACAAACATGCCAGCCCTTGGGTATGAGGCCCAACAAGATCTTATATGTACTATTAATACAGATCAGGTTTTGGAAGGATTTAACTTTTACATAGACTTTACATAAGTGGAAGTATATATTTAAGTTAGATTTATTGGTGTTCTGCTCTGCAATTTTTATGTTTTCCCTATCAGTATTATATGTATACAGTGTGGAAAATATGTATTTAATACACTGCATATTTTGCAAGTTTTCCCACTTGCAAAGAATGCAGAGGTCTGTAATTTTTATCGTGGGTATACTTTAACTGTGAGAGACAGAATCTAAAAATAAATCACACTGTATGATTTTTACATAATTAAATTGCATTTTATTGCATAAAATAAGTATTTGATCACCTACCAACTAGCAAGAATTGTGGCTCTCACAGACCTGTTAGTTTTTCTTTAACCCCTTCATCCCCCAAGGGTGGTATGCGCATTAATGTAATGTATCTGTAGGTTTCCTGTTCCTAAAGGGCGGATCCCCTCTCTCCGTGGTGCTGTCATGGACTTCGAAAAATACCGTTAACGGTAAGTAACTAAGACTTTTACAATTCTGACCACTGTCTCTTTATGAGGTTATAACTCTGGAACGCTTCAATGGATCTTCGCGATTCTGAGAATATTTTCTCATGACATATTGTACTTCGCGTTAGTGGTAAAAATTATTTGATATAACTTACGTTTATTTTTGAAAAAACGCAAATATGGCCAAAATTTTGAAAATTTAGCAATTTTCAAACTTTGAATTTTTATTCCCTTAAAATAGAGAAATATGTCACACAAAATAGTTAATAAATAACATTTCCCACATGTCTACTTTGCATCAGCACAATTTTGGAACCAAATTTTTTTTCTGTTAGGAAATTATAAGGGTTAAAAGTTGACGAGCGATTTCTCATTTTTACAACAAAATTTACAAAGCCATTTTTTTTAGGGACCACCTCACATTTGAAGTCAGTTTGAGGGGTCTATATGGCAGAAAAAAACCAAAAGTGACACCATTCTAAAAACTGCACCCCTCAAGCTACTCAAAACCACATTCAAGAAGTTTATTAACCCTTCAGGTGCTTCACAGGAGCTGAAGCAACGTGGAAGGAAAAAATGAATATTTAACTTTTTAGTCATAAGAATGATCTTTTACAAACTTTTTTTTATTTTCACAAGGGTAAAAGGAGAAAATGGACAGATAAAGTTGTTGTGCAATTTCTACTGAGTATGCCAAAACTACTGTCTGGGCACACTGCAGAGCTCGTAAGGGAAGGAGCGCCGTTTGACTTTTTCAAACCAAAATTGGCTGGAATTGAGATTGAACACCATGTCGCATTTGGAGAGCCTCTGATGCGCCTAAACAGTGGAAACCCCCACAAGTGACACCATTTTGGAAACTAGACCCCCTATGAAATGTATCTAGATCTGTTGTGAGCACTTTGAACCCCAAGTGTTTCACAAAAGTTTATAATGCCTGGGTGTGAAAATGATTTTTTAGTCCCAAATTTTTATTTTTCCCAAGGAAATTGGACCCCAAAAGTTGTCCAATTTGTCCTGAGTACGCTGATACCCCATATGTGGGGGGGGACTGTTTGGGCGCATGGCAGGGCTTGGAAAGGAAGTAATAACATTTTGGAATGCAGACGTTGATGGGGGTCATGTTCCGTTTGCAGTGCCCCAGATGTGCCTAAACAGTGGAAACCCCCACAAGTGACCCCATTTTGGAAACTAGACCCCCTAAGGAACTTATCTAGATTTGTTGTGAGCACTTTGCACCCCCAAGTGCTTCACACAAGTTTATAATGCCCGGGCATGAAAATAAAAAATCCTATTTTTTTCCCACAAAAATTATCTTTTAGTCACCAATTTTTTATTTTCCCAAGGGTAACAGAAGAAAATGGACCACAAAAGTTGTTGTTCAATTTGTCCTGAGTACGCTTATATCTCATTAGTTGGGGGGGAACCACTGTTTGGGTGCAGAGCTCGGAATGAAAGGAGCACCATTTGACTTTTTCCAACCAAAATTGGCTCGAATTGAGATTGGACGCTATGTTGCATTTGGAGAGCCCCTGATGTGCCAGACAGTGGAAACCACCCACAAGTGACCCCATTTTGGAAACTAGACCCCCTAAGGAACTTATCTAGATCTGTGGTGAGCAATTTGAACCCCCAAGTGCTTCACACGTTTATAACGTAGAGCCATAAAATTAAAAAATCATATTTTTTCCACAAAAATGATCTTTTCACCCCAATTTTTACTTTCCCAAGGGTAACAAGACTCCAAAAGTTATTGTGCAATTTGTCCTGAATACGCTGATACCCCATATGTGGGGGTAAACCACTGTTTGGGTGCATGGCAGAGCTCAGAAGGGAAGGAACACTGTTTGACTTTTTCAACGCAGAATTAGCTCCTGTTCTACCTAAACAGTGGAAACCCCCCACAAATGACACTATTTTGGGTACTAGACCCTTAAGGAACTTATCTAGATGTGTGGTGAGAACTTTGAACCCCCAGGTGTTTCACTAAAGTTTATAACACCCGAGCATGAAAAAAAAAATCAAATTTTTTCCATAAATATGATCTTTTAGTTCCCAACTTTTTATTTTCCAATGGGTAACAGGAGAAATTGGACCCCAAAAGATGTTGTCCAATTTGTCGTGAGTACGCTGATACCCAATATGTGGGAGAAAACTACTGTATGGGCACACGTCGGGGCTCAGAAGGAAAGTAGTGACGTTTTGGATTGCAGACTTTGATGGAATGGTCTGCGGGCGTCATGTTGCATTTGGAGAGCCCCTGATGTGCCTAAACAGTGGAAACCCACCACAAGTGACCCCATTTTGAAAAATAGACCCCCACAAGGAGCTGATCTAGATGTGTGGTGAGCAGTTTGAACCCCGAAGTGCTTCACAGAAGTTTATATCATACAGCCGTAAAAATAAAAAAATCCTTTTTTTTTTACAAAAATGATTTTTTCACCCCCAATATTTTATTTTCACAAGGATAACAGGAGAAATCGGACCCCAAAAGATGTTGTCCAATTTGTCCTGAGTACGCTGATACCCCATATGTGGGGGTAAACTACTGTTTGGGCTCATGGCAGAGCTCAGAAGTGAAGGAGCACCGTTGGACTTTTTCAACGCAGAATTGGCTGGAATTGAGATCAGACGCCATGTCACATTTGGAGAGCCCCTGATGTGCCTAAACAGTGGAAACCCCCCAATTCTAACTCCAACCCTAACCCCAACACACCCCTAACCCTATTCCGAACCCTAACCATAACGCTAACCACAAACCTAACCCTAACACACCCCTAACCCTAATCCCAACCCTAACCCTAAATTTAGCCCCAACTCTAACCCTAATTTTACCCGCAACCCTAATCCTAACCCTAATGGGAAAATGGAAGTAAATACATTTTTTTATTTTGTTATTTTTCCCTAACTAAGGGTGTGATAAAGGGGTGTTTGATTTATTATTTATAGTGGGGTTTTATGATTGGCAGCTGTCACACTAAAAGACGCTTTTTATTGCAAAAAATAGTTTTTGCATCACCACATTTTGAGAGCTATAATTTTTGCATATTTTAGCCCACAGAGTCATGTGAGGTCTTATTTTTTGCGGTACGAGTTGTCGTTTTTATTGGTACCATTTCTGAGCACGTGACATTTTTTGATCTCTTTTTATTTCGATTTTTGGGAGGTTAGAGTGAACAAAAATCAGCAATTCATGAATTTCTTTTGGGTGGAGCGTTTATACCGTTCCGCGTGTGGTAAAATTGATAAAGCAGTTTTATTCTTCAGGTTAGTAAGATTACGGCGATACCACATTTATATCAATTTTTTGTGTTTTGGCGCTTTGATACAATAAAAACTATTTTATATAAAAAAAATAATTATTTTTGCATCGCTTTATTCTGCGAGCGATAACTTTTTTATTTTTTCGCTGATAATGCTGTATGGCGGCTCGTTTTTTGCGGAACAAGATGATGTTTTTAGCGGTGACATGTTTATTTATATCGGTCTTTTTGATCGCGTGTTATTCCACTTTTTGTTCGGCGGTATGATGATAAAGCATTGATTTTTTGCTGTTTTTTTTTTTTAAGGGTTCACTAAAGGGGTTAATTAGTGGGACAGTTCTATAGAGCGGGTCGTGACAGACGCGGCAATACCAAATATGTGTACTTTTATTGTTTTGTTTTTTTTATTTACAGGAAAAAATGAATTTATTGGGGAATATTTTTTTTTCCTTTATTTTGGAATTTTTTTTTTACACTTGTGATTTTCATTTTTTTAACTTTCTTACTTTGTCAGACCAGCGATGTGACAGGCACTGCTGCTGGCTTCCTCAGTGCCTGATCTCAGCAGGCACTGAGGAAGCTGCCTCCTTGCAGGACCCTGTAGCCATCTTGAATCCGGGGTTTTGCAGGGAGGAAGGCCTCAGAACACCACGATCACATCGCGATGTTCTGAGGGTCTCAGGGGAGCACGCAGGGAACCCCCTCCCTGCGCAATGCTTCCCTGTGCCCCCGGTACACCGCGATCATGCTTGATCGCGGTGTGCCAGGGGTTAATGTGCCGGGAGCGGTCCGTGACTGCTCCTGGGACATAGTGCCGGGTGTCAGCTGTGATATTCAGCTGACACCCGGCCGCGATCGGAGAGCTTCCGATCGCTGAGACGTACTATCCCGTCCATGGTCAGATTGTCCTGGGTTTCATGGACAGGATAGTACGTCGGATGGCAGAAAGGGGTTAAGAAGCCCTCCTTTCTTTAACAAGCTTGGAGAGAAGGCAACAACAGTTGGAACAATTATTAGAAAATGGAAGAAACACAAGATGGCTGTCAAGTTTCCTTGCTCTGGGGCTCATTTTAAGTTCACCAATGGCAATCTGGATGATCCAGAGGAGGCATGGGAGAAGGTCATGTGGTCAGATGAAACCAAAATAGAACTTTTTGGTATCAACCCTACTCGCCATGTTTGGAGGAAGAATAAGGATGAGTACAACCCCAAGAACACCGCTCCAAAAATGAAGCATGGTGGGGAAACATCATACATTGGGAGCGCTTTTCTGCAAGGGGACAGGATGACTGCACCGTATTGAAGGGAGGATGGATGGGGTCATGTATCGCAAGATTTTGGCCAACAACCTCCTTCCCTCAGTAAGAGCATTGAAGATTGGTTGTGGCTGGGTCTTTCAAAACATATAGCCAGTGCAACTAAGGAATGGCTCCATAAGAAGCATTTTTTAAGGACCTGGAGTGACATAGCCAGTCTCCAGACCTGAACCCAATAGAAAAGCTTTGGAGGGAGCTGAAACTCAATGTTGCTCAGTGACAGCTCAGAAACCTGAAAGATCTGGAGAAGATCTGTATGGAAGAGTGTGCCAAAATCCCTGCTGCAGCGTGTGCAATCTTTGTCAAGAACTGCAGGAAATGTCTGACCTCTGTAATTGCAAACAAAGGTTTCTGTACCAAACATTAAGCTGTGTTTGTCTATTGTATCAAATACTTATTTCATGCAATAAAGTGCAAATTAGTTATGGAAAAATCATACAATGTGATTTCTCTGGATTTTTTTAAGATTCTGTCTCTCACAGTTGAAGTGTACCTACGATAAAAATTACAGCCCTCTCCATTCTTTGTAGGTGAGAAAACTTTCAAAATCGACAATGTATCAAATACTTATTTTCCCCACTGTAAATGATTTGGAGGACAATTACTAATCACACACATTCCTCAACATTTAAATCATAAAATCAACAAAGGAAAAGATGTGGAAGTATGGAAATTACAGCATGGACAGACATGTTAATGATCTGCAAATGATGAAAACAAGGAAAGAAATTTTCAAAACATCTTGATTTATTCAGTTACAAGTATGATCTCCACAGACAAAAATCGCCTAACTTGCACACATTGGCTGTTATCAATGAAGTTATTAATTGTTTTCAGGAGAATGTTCTGCCACGCTGAATGCACTTGGACACACAAATCATCTAGATCCGCTCCTGGCAGCTACCTTTGCAATTGCCGACCAATGATGTCCCAGATGTACTCGATGGGAGACAAGTCTGAAGATGCTGCAGGCCATGGTATTATGTTTAGACCTTGCAGGCTACTCACAGTACCCCAACAATATGTATCTGCCCCTACATCATGCTTGTCTCAGATTTTATAGCAAACACCTGCTGACAGATTCCCTTTAACCCCTTAATGACAAGAGCTATTTTTTGTTTTGCATTTTCATTTTTTGCTCTCCTTCTTCCCAGAGCCATAATTTTTTTATTTTTTGGTCAAAATGGCCATGTGAGGGCTTGTTTTTGAGGGACGAGCTGTACTTTGGAACGACTCCATTGGTTTTACCATGTCGTGTACTTGTGTAGTTTTTTTTCACCATGTTCACTAAATGCTAAAACTGACCTGCCATTATGATTCTCCAGGTCATTACGAGTTCATAGACACCAAACATGTCTAGGTTCTTTTTTATTTAAGTGGTAAAAAAAATTCCAAAGTTTAAAAAAAAAAAATTGCGTCATTTTTTGATACCCGTAGCATCTATTTTTCGTGATCTCGGGTTGGGTGAAGGGGCTTATTTTTTGCGTGCCGAGCTGACGTTTTTAATTATATCATTTTGGTGAACATATGATCTTTTGATCGCCCGTTATTGCATTTTAAAGCAATGTTGCAGCGACCAAAAAAACTTAATTCTGGCATTTTGAGTCTTTTTCTCGTTACGCCATTTAGCGATTGGGTTAATTTTTTTTTTATATTGATAGATCAGGTGATTGTGAACGTGGTGATACCAAATATGTGTATGTTTGATTTTTTTATGGTTTTATTTTCAATGGGGTGAAAGGGGGGTGATTTGAACTTTCATTTTTTAATTTTTTTTAATATTTTTAAAAACATTCTTTTTTACTTCTGGCATGCTTCAATAGTCTCCATGGGAGACTTGAAGCTGCCATAACCCGATAGGCTCTGCTACATAGAGACGATAATCAGATCACCTGTATGTAGCAGAATTGCTGACTTGCTATGAGCGCCGACCACCAGGCGGTGTCAGAGTTTGACAGCGGCATTTAACAGGTTAAAAGCTGTGGGTGGATAGCGATTCCACCCGCGGCTGTTCCGGGCACATGTCCGCTGTTCAAAACAGCTGCCATGTGCCGGAAAAGATGTGGGCTCACCGCCGGAGCCCACATCAAAGGGAGGGAGTCCGACATCGGCGTACTATTACGCCTGATGTAGGAAAGGGGTTAAAGAGAATCTGTCATGTCAAAAACTGTTAGAAACCTGCATATAAGGGGTTCATATACAGTTTCATAGCGTTCAGAAGCCATGTGTGCTTGGCACTGAAAGCCCTGCAACCGGGAGGAAATTAATGTTATTCCTCACGGCAGCCTCAGGCTTTCAGTCATAGAGGCGCTGCTCAGGCATTGCTCAGGATACAGTATGTCTATGTAAAATTTAAACAAGTACAAGTTTTGGCCGATTGTTGGTCCAACAGCCTTTTCTCCCACAAACAGAAGTACTTTTTCAGCCGAGCTTTCCAGTGTTCTCCATCATAGAGCAATCGCCAGACATGATTGGTGGTCGCTTATCTCCGGGAGACAATGCAATCAGCAGCCCAAAATCAGACATGCGGGATCAGTATTTCTCCAGGCAATAAAATGTCCGCTGCTCTAAAACGCATTAAACCGTGGGCCAAATTTGTTGATATCGATGGCTTCGACTTTCCTCTGACTCAATTATAATCCAGTTTATGGGAGGAAACCCTTGGGTAGCTAAAAAGACTAAACTTTAAATGGCTTCTAGTAATTATTGTAAAGGTACTGCCACACTAAGCTATCCCGCTAGCGATCTCGTTAGCGTTGCATACTAATGAGATCGCTAGCGGGATTGTTTCTATATCGCTAAATGCGGCCACATTTAGCGATATAGTTAACGACGCTATCGCCGTTAGCGATCTTCTTAACGACTTTAGCGGTACAAAAGTACCGCTAAATCGCTAAGAAAAGGTGCCACACAGCGATTAGATACTTACCCAGCGGGAGCGCCGACGAGAAAATAGGGTCCGGAGCGATTCCAGCGACGAGCGAGATCACAGCAGGAAGCTCGTCGCTGGAAGCTGCCGCACTGAACAATATCGCTAACGGGATCGCTAAATAGTGACGTTTTTTAGCGATCCCGTTAGCGATATTGTTTAGTGTGGCATACCCTTAAGGCAGTTTAACCTTCTCACCTGCAAAAGCTCTGATAAGTTAATGACTACCTTGTCTCTAGATTAATGTCTGTGCTGTCATATCTTTTCTACTATGTATCCAGTAAACAGGACCCCCTCCTTGCTGTCTAATCAAGTGTTGGATCAACTCTGTGTTCTCCACTGCTATTTATGCATATCCACCTGCACATAATCTTGCTCAATTAGCACAGCGAGGATCTCATATCACAGCATGGAAACACAAGGATATTTTAACTATTGAGTATTCAGGTCTAGAGCTGTGCAAAAGTGTGTCAGTAAGAAACCTACTACAGGGCTCCTTGAGAACGAAGTCGCACAGGATCTGTGCATTGCCATATTCACTTTGCCAGACCCCTTGCATACCTAGATATTCCCCCGAGAATACAGGGCCATATGTACAAGGGCAAATTTAGGAAAACTAAAAAACTGTCCAAGGGTACGTCCACACACAACAGTGCCCGATAAAGCAAACTGTGCACAGCAATGTCAAAACAAGATTACTGTGGACATATTCTTTCTTAAGTTACTTCTTTTAACTGTGGTTGTCATGCGACTGGGTTCAAACCCTTGAGCCTGTGCTTTGTGGTCAGCTTCTCTGTTCACGAGCCACAGCAATAACACCTTTTCTCTGGTTGTTTAGTTTCTGTTATCCTTGCTCCAGTCTTTTTAGGGCACCATGTGTTCTCATTTACTCATTTGTCTGCCCTTTCACCTTTCAGGTGCG
>JARQOD010000009.1:154073929-154313539 GCA_033576555.1 Oophaga sylvatica
GACTAGGCAGTGATGGATGAGTTTATTAAATATGTGCGATAGAAAGTTTGTGCTTCATTGAGTATTATCCTTATGAGTTACAATTTCCATCTCTTTTTTTCTCCAGTGTACCATGGTGAAGCATGACATTTCCCTTTACAAGCTATTTTGCACAACACTTTTTTTGCCTGTTTATCTCAGAACAAACAAGTAATAATCTGACACCGTAAGTGCTACAGTTCTGAAAATGATGCCATCTAATCCCACCAAGGACAACATCTGCAAGGAGTTTGTATGTTCTCCCCGTGTTTGTGAGGGTTTCCTCCCACACTCCAAAGACATATTGATAGGGATTCTAAATTGTGAGCCCCTTTGGGGACAGTGACGATAATGTCTGTAAAGCGCTGAGGAATTAATGCAGCTATATAAGTGAGTAAAATAAATAAATAAAATAAATTACCAGTCCCAATTACAGTGCAAATATTATTAACAAGGTATTTCATTGTTAAAATGCCCCAAAAGGTCTTTTATGTTCTATTAGTCAGCACAATGTATGAAATACATAAAATAAAAATATAAAAGTAGGTAAAAAAATAAAAGTCCCTGGCAATACAAATAGTTGTTACTATGCCCCATCGAAAAAAAAAAGTCCAATGCATAAACATAATTATTACAGAAAGGTGAGCACATTTTAAAATGTATTTCAGTGGTCCTTTACAGATATAAAAGTTTTTTTTGAAAAACAGACACATATTTGCTTTATTTTCTCACTGATATCGCCTGAGATCTGCAAAAATTAACAAGGAGAGCATGAATATGCCATTGCTGACACCAATGCAGTAATACAGACACATTCTGACACGGGTTTACTTTTGCACTTTATATAATCATCATTAGTATTTATCATATTAATGCTATATGGCAATAAGCACTTTATCTTCTGTTAGCCAGAGGATCAATATTATAAATCAGCCCTTTGCGTCTTATACCGTAATTCACATGTTTTTTATCCAAGAAATATATGATATGTTACACTAATACTTGCTCATTTACCATAACATTTGGTGTATTATGAACATGCATGTACTTATATTATACCTTGCAATTACATCATTGTGCATTCATGTCCCATTCCTGTAAATTATTTGCACCGCATATTACATATTGTAGTATAATGTCTCTATTTACTGTATCTTCTTTGCCATGTCGTCTTTTTGCCCATTGTGGTTCTTTTTTTAAATTGTCATATCTTTAATTTTAAGCATGTTGTTTATCTAATAAAATATGTATTTTAATATTTAAGTGCTCTTGGTCTCAATTCCTCATAGGATTACATACCATAAAAAGAAGTCTAATGTATCACAACAAAAAGGCAAAAATTACTTGAATATCCAAACAAGAAGAGTTCTTTACTCCACATGTATGCTAAAACCTGAAAATGTGTCTGTCAGGAGCAGGGGTAAATGGCCCGATCCTGAATCGGTTAATGGGCATGAACTATTTGAGAACTAGGGACTTGGGGAAATTAAATGAACAAGCGGCTGCTCTTCAGTGGCAGTGACATCATGCGCTGCTAAAATGTTGAAATCAGCTGCCGGCACCAGAACAGGACGCCAAGCTGCGAGGGAGCAGAGGGTAGGTGAGTAGAATCTTTTTTTTTATGTGTGCAGCGTGATGGGGGCTATACAGTGCCTTGCGAAAGTATTTGGCTCCTTGGAACTTTTCAGTCTTTTCCCACATATCATGCTTCAAACATAAAGATACCAAATGTTAATTTTTGGTGAAGAATCAACAACAAGTGGGACACAGTTGTGAAGTTGAACAAAATTTATTGTTTTTTTTTAATTTTTGTGGAAATACAAAAACTGAAAAGTGGGGTGTGCAAAATTCTTCCGCCCCTTTAACTTAATACTTTGTTGTGCCACCTTTTGCTGTGATTACAGCTGCAAGTCACTTGGGGTATGTCTCTATCAGTTTTGTACATCGAGAGACTGAAATTCTTGGCAAACAGCTCGAGCTCAGTGAGGTTGAATGGAGATCATTTGTGAACAGCAGTTTTCAGCTCTTTCCACAGATTCTCGATTGGATTCAGGTCTGGACTTTGACTTGCCCATTCTAACACCTGGATACATTTATTTGTGAACCATTCCATTGTAGATTTTGCTTTATGTTTTGGATCATTGTCTTGTTGGAAGACAAATCTCCATCCCAGTCTCAGGTCTTTTGCAGACTCCAACATGTTTTCTTCAAGAATGGTCCTGTATTTGGCTCCATCCATCTTCACATCAATTTGAACCAGCTTCCCTGTCCCTGCTGAAGAAAAGAAGGCCCAAACCATGATGCTTCCACCACCATGTTTGACAGTGGGGATGGTGTGTTCAGGGTGATAAGCTGTGTTGCCTTTACGCCAAACATATCGTTTGGCATTGTTGCTAAAAATTTCGATTTTGGTTTCATCTGACCAGAGCATCTTCTTCCACATGTTTGGTGTGTCTCCCAGGTGGCTTGTTGCAAACTTTAAACAACACTTTTTATGGATATCTTTGAGAAATGGCTTTCTTCGTGCCACTCTTCCATAAAGGCCAGATTTGTGCAGTGTACGACTGATTGTTGTTGTCAGGAGTCGAACCCAGTACCTCTTGTCTACTGGCCAGCAGCTCTACCATCTGAGCTATTCTGCTGGCTGCAAAGTTCCTTGCTGAACCCAGATACCATTGACTGTTCTTCCTGATTGGCTACACCTAGTGCTCTCTCGTTTGGCCTCTGATTGCCAATTACACACCCTATATAAACCTGGCCCTGTGGGTGTGTCATTGCGAGATTATTGAGCTCCAAGCCTTTAGTCAAGCGTTTCCTGCTGATCCATTGCTACAAACACTGCTCTCCTGTGAACCGACCTCGGCCTGCCTTCTGACTACGCTCTCCGCCTGATCCATTGCTACAAACACTGCTCTCCTGTGTACCGACCTCCGGCTGCCACCTGACTACGTTATCTGCCTGCTCCTCTGTTACCGAACTGCCTTTCCTGTGTACCGACCTCTGGCTGCCACCTGACTACGTTATCCGCCTGATCCATTGCTACAAACACTGCTTTCCTGTGTACCGACCTCCGGCTGCCACCTGACTACGTTATCCGGCTGATCCATTACTACAAACACTGCTCTCCTGTGTACCGACCTCCGGCTGCCACCTGACTACGCTACCTGCCTCTGTTTCCCCTAGTGTTTGCAGTAACATCGGCTCCAACCCAGACGGGATCTTGACAGTTGTCCTATGGACAGACTGTCCCACCTCAGCTGTAGATCTCTGCAGTTCATCCAGAGTGATCATGGGTCTCTTGGTTGCATCTCTGATCAGTCTTCTCCTTGTTTGAGATGAAAGTTTAGAGGGATGGCCGGGTCTTGGTAGATTTGCAGTGGTATAATACTCCTTCCATTACAATATGATCGCTTGCACAGTGCTCCTTGGGATGTTTAAAGTTTTGGAAATCATTTTGTATCCAAATCCGGCTTTAAAACTTCTCCACAACAGTATCACAGACCTGCCTGTTGTGTTCCTTGGTCTTCATGATGCTCTCTGTGCTTCAAACAGAACCCTGAGACTATCACAGAGCAGATGCATTTATACGGAGACTTCATTACACTCAGGTGGAATATATTTATCATCATTAATCATTTAGGACAACATTGGATCATTCAGAGATCCACAATGAACTTCTGGAGTGAGTTTGCTGCACAGAAAGTAAAGGGGTCGAATAATATTGCACGCCCCACTTTTCAGTTTTTGTATTTCCACATAAATTTAAAAAAAAACAATACATTTTGTTCAACTTCACAATTGTGTCCCACTTGTTGTTAATTATTGACCAAAAATTAACATTTGGTATCTTTATGTTTGAAGCATGATATGTGGGAAAAGGTTGAAAAGTTCCAGGGAATACTTTCGCAAGGCACTGTATATACCAGCCAGGATGGGGTGCCATATATACCAGCCTGGATGGGGGTGCCATATATATTAGCCAGGATGGAGGTGCCATATATACCAGTCAGGATGGGGGTGCCATATATACAAGTCAGGATGGGGGTGCTCGTCTGCATTGTTGGGTCTGGTGTCTCTCATCTTCCTCTTGACAATACCCCATAGATTAGGTGGTTAAGGTCAGGCGAGTTTGCTGGCCAATCAAACACAGTGATACTGTTGTTTTTAAACCAGGTATTGGTACTTTTGGCAGTGTGGACAGGTGCTATGTCCTGCTGGAGAATAAAATTTCCAACTCCCAAAAGCTTGTCGGCAGAGGGAAGCATGGAGTGCTCTAAAATTTCCTGATAGATGGCTGTGCTGACTTTGGTCTTGATAAAACACAGTGGACCTACACCAGCAGATGATATGGCCCCCCAAATCATCACTGATTGTGGAATCTTCACACTAGACCTCAAGCAGCTTGGATTGTGTGCCTCTCCACTCTTCCTCCAGACTCAGGGACCTTGAGGTCCAAGGTCTAGTGTGAAGTATTCACAATCAATGATGGTTTCGGGAGCCATGTCATCTGCTGGTGTAGGTCCACTGTGTTTTATCAAGACCAAAGTCAGCGTAGCGGTGTACCAGGAAATTTTAGAGCACTTCATGATTCCCTCTGCCGACAAGCTTATTGGAAATGGAAATTTAATTCTCCAGCAGGACTTGTCACCTGTCCACACTGCGAAAAGTAACAATTCCTGATTTAAAAAGAACAGTATCATTGTGCTTGATTGGCCAGGAAATTCGTCTGAACTTAACCCCATGGAGAATCTATGGGGTATTGTCAAGAGGAAGATGAGAGACACCAGACCCAACAATGGAGACAAGCACACCACCACACCACAACAGTGTCACAGGCTGATCGCCTTCATGTCACACCGCATGGATGCAGTAATTGATGCAAAAGGAGCCCGACCAAATATTGAATGCATTTACTGAACATTAATTTCCGTAGGCCAACAATTTGGATTTTAAAATCATTTTTTTAAGCTGCTGTTATAAAGTATTCTAATTTACTGAGATAATGACTTTTGGGTTTTCATTGATTGTAAGCCATAATCATCAACATTACCATAAATAAACACCTGAAATACATCACTCTGTTTGTAATGACTCTATATAATATATAAGTTTCACTTTTTGCATTGAAGAACTGAAATAAACTTTTTGATGATATTCTAATTTTGTAAGGTGCACCTGTAGAATGAACAAAATAAATACTAACAATCTAGAACCAGGAGGTGTAGGTCCAAGTGGAGGAAGAGGTTGGAGTGGCAGCATAGGTGGAAGAGGCAAGGGAGCAGTAATCCAACACTGGCCTTTTTTGCTATTTTTTTAGTGCTTTTTTATTTTCTTTATTTTTTATGGAATTGACTTAAAAAACCTAGAATTAACAAAATAAAAGTTATCAATCTAGAACCAGGAGGCGTAGGTCTAACTAGAGGAAGAGGTGGATGTGGCGGTATAAGTTGGAAGACGCAAGGGAGGGGTAATCCAACACTGTTGTATGTATTTTTTTTTTTTTTTTTTTTTTTTTACATGGAACAGACTTAAATCAACCTAGAATTGACAAAGTTAAAACTAGCAATCTATTTTTTTGGGTTTTTTTCTCTTTGTTTTTTTTTGTGTGTTTTTTTAGGGAACTGACTTAAAAGAACATAGAATGAACCAAAAATAAACTAACAAGCTACAATCAGGCGGCGGAGGTCACACTCCATCTGTGTCCTGTCCCTATGCTAAGCAGAGCAGAATGGCAGCGACACTTGTAATACAGCATTTATAAAGGCCGGGTCACGTGCTGCGCCTGCCAATCACATCCATGTCAATACTTGGCACGGCTGTGATGGATCTGGAAGTGACCACAGTCTATAAGCTTGTTGATTGGCTGCACTGCACTTTTTTTCTGAAAGATCACAGCTGAACTGTAGTCAAATGAATGGATTCTGTCCTAGATCAATTTACTTCCGTTTTTAACATCCCAAAATGAATCTGAAAACATTAATAACCACTGAACATATGGACATATTGTTATGATCTGCTACAAGCACTAAGGAAAGGTGGGAATTCTGTCACTACAATAGGACTGAGCTGGATCCCTACGATGTAACGGGGACCTGATCCTGCGACCAGACCCGCTAAAGTCCTCAACTAGTCTGAACGAAGACCTATAGTTGCGAGGAAGGAATCCCTACAAGATCTAGGGACTGGGTGAAAAGGTGGACACCTCCTAACAGAAAGTGTAGCAGGGAATATAAAACAGAAAACAAATACTAAGAGATCCTAAGATCAAGCAAAACTGACAGAGTAAGGCACCTAAGCACCCGGCTAGCTTAAGAGTAGATAATACAATGAAGTCCAGCAAAGCCAGAAGGGCGGAGCCAGACTAAATAGGGAAAAAAGGTCATGTGACCAGCAAACTGAAACAAAATCTAACAAAAGGGTTCTAACAGTACCCTCCCTTCTAAGAGGATCCTCCGGATCCCCTAGGACTTAGGCTTATCCGGAAACCTCTTGTGAAACGCTCTGACAGGTCTAGACGCAGAAACATCATCCGCCCTCACCCATGAGTTATCCTCGGTCCATAACCCTTCCAAGCGACGAGGTACTGCAAACTCCCTCTATACCGTCTAGAATTTAGGATGCGGGAAATCTCATATTGCCCGTCCTCCACCACCAGGGGAACAGTGGCCGAGACGTCTCCATCTGAGACCTCAGCTTTTTTCAAGAGAGAAACATGAAACACCGGATTAATCTTCCAGGAGGTAGGAAGCTCCAACTTAACAGCAGATTGGTTAATAACCTGAAGCACCTTAAAGGGCCCTACAAACTTGGGACCCAATTTCTTAGACGGAATCCTCAAGCGCAGATTCTTAGAGGACAACCAAACCATGTCACCAATAGCAAACAAAACCTCTTGTCGTTTCTATCAAAATACACTTTGGATCTTTTGTTAGCCTCCTGAAGATTACCACGTACATCAGTCCAAACTCTCTCCAAAACACCAGAAAAATTCTCCTCTTCAGGTACAGCCGATCCCAACTTGGAAAATGACCCAAAAGACGGATGTCTCCCAGTACAACAAAAAAAAGGCGAACAACCAGCAGAAGCGGATGTAGGATTGTTAAGAGCAAACTCAGCAAGTGGCAGAAACTCAGACCACCCCTCTTGATTATCAGTCACAAAACAACGCAAGAACTGCTCAACATCCTGGTTTTTCCTTTCTGTCTGGCCATTAGACTCAGGATGATATCCGGATGAAAACGACAAATGAACTCCCAACCTGTCACAAAAGGCGCGCCAAAAATGAGCCACAAACTGAGGTCCCCTATCAGAAACAATGTCAGTAGGAACACCATGTAGTCTGACTATTTCCTTGACAAAGGCCTTAGCGAGAGTCTTAGCGCAGGGCAGTTTGATGAAAGGAACCAAGTGACACATCTTGCTAAAACGGTCCACGACCACCCAGATGACAGTGAAACCCTCAGAGGGGGGAAGGTCAGTAATAAAGTCCATAGCCAAATGTGTCCAAGGTGCACTAGGGACCTCCAAAGGGCAAAGCAACCCCGCAGCAGGAGAATGAGAAGACTTAGATCTAGCACACACAGTGCATTGGCGCACCCACTTAATGACTTCCTTCTGCCATCCTGGCCACCAAAAACTGCGAACCACAAGTCTCTTGGTCTCAGAGATTCCAGGATGACCTGCCAACCGAGAGTCATGACATTCATCAAACAAATCTCTCCTCAGGGTACCAGGCACAAACAACCTCCCATGCGGCGTGTTAGATGGGGCATTCTCCTGTGCTTTAAGAATCTCATCTTCCAACACGGAGTCCAAAACAGCAATAACAACCCCCTCTTGCAAGATGTTTTCCTCCTCCTCCTCAGTACCCACCATAGGAGAAAAGCTGCGAGACAAAGCATCAGCTTTAACATTTTTAGTACCTGGGATGTAAGTAACGGTAAAATTAAACCGTGAGAAAAACAGTGCCCACCTAGCCTGACGGGCATTCAAGCGTTTGGCAGCATCAAGGTAGATCAGATTTTTATGATCGGTGAAGACTTGAACGGGAAATTCCGCTCCCTCCAAAAAATGACGCCAGTGTTCAAATGCGAGTTTAATTGCCAACAATTCCTGATTACCGATATCATAATTTAGTTCAGACTCAGAAAATTTCTTTGAAAAAAAAGCACAGGGATGTACTCCATCCATCTTTGCCTGAGACAACACAGCGCCGACCCCCACAGAAGAAGCATCAACCTCAACCAAAAATGGTTTAGTCACATCAGGCTGCGTAAGGATGGGAGCAGAGCTGAACCTCTCCTTTAGCAACACAAAAGCCTCAATGGCCTCAGTAGTCCACTGAACCGCATCAGCACCTTTCCTGGTGAGATCGGTCAGAGGTTTGGCAATCACAGAAATTTTTTTTATGAATTTTCTATAATAATTGGCAAACCCCAATTGATTTCACACCAATAGGTCTAGGCCAATCCTGCACAGCTTGCACTTTCACCGGGTCCATCTCAAAACCTTCACTGGAGACAATGTAGCCCAAAAAACTAAGTCTCTGTACAGCGAACTCACATTTTTCTAGTTTGGCAAAAAGTGAATTATCACTCAGTAACTGTAATACTTCACGCACACTCCTCCAATGAGACTCCAAATCTGGTGAATAAATCAAAATGTCATCTAAATACACAACCACACTTCTGCCGATTAAAGGTCTAAGGATGTCATTAATAAGATTCTGAAAAAATGCCGGAGCACTGGAAAGTCCAAAGGGCATGACCAGATTCTCAAAATGACCCAGTGGAGTGTTAAAAGCAGTCTTCCATTCATCCCCCTCCTTCATGTGCAACAAATTGTATGCCCCTTGAAGATCAATTTTCGAGAACCACTTGGCCCCCACTAACTGATTAAACAAATCAGGAATCAATGGCAGTGGGTAAGGATTGCGTACAGTAATCTTATTAATTTCACGAAAGTCTAGACAAGGCCGTAAACCGCCGTCCTTTTTTTTAACAAAAAAAATCCAACCGCCACAGGAGATTTGGAAGGCCTAATGTGACCGGCGGCCAAGCTTGTCTGTATGTATTCCTCCAAAGCCTTTCTCTCAGGAATAGTCAAATTAAATAAATGACTTTTAGGAAGAGTCGCTCCAGGGACAAATTCAATTGCACAATCATAATCTCTATGAGGAGGCAATACCTGCGATTCCTTATCAGAAAAAACTTTCCAAAAATCCTGAATAGGTACAGGTAACTCCCCCTTAACTACAGCAGCAATATGCCCGTTACAACACTTGTCATAACACTTAGGACTCCAGGACTTAATTTCATTGGTAGACCAATCCAGTACCGGATTGTGCAATTTTAACCAGGGTAACCCCAAAATCACCGGAGAAGGTAAATTATTCAAAACTACCAAATCCAAATTCTCTTGATGAACACCATTAATAGTAAGAGGAAATTCACAGATATGGTGAGTAACATTTTTCAAGTGAGAACCATCCACAGACACCACATTAATAGGAGAAGATAGAAGTTTGGGTTTTAATTTTAGTTTTTCCAAAAAATTCCCATCAATCACATTGAGAGTTGAACCACAATCCACAAATACCCGAAACTCCATTAATTCCTCCTCACCAGCAGTGGTAGCAGAAAGAAAGACACCTTTATTGTTTAAACAAGCTATGCGGGCAAAACTGACCTCATTTTTTTTTCTGTCTTTATTCATTCGAAGCGCACAGTTCTTAATGAAATGCTCAGATTTACCACAGTAGAAACACAAACCTTGAGCAAATCTGCGTTCTTTTTCTCGAGAGTGAGGTGTCATTGCTCCAATTTCCATCGGCTCTGCAATGTCAGTACATTCCTTCTCCAAACTTGGAGCTGACAAGGCAGATTTACTCTCATTAACCCTTGCACGCAGTCTCCTATCCACCCGTATGGCTAATTGCATAGCCTCTTGCAAGTTACCAGGTATGGGATAAGCAATCAGCAAATCTTTAACCCTTTCATTTAACCCTGCAAGAAATAAACTTTTCAAAGCTGAATCGTTCCAGCCCACCTGAGCGGACCATCTTCGGAAGTGAGTACAATATTTTTCCACATTACCTGATCCCTGTCTCAAACGTCTCAATTCTGTCTCAGCTGATGAAACACGATCCGGATCGTCATACAATAACCCCAAAGCAGAAAAAAAACTATCCACTGATCTAAAGCATGGATCACTAGGCTGCAGAGAAAAGGCCCAGTCCTGAGGTTCTTTGCGCAAAAGTGACATTATGAACCCTATGCGCTGTGATTCATCACCAGAGGATCTGGGTCTCAAACGGAAATACAACAAGCAAGCATTTTTAAAAGAAAAAAAATCTTGTTGTTCACCAAAAAATAAATCAGGCAAACGTACCTTTGGCTCCCGAAATCAGCTCCAGAACAACTACTCACGTGTTGCTGGATTTCAGCCACCTCCAGAGAGAGTCGCTGCAGGTGTTGAGCCAAATCCTGAACCGACACCATAATAGAAACTGAAAATCTTTCCTTAGAGATTTTCTTTTTTTCTTTTCTTTGGGCTGGACTTACTGTTATGATCTGCTACAAGCACTAAGGAAAGGTGGGAATTCTGTCCCTACAATAGGACTGAGCTGGATCCCTACGATGTAACGGGGGACCTGATCCTGCGACCAGACCCGCTAAAGTCCTCAACTAGTCTGAACGAAGACCTATAGTTGCGAGGAAGGAATCCCTACAAGATCTAGGGACTGGGTGAAAAGGTGGACACCTCCTAACAGAAAGTGTAGCAGGGAATATAAAACAGAAAACAAATACTAAGAGATCCTAAGATCAAGCAAAACTGACAGAGTAAGGCACCTAAGCACCTGGCTAGCTTAAGAGTAGATAATACAATGAAGTCCAGCAAAGCCAGAAGGGCGGAGCCAGACTAAATAGGGAAAAAAGGTCATGTGACCAGCAAACTGAAACAAAATCTAACAAGAGGGTTCTAACACATATCCTAAGGCTGAGTTCACACGTGTAGTAAGCTGGACGCTTTAAAACAAATCCATTCATATTGACATTTAACCATCAAATCCAGCCGGTAATTTTTTTTACCAGATAAAAAAAACTGATTGCAGATGAATTTGTTTAGTAAATCATTGAAGTGAATTTGAACAGATCCGCTTAAAACATTTTACATTTTTCTCAATTTGAAAATGATCCAGTTTGTTGCTTACTGGAACCGTTTTCAACGACTATCACTGGACATATTAGCGGAAAACCATTAGCAGTCATCTGAAAATGGGGCGTTTGTCACTAAAATCAGTTCTGTTAAGAAGACAACCTTGTCTTTCAGAAAGAACTTTGCTGGTTGCTACATTCCTTGCAATGGAATGGTAATTGTTTAATATAAAAGGACAAATTTTCATATATTACAAGATTTCAAGCACTGTGTCTTTTCCTACTAAATGACTATTCTAAACACAAAGAATGTGACATTAAGATCTAGTGTATAATAATAATAATTATTTGCGAGGCAGAATGTGAATGAAGAAAGAAGTAAAAGAAGATCCCTGCCTGGTGGACTGTAGAAATGTAAAAACCATGTCAGAGAGGAGAATTCCCTGCAATGAAGTTGGATGGGATGGGTAAGAATTCTCACCGCCTCTGGTGGATTCTGCAGAGTTCTCTCTCTGTCCCTGGGAATAAAGGTCTGATTTCAATGTTGCTAAATACAAAACATCAAGGCTGCAAAACAACAAGTGAGAATAGCACCGAATTGTGACAAATCACACGGCCTTTGTGTCTGCTCATCTCAGTGATCCATTCCTATTGTGATTGCAATTAGAGAAGGTCATATTTTATATTTATGTAATAGGCATTTTACAAAATCTGACAATGCGGCTAGTCCTCACAATGGGCGATATGTGTAACCCTTTAACGAACACCTACCATGCTATTATAGTGACAGTTAACGGCCTTGTTCTTCTTTATCCCATAAAAACATTGCGGCTGCATAGAGAATCAAGCAGTGACAATACATAAGGCAGAAGAGCCTTTGTGAACAGCGGTCACATTATCAGATTCAGGGCTGTTGGTTCATGCAACTAAGGCAGGTTCCAATAGGAAAAATATACAGGTAATAAAAGGAATTGTAATAGGTTTTTAGGTGCCAGTAGCAACAAGTAAAACTGAAAAAAATAATTATAACTAATATAAAAACAATAAACTAAGAATAATCGCAATAACAAAAAAGTGAATTAGCAGTGTCTGATATTACAGCTCCGTCATATTCACTGGAAAGAGCTGGGGAGATAGTCCATAGAGTCTAATTACCGCTTTTTCGTGTCTCGCGCGGTGCTGGTTGACCCGGAAGTGGCTGTTGGCAAAGCCTATGGAACCAATAAATACAAATAATTATGCAAAAAATAAAAATAAAAAAATACACATATTTGGTATCACAGTGTCCGGAATGACCCGATCTACCAAACTGTCACACTAAGTGAACACCATAAAACAGTGCCATAAAACTGCTTTTTTATCACACTGCTAAACGAAAAGTGAAATAAAATGACATCAAAAAGACAAATGTAAATAAAAATGATACAGCTGAAAACGACATCTTGTCCCGCAAAAAACAAGCTGCCATACAACTCCATCACCAGAGAAATAAAAAAAAGTATAGCTCTCAGAATTTAGCAAAGCAAAACAATTCTTAAGAAAAAAAGAAAGCAAAAAAAGGGGGAATGGTGCTTCACCGTGTATTGTATGCTAGGTAGCATCTGATATTGCAGTAAGGATCCAAATTCTGTTTGACCATCGGATGAATAGAGAAAAAAAACGGATCAACAAACTGGATTTAAATAAAAAATTCTTCTTTATTTCATTCCATTAAAAAAGAGAAAGAATGTCCAGACAGGTTAAAACTGGTGTAGCATTCTGACGCGTTTCTGTCCGTAGCCCTTAGTCGTAGAATGTGCGCAATGTACGGGCATTACAATGGCAGATCTGCAATATTCACTCAGCAACATCCATTGATGCTTGCTTCTGGAAAACACACAAGGAGTCAAAATCGGCACTACACCTGAAGATAAATCCCCAGAGGAGGCAATTTCCAAAATTTTGTGACACGTTCATGTCAATATGATCACTACACCCTTAAATTCATTGAAGGGAGTAGTTTGTAAAATGGGGTTACTTTTGGGGGTTTCTGCTGTTTCGGGACCTCAGGGGCTCTTCCAGTGGATCATGGCAACTGCAAATCATAACAGTAAAATCTGCAATCCAATATGAAGCTCATTCCCTTCTGAGCTTTGCACTGTGCCTCAAAAGTAATTTTTGACTAAATATGGGGTATTGGTGTACTTGCGAGAAATTGCATAACAAATTAGACTGTTCGTTTTCTCCTATTATCAATTCTGAAAATCACAAACTTGGGGCTAAAGAAACATAATATTTCATTTCCTCAGCCCAATGTTAAACAATTTTGTGAATCGCGTGAGGGTCAAAAATTCTCACTACACCCATAGATGAATTCCTCCAGGGGTGTAGTTCCAAAATGAGGTCACTTCTAGGGGTTTCTTGCTGTTTTGTCATGTCAGGAGCTCTTCAAATATGAAATGGCGTCCGCAACCTATTCCAGCCAAAATGACGACCCTTACCTTCCGAGTAACAGTAGTTTTCTACCACATATGGGGTATCGGTGTACTCAGGAGACATTGCACAACAAATGTAGGTTGCATTTTCTCCTGTTACACTTGTGAAAATAAAAAAACAATTGTGTTAAAGCAACATTTTTGTTGGAAATTAGATATTTATTTTTTTACGACTCAACGTTTTAAAATTCTGTGAAGCACTTACGAGTTAAAGATGCTCACCACACCTCTACATAAATTCCTTGAGGGGTGTAGTTTCCAAAATGACATTATTTGTGGGGGTTTCCACTGTTTAGGTACATCAGTGGCTCTCCAAACGTGATATGGTGTTCACTACCTATTCCAGACAATTTTTGCTTTAAAAGTCAAACGGTGCTCCTTCCCTTACAAGTCCTGCCGTGCACCCAAAACACGGATTTTGGTAAGAACTTACCGGTAAAATCCTTTTCAGCGAAGGAAGGGAGGGAGACACAGGAATTCATTACTGATGGGTAGGTGGAGCCCCAGACCAGGATGACACCTCAGATCAAAAGCGTGTTGACTGGCTGGCTCCTCCAGCTCGGGCTCCTCCTACTCAGCTCCTTCAGTCGTACCAAAGCTTTAGGGAAGAACCAAGATCACCAGCGGAGCAACATAACCCCTTCTGAAGGAACTTCAGAGAAAAACACAAGAATACAGGTTATGTATGCAAAGTAAGCCAAAAACCACAGAGTTCCAGGTACTACTCACTGAACCTGACTACTGCGATGAACTGGCGATGCTGGAACAGAGCCTTAGCGCGCTGACCTCAGCCCAGATAATCGCTTATCAGATAAGGGTCACGCTGCATCTGAAAACATCAACACACTTCTGCCTTGGGAGGGTGCTGTGTCTCCCTCCCTTCCTTCGCTGAAAAGGATTTTACCGGTAAGTTCTTACCAAAATCCGTGTTTCAGCTGCAGATGGATGGGAGGGAGACACAGGAATTCATTACTGATGGGACGTCCCAAAGCAGTTCAAAAAATAAGGGTGGGAAAAAACCAACAAAAGGCAGAAACCCAACAACCTTAACAAAAAAGCGCAACCAGCGCTAAACACAAGTTCATCTAGAACTTTAAACTACAGATGCCTGCAGAACCCTACGTCCGAGGGCTGCATCAGCGGAAGCACTGACGTCCACCTTATAAAATTTCGTAAACGTGTGACAGAGCGCCAAGTTGCCGCCCGGCAAAGCTGCACTGCCGAGGCACCTTGATGAAAGGCCCACGATGAAGCCACAGCTCTCGTGGAATGGGCTGAATCTTAATCGGGCAAGATTCACCCTGAAGACGGTAAGCTTCCAAAATAGCTGACCGGATCCAACGAGCTATAGAATCCTTGGAAGCTCGTTGACCACGCCGACGACCAGCTGGAACCACAAATAGGGAGTCCGTCTTACGAAAACCTTGAGTAACAGATAGATAAAACTTCAAGGCCCGCACTAAATCCAATGTGTGCAAAGCTCGCTCTTTCGCATTCTTCGGATCCGGGCAGAATGAAGGCAACACAATATCCTGGTTAACATGAAATTGTGACACCACTTTAGGTAAAAAATCACCCCGTGTGCGAAGCACCACACGATCCGGAAAAAGCTCCAGAAAAGGAGACGAACAAGAAAGAGCTGCTAACTCAGAAACTCTCCTCAAAGAGGTGACTGCTACAAGGAAGGCCACCTTCCAAGAAAGTAAAGAAAGGCTAGCAGAACCCATAGGCTCAAAAGGTTTATGCTGAAGAACCTCCAAAACAAGGTTGAGCCGCCAAGGAGACACGGGTGCCTTCCGCGGCGGAAACTTACGAGCTATACCGCGAAAAAAGGAGAGCACGTCCCTATTCGAAGCAATGGTTCTCCGGAACAATAAGGACAGAGCAGAAATCTGACCTTTCAGGGTGCTGACTGCCAAACCCTTGTCTAACCCATGCTGCAGAAAAGCCAACAAGTTGGGAATGGAAAATTTTCTCGGGTTCCGAGAGGACCCCAAGCACCACGAAAAGAAGGTTTCCCAAGTTTTGTGGTAAATCCTAGTAGTAGCCGGACTTCTTGCAGCACGAAGAGTAGCAATGACCTTGGCTGAAAAACCTCTACGGGTTAAGATTTCGGTCTCAAGAGCCACGCCGTCAAACGCAGGGACGTCAAGTCCGGATGACAAACGGGCCCCTGAGTCAACAAGTCCGGTTGAAGAGGAAGTGGAAAAGGAGGTGCCGCCAACAGCGACATTATTGTCGAGAACCACACCCTTCTTGGCCAATCTGGAGCTATCAAAATAGCTGGAATTCTCTCTAGCCTGATCCGACGCAGTACTAGAGGAAGTAAGGATATCGGTGGGAATACATAGATCAGCTCGAACTGATCCCACTGAGCCACTAGAGCATCCACCGCCACAGCCTTCGGGTCCTGGTATCTGGACATGAACGTCGGTAACTTGGCATTGGACCTGGATGCCATCAAATCCACTTGGGGAGTTCCCCAACGAGAGCACAGTAGTGCAAAAACTTCCGGGTGAAGGCTCCATTCCCCAGGATCCATCTTCCTGCGACTGAGAAAGTCCGCTGTAATATTCTGAACCCCTGGAATGTGAATCGCCGAAATGGCTGGTACACTGGCCTCGGCCCAAATCAGAATTCGGGACACCTCTACCATGAGTCTGGAACTCCTTGTCCCGCCTTGGTGATTGATATATGCGACAGCCGTCGCATTGTCTGTCTGCACTCGGACTGGCAGACCGCTCAAAGGGACCGTCCAATGCTGGAGGCAAAGGAAAATCGCCCTCAATTCCAGGATGTTGATCGGAAGAACAGACTCTTCCGATGACCATACCCCCTGAATCCATAGATTGTTCCAAACACCCCCCCAGCCCGTCAAGCTGGCATCGGTGGTTATGACTGACCACTTCGGAGGGAGGAAGGACTTCCCCAGGGAAAATGCCCCTGGACGTAACCACCATCCTAGAGAATCCCGCACCGCGCGAGAAATGGTGACACTGCAATCCAGCGACTGCGACCGGTTCCATCGACTCAAGATGAACCTTTGGAGAGTCCTGGAATGGAACTGGGCAAAAGGAATTGCCTCCATGGACGCCACCATCAGTCCCAGAAGACGCATACACTTCCGTAGGGACATTGCTGTCGAGGATTTCATAATCTGCACATGTCGAAGAAGACATGACTGTTTGTCTGGCGGTAGAGAAACTACCGACCGAATCGTGTCGAGATGCATCCCCAAAAAGAGGATTGCCCTCGATGGTTCCAGAAACGACTTCTCCCAATTGACCAGCCAACCGAAGTCCTTCAGAAGCTGAAGAGACAAATCTCGAGCCGTCACTGCCTCCTCTTCCGAGGAAGCCACTATCAAAAGATCGTCCAGATAAGGAAGAATCGTAATCCCCTGTTTTCGAAGGATTGCCATGAGGGGCGCCAAAATTTTTGTAAAGACTCTGGGCGCTGAGGCTAAGCCGAAAGGCAGAGCCACGAACTGATAGTGATCCTGTCCTATGGCAAACCGAAGAAAACGCTGATGAGCCTTTCCGATGGGAACATGCAAATAGGCGTCGCGAATGTCGATTGACACCAGAAAATCGTTCTGTGACAGAGCTGCTACAACGGAGCGAAGTGACTCCATGCAAATTTCCGGGCGTGGACATGCCGGTTTAATCGCTTGAGATCCAGAATCGGGCGAAATTTGTTCTCCTTTTTGGGAACTACAAAAAGGTTGGAATAAAAACCTTTTCCTCGGTCCTCTGACGGGACCGGTATTACTACACCCTTTTGTAGCAGAAAATCGACCTCTCGCTGTAAAGCGACAAAAAGCTCGGGTTCTGACGGAACGCGAGACTGACAAAAAACATTTGTGGGTCGAGAAGAAAACTCTATGAAATAGCCTGCCGACACTACCCGCGTTACCCAGGAATCTGGAACGCGAGCCATCCAAGTCGCCTTGAAATGAAGCAGGCGACCCCCCACTTGAGAGTCCTCGAGTGGACCCCTGGCGTCAATCTGACTTGGCGGGCTTCTTGTCAGATTCCCGCTTGTCCTGGCGGAAATTCTGCTTCCAGGGAGTACGGGTTTTCTGAGAGGACTTCTTTCCTGAGAAAGAAGAACGACCCGATCCCCACGAGGAGTGACTAGATCGTCCTCGGCCCCGAAAGGACCGCCGACCGCTATAGCCACCAGGCTTACTGGATACCGAAGCCATGGCCCTACGCTGTGGCAATGCTGCTTCCTTCGCCTTAGCCTTGGAAATCAGCTCTGTGAGGTCGGATCCAAAAAGGAGGCCACCCTTGTAAGGTAAAGCCAATAAACCATGTTTGGAAACTGCGTCCCCGGCCCACTGTCTGAGCCATAAAGCTCTTCTGACTGTGACCGCTGAAGCCTGCGCTCTGGCCAGCAGGGATGCCGTATCCAGACCGGCATCAAAGATATAACAGGCTGCAGTTTCTAACAATTCGTAAGTTTCCCGTATATCAGGTAACGGAGATCCATTCTGCAACTCCGTCTTTAAACGTGCCAACCAGCCTAGAGAAGCTCTAGCAGCACACATGGATCCTAGCACCGCTCGGAATCCATGACCCGCAGCCTCATAGCTTGCTTTTGCCGCCATTTCCGTTTTTCTGTCCAACGGCTCCTGCAAACTCGCTTTCCCCTTAACAGGGAGTAGTGAGGATTTACTAAGCTGGGATAAGGAAACATCCACTTCAGGCGCAGAAGTCCAATTATCCTTTAACTCCGCAGAGCAAGGATAAAGTGCATCAAAGAAATGCGTTCCGTGAAAACGCTTATCTGGACACAGACGTTCCTCTTCTATTACACTATTAAGCTCCTTCAGAGCTGGTAATGTTGTACGCGAAGTACGGGACTCCTGGAACATACGTGCTGATTTACCAGGACGACTAGTTACCTCCTCCGGTAACTGTAACATCTCTCTCATGGCTTCAATCAAAGCCTCCGTACGTTTCGCCATAGAAGAACGCCCCTGCGGTTCGTCCTCATCTGAATCGGATAATTCACCATCCGAATCTAAAGGGGAACTCTGTCCAAAATCAGATACATCTGACTCGCTCCGTGCAGAGGCCGTAACGGCCTGCGTCGCTTCCTCTGAGAGGAATTAGCAGACACATATTGACCTAAAAGGTCAGACAAGCTGTTAATCGAGCGAGCGATATCATCCAATTTTGCACCACTGTCGACCGCAGCCTAGACGCTGTTGAGGTCTGCGTATCTGATTGCCGCAGTGGTACTGGGACATGGTCTGCGGCTTCTGAACTCTGTTCAGACATGCTTCACCTGTATTTGCAGGTCAAAGCGGTAGTACCAGCAAAAAATATGCGGTCTTTTTTTTTTTTTTTTTAAACGCTGAAGGGTTAACGCTCCCTCAGGAAGGGTTACCCCAGCGGCATTCAGTCAAAAAAACGCTGACAGAAATAACCCTCAGAAGGGTTAATGTTGCAATCTCTCCACAATATAGATATACTGTGTGAGCCCAGCTAAATTTCAAGTCTCTAATGAGACTGCAGCTGCAGGATAGCGATCGCTGCGCTGCGGGGTGAGGGATCAGCACTCACCCAGCTGGCCGTGGTGTCTATGAGGAGAGGAGCGGTCTGAGGAGCCCAGGAGCCTGTGTAATGGCCGCCACAGTGATGGGAGATGGAGGAGAAGCGCCAGAGCGCGCGTCTTCCTGCTCATAAGACCGGGAATCGATAGGCCACGCCCCCCGCCAGCTCAAATATTGAGCGCGAACTCCCTTGCTCCTGCTCCCTCTCTGTCCTGCAGGTATCTGCCTGTGGACAAAAGATCACCACATCTACATGTAACAGCGCTGTCACCGCAGCGCTGAAGCATACTGACATACATGTAATAGCGCTGCCACTCAGACGCTAAAGCACTCACACATTATTATAATAAAATTTGTGTGGAGTACTCACCAGCTTAGCGCCACAGGGATCCCCGAGGATTTGTGGCGCTTGTGCCCATGCTTCCCCCCAGGGCGAGGAACGCAGTGACCGCACGTGTGGTTTGCGTCCCCGCCAGGGAAGCTCTCCTCATCCCCCAGGGCCGGCAAGATTCTGCAGGGACCATAGTGTAAATACAGATCCGCCGAGGGAGAGGTTGGGGTACAGCAGCGCTGGTACCCCTGAGACCTCTAGACCAACTAGTGATCCAAGTCTCTTGTCCGAATATAAAATAATAAAATCTTCTGAGGAGCTGCATTAGCAGCGACCATCCTCTGAGACCTCAAATCTTAGACTGAAGGAGCTGAGTAGGAGGAGCCTGAGCTGGAGGAGCCAGCCAGTCAACACGCTTTTGATCTGAGGTGTCATCCTGGTCTGGGGCTCCGCCTACCCATCAGTAATGAATTCCTGTGTCTCCCTCCCTTCCATCTGCAGCTGAAAAGTAGTTTTCCACCACAGGAGAATTGCACAACAAATTGTATGGTCAAGTTTCTTTGCACATCTGTAACACACAGAAATCTGTAATTTCTTTTCTGCGTTTTCTTGTGAAACGTCACACAGACAGCACACGGCTGTCACACGGATGTCATCCGTGCTGCTGTAAAAGAACGGACATGTCTACATGTGTTCTGCATGGATATACGGTTGTGTAAAAACACGGCCATGTACGCAGCACCATAGATTATAATGGGTACATGTGGTATCTGGGAGAAAACGGATGGCACACATACTGGAAACATGGACTGTGATGGAGGCCTTATGTGAGGATTTTCCCCATAGAATTTCTTTATCAAAGATTTAGGTTTTTTAAGTGCATTTTCTTACTTGTAACGCATGTAACCCACACATGGCTGTATCAATAAAGTTTTGCCAAAGCCAAAATACCAGGAAGTATCAAAAACATAGCAGCTTTATTTAAAACACAGCATAAAATTAAAAAATGTGATAAAAACGCATATAAAAAATGCACTAAAAAAAGCAATGAAAAAACACGTCACCTAATCTTAGGTGCAGAAATGCTGCTGAAAACTGCAGCATCAAAAATTCACCAAATCCTCATTTTGGCGATTAGGACAGATTTGTCATGTTTGCTGCCGCTTTTCACATCCGCAGCAGAGCGGTTGTGGATTTCACATGAAATCAGGGGAAGCCGTGCTACATACGGCCACAAGTGTGGGGTAGGCTCCCAGACCTGTCAAATGGCCCTTCTACTGACCTGCTTCCATTCTAGTGGTTCTAAGACGTATCCTCCTACGGTATCATGCACCTTTTTATACAGGTACATTCTCTGGCTGCGGCCAATAACACTTAGGCTAAGTGCACACGTTCAGGAATGTTTGCATTCCTGAGCAAAAACGACATTTTCCGCGGTAAAAATGCGCGGTTTTTCGTGTTTTTGGTGCGTTTTTACCAGCGGATTTTGCACGTTTTTACCGCGATTTTTTCCTGAACTTTCTAGGTCAATAATATAGCGGGAAAAACGCTAGAATTCCGCAAAATCAATGAACATGTTGGTTCTTTTCCGAGATGCGTTTTTTTCGCGGAAAAAAACGCACCATGTGCACAAAATTTGCAGAATTCATTCTAAATGATAGGATGCTTAATTCATGCGTTTTTGAGCGTTTTTTTCTGCGAAAAAATGGCAAATAATCCTGAACGTGTGCACATAGCCTTAATATGCAAAACCTTATACATCGAGTCTGGCTGTTCTTTCATCTTGTTTCAGCCTTTTGAGTATACCTTTTCTTTCCTTGAGGTACCATTACTATTGACCGCCTTTCTTGATTATTATGATAGCCTTTGGTTTATAGGCTATTTTTTTCAAACTATCAGGTTTCCAGTTTTCCAAAATTAGGGGTTTGTATCTACTTTGTTATAGACTATTTAGTCCATATTAGGCTGTTAATATTATGTACACTATTTTTTGATACATAGCCATTGTATGAAATTATTATCCCTA
The DNA here is from genome assembly GCA_033576555.1 of Oophaga sylvatica. NCBI lineage: Eukaryota > Metazoa > Chordata > Amphibia > Anura > Dendrobatidae > Oophaga > Oophaga sylvatica. Next base: position 154,095,498 of record JARQOD010000009.1, read on the forward strand.
TATCCTATTCCATGCATCTATTGGGTACTCAGGTCTGGGATCCCACTGTTTTGTATTTTTAATTGTTTTTATATGTATCGTGCTTGCTTATTATTACATTTTCATATTCGAGTGGGCATATTTTGCTAGGTAGCTATGCTCTTCCCTTCTCATTACTTATGTATACTACCTATGTGGCACCTTCTCTATATACTTATCCTACTACGACTATTTTTACTGTTGTTTGTCCTTATCCAATACATGAAAATCCGGGAGATCTCTCTCATTTCAAGAGGGGAAGATCAAGTGGAACTTTTCTGTAGTCATTTTCACAGAATGAGACAACCGTAGGGTGATTGTAACACATTAGTGTAGGACACAGGAGTCGGCCATCTTGTCCAGATGCATGTGGGCTCTGACAGTGCGGGTATCCAGAGTGTGACTCGGATTAGCTGTAATGTTCAGCATCCACTAATCCTGCTTTATAGTTCTGAGAAATGCTGGTAGGGATGCCACACTACAAATCGCACGGATCGCTAAAAACGTCACTATTTAGGATCGTTAGCATATGGTTCAGTGCTGGCAGCTCCAGCGACGGCTTCCTCTGTGATCTCGACGTCGCTGGATCGCCGGACCCATTCATCCTGGCGCTCTCGCTGGGAGTATCTAATCGCGGTGCACTTTCTTAGATTGGACTTGTACGCTAAAGTCGTAAGAAGTCGCTACGCGATAGCGTCGTTACAATCGTAATGTGGCCGCATTTTGCGATATAGAACAATCGTAGCATCGCATTGTTGCTCGTTATCGTGATCGCTAGCGGATTTTTTCGTGGCATACCTTAGGATCCCTTCACGCAGACTGATATCATCATATAGGAAAATGGATTTTCTGCACCGCATAGGCTTCCTCTTAATCGACGTGCTGGCAGAAGGACACAGCAGTCACTGGAGGCAGACCATCACAATCGCCTGAATGACTGAGGAGCTGAGGAAGGCTGCTTGCAGTTTGCACAGATTGCACATTATTCACAATGTGCGCACCCTGGTGTAGTCATGTTCTGCTTTCTATGCTTTTCTTCTCGCTCTCCTTGTAACCTGACAGTATTGACTTAATTACAGTGCTAAAGGGTATCGGCAATTTCTAGATTATTTTTGTTATCACTAAAGGATCTCTGTGTCACTACATAGACGCTTCAGCAACCAGCTAGTGATGGAGATTGAGGACTTTGACATTGCTGTTCAGATAACATATATCTGGCAGAGACATCTCATTCATCACTTTTATCGACCATAGAACACGCTACTTGGCACCACATCATCTGATCGATGAATTTGGTTCACATGCAACTAGAAACTATCTTATATTTGTCCTCACTCTCCATAGTGTAATGGTCGGCCGACATGACTGATCTAACCTTCCAAGACGCTCATCAGATAACCCATGTGTGATAGGCCTGCTTAGGGCCTGTGCACACGTTGCGGATTCCTAGCCGCGAAAAACCGCTTACACAATACAACTCATTATGGCCTATGGGCGGAATCGCATCGCGGGAGAATCCGCAGCATGCTCATTCTTTTTTGCGGAACCGCGGCGATTCCGCTGCCATAGGAATGCATTGAACCGATTACTTTCCGCATGTGGCTTGCCCACCATGCGCAAAGTAAGCGGTTCATGTGCGGATGGTACCTAGAGTATGGAGGAGAGGAGACTCTCCTCCAGGCCCTGGGTACCATATCCATGTAAAAACAATAATTAAAATAAAAAATCGTGATATTCTCACCTTCCGGCGGCCCCCGCAGCTTTCCCGCCTCACAGCGACGCTCTCGGCCAATCCCGTTCCCAGTAATGCATTGCGAGATCACCCAGATGGCATAGCGGTCTCACGTGATGCTACGTCATCGGGGTGATTGTCGCAAAGGTCTCCTGGGAACGGGATTGGCCGGGAGCGTCGCTGTGAGGCGGGAAAGCTGCGTGGGCCGCTGGAAGGTGAGAATATCATTATTTATTATTTTTTTTATTATTTTTACATTAGATCTTTTTACTATTGATGCGGCATAGGCGGCATCAATAGTAAATAGTTGGTCACACTTGTCAAACACTTGTTTGACTCGTGTGACCAACCTGTCAGATCGCTTGTAAAACGCTAGCATTCTGCAAGCTAATTCCGCTTGCAAAACGCTAGTTTTTAGCGGGAATACGCATACCTATAATATGCGTATTTCCCGCGGCGGGGTAGGTGCGGAATTGCCGCGGAAATTTCCATGGCAATTCCGCAACGTGTGCACATAGCCTTAAATAAGCTGATCAGCAAAGCAGCTCTCATTTTAAAGACAACTCCTTTAAGGCTGTCAGAAAAATCTGTGGTAGGTCCAACCTAAATAGTTTGTATTTTAGTGAAAAGCAGGAGCTCCAACAGGTAAAGCAGACTGCAGGTCACAGTTTCTAAAGCCTATTGAACAAAACACCATTACATTTAAAATCTTGGCTTGTGAGGTCTAGTGGAACAAGAAAGGGTAAGGGGGTATACTATGTTATTGCCATATCTTGCCTTTCTTATAGTGTATTATCAGTGTATGTATATTTGTTACTATGTAATGGCACTGCTACACGATTATGTGTATTAATTTCTTACTAAAATGTATATTTGGTAACATGTTCCTTGGTGCTGCTATGTATAGGGTAAATGCAGTTATAATATTGGCCACTAGATGGGGGCATCATAGTAAACGTAGTTACAGTTAGGATATAGCTTAGCATAGTAAATAGTTAACTATAGGAGGGGCTGCTGTGTAGTACAGTAAGTACACAGTGTTAGATAAATTCAGAAGGGCCTAGGTGCCCACATGGGCTCTAGACCCAGGGCACCACAGCAGCCATGTAACGTTATAAGAAGAGAAGCTTAGCCATTCGGAGTCTATAGGACAGAAGTATGGTATCAAGCAGCAGGATTGCAGCAGTTCATAGCTGGAGAAAGGAAGTGGTCTGGAATAGTACATAGCGAAGTTTGTTCAATATGTGGCAGATTATTGCATGGGCCAATGCTCTCAGGACCGGGGCGAAACAAACTGGAGAATCCCCAGGCACAGTGAGTCTGAATAGGGAGAACGCTGCGGTACCGCCTAAGGTGCTATTACCACGTAATGTACTGGAGAACGTGGAACAGAGTGCAGGGAAAGAGCAGAATGAGAACTGCATGGGACTTGCTGTTGGTGTTGTTACTGACAAGAATGTGCTGCAAAGTTATGCAAGTAAAGTTTCACATGTTGCATTTAAACCGAACTGTGTCTCAATTCTTGCGAAACCGATTGCAGAAAGGCTCCAGCACCGCAGAGGTATCCCTGATGGTGCAGTGGGAGAAGACACAGGTCCGTTAGCTAATGAATGCTGTTTTCATGTGAAATGAAGCCAAGGAACTGATGTAACAGAGTGTTCGGCCCTTGCAACCTCTCACAAAGGCATTACTGGCATTTTTATGGTTAGGACTGGCAGGATACATGAAAGATGAACTGGCTGGCCAATCGAGTGCCTCTATGCTTTCTGTGCCCAATTAGGTTCCAACTGCCAATTCTAGTGAAACTGATTTTCTGCAAATCTCAGTCTGACAGAGACTTTAAAAAGTGTGTCCTGAGACTAAATCTCCAAATCACTAATAAAATGCTCTTTAACACCTAGCAGCTCCCAGTGACATACAGGTCCTTCTCAAAAAATTAGCATATAGTGCTAAATTTCATTATTTTCCATAATGTAATGATTACAATTAAACTTTCATATATTTTAGATTCATTACACACCAACTGAAATTTGTTAGGTCTTTTATTGTTTTAATACTGATGATTTTGGCATACAACTCCTGATAACCCAAAAAACCTGTCTCAAAAAATTAGCATATCAAGAAAAGGTTCTCTAAACGACCTATTACCCTAATCTTCTGAATCAACTAATTAACTCTAAACACATGCAAAAGATTCCTGAGGCTTTTAAAAACTCCCTGCCTGGTTCATTACTCAAAACCCCCATCATGGGTAAGACTAGCGACCTTACTGATGTCAAGAAGGCCATCATTGACACCCTCAAGCAAGAGGGTAAGACCCAGAAAGAAATTTCTCAACAAATAGGCTGTTCCCAGAGTGCTGTATCAAGGCACCTCAATGGGAAGTCTGTTGGAAGGAAACAATGTGGCAGAAAACGCTGTACAACGAGAAGAGGTGACCGGACCCTGAGGAAGATTGTGGAGAAGGACCGATTCCAGACCTTGGGGGACCTGAGGAAGCAGTGGACTGAGTCTGGTGTAGAAACATCCAGAGCCACCGTGCACAGGCGTGTGCAGGAAATGGGCTACAGGTGCCGCATTCCCCAGGTAAAGCCACTTTTGAACCATAAACAGCGGCAGAAGCGCCTGACCTGGGCTACAGAGAAGCAGCACTGGACTGTTGCTAAGTGGTCCCAAGTACTTTTTTCTGATGAAAGCAAATTTTGCATGTCATTCGGAAATCAAGGTGTCAGAGTCTGGAGGAAGACTGGGGAGAAGGAAATGCCAAAATGCCTGAAGTCCAGTGTCAAGTACCCACAGTCAGTGATGGTGTGGGGTGCCATGTCAGCTGCTGGTGTTGGTCCACTGTGTTTCATCAAGGGCAGGGTCAATGCAGCTAGCTATCAGGAGATTTTGGAGCACTTCATGCTTCCATCGGCTGAAATCCTTTATGGAGATGAAGATTTCATTTTTCAGCACGACCTGGCACCTGCTCACAGTGCCAAAACCACTGGTAAATGGTTTACTGACCATGGTATTACTGTGCTCAATTGGCCTGCCAACTCTCCTGACCTGAACCCCATAGAGAATCTGTGGGATATTGTGAAGAGAAAGTTGAGAGACGCAAGACCCAACACTCTGGATGAGCTTAAGGCCGCTATCGAAGCATCCTGGGCCTCCATAACACCTCAGCAGTGTCACAGGCTGATTGCCTCCATGCCACGCCGCATTGAAGCAGTCATTTCTGCAAAAGGATTCCCGACCAAGTATTGAGTGCATAACTGAACTTTATTATTTGATGTTTTTTTTGTTTGTTTCTAAAAAATACTTTTATTTTATTGGACGGTTGAAATATGTTAATTTTTTGAGACAGGTTTTTTGGGATATCAGGAGTTGTATGCCAAAATCATCAGTATTAAAACAATAAAAGACCTGACAAATTTCAGTTGGTGTGTAATGAATCTAAAATATATGAAAGTTTAATTGTAATCATTACATTATGGAAAATAATGAAATTTAGCACTATATGCTAATTTTTGAGAAGGACCTGTATTGTCGAATGGAGACACGTTAACATTAAAGGTAATCTGTCACTCGCTGGGATGCTTTTAAGCCGTGACTACAGTTACCTGTGCAGAAGAAGGATGAAGACACTGCCCATAGAAGTGCGGATAAGGATAATAGTGCAGGGTGCAGGCGCGGGATTCCAGTGCCACAACTGCACGACACAGGTCAGTGTGACGTGCATGGGAGGGGGTGGTATTATAATGAAGAGATAGGGAAGAGATTTCTTCCAGGCACCCCGAAGCCTGGAAGAAATCATTAACATAAAAGATTAAAACTCAATTTCTCAACATCTATACCACAGCTATGGGGCATACAGGTGAGACTGGTTTAACCATTCTATTACCGGTATGCCCATATAAATAGCTTAAAAGCGTTCACGGGGGTGACAGATTCCTTTTAAGTAGCTTTACTACAAAGGAAATAATTGACATTCAAAAAGTTACAGAGGTTTTCCGCCTTCATTTATGTGAAGAAAATTCTGATTATTAACGTAGGCTGAGATGGCGAATGGCATGGCATGACTGCTGCCAAGTTCTTCTCTGCTCTCAGCACAGTGCCAGCCAAATTGTAATATTACAGATGAGACTGATTTTAAAAGAAAGACTATACACAATATCTAGCACATTATCTAAGCACGACAACATCCCGGTCTCCCGGTCAAAGAGACTTCCTGACATGCGCAGTGCATCTCAGGAAGTCTCAGGTTAGTGCACGGAGAAGCTGCAGCGCTGCAATCTTCTATAGCATGCAGGTGCTGCTTCATCTGCATGCTATAGAAGCGATCAGCCTGGAGAAAATGAGTGTCCCATATAGGGACAATGTGTAAAAATAAGAATTAAATAAAAAAATAAAATAATTGTAAAAATATTTTTTAAAAAATAATAAAAAATCAATATTTATATCAATAAATAGATATTTTAGTGAAAAAAAATCTAAATAATAAAAGTACACATATTTGGTATCCCTGTGTCCGTAATGATCCGCTCTATAAAACTGTCCCACTAGTTAACCCCTTTAGTGAACACCATAAAAAAAAACAAGGCAAGAAAAACAATACTTTATCATCATAACGCCGAACAAAAAGTGGAATAACACGCGATCAAAAAGACGAATATAAATAAACATGGTACCGCTGAAAACGTAATTTTGTCCCGCAAAAAACAAGACCCCGTACATCGTCATCAGTGAAAAAAATAAAAAAGTTATAGCTCTCAGATTAAAGCGATGCAAAAATAATTATTTTTTAGGCCTCTTTCACACTTCAGTCGTGCGACGTCAGTCAAAATCCGTCAAAATGTGAAAAAAAACGGATCCGCCATTTTTTTTTGGCGGATCCGTTTTTTTCACATAGACTTGCATTAGTGACGGATTTTGACGGATGGTAGTCCGTTAGGTCCGGTCGGCGGCGGATCCGCCAGCATCCGTTTTTGACGGAATCCGCCTGCGGATCCGTCGCCTCTATTGAAAAGCATAACAATCTCTCTCTCTCTCTCTCTCGTCCGGACTTACATTTCCGGAACGAAATTTTCATCATTTCCGGATAAAATCTTCTTGGCGGATCCGTCAGAAAACTGACCACTTTTACATCCGTTTTTTACATTTTCTGACGGATCCGCCATTTTCACGGATGGGCGGACGTCACACAACGGAAGTGTGAAGAGGCCTTACATAAAATAGTTTTTATTGTATAAAAGCGCCAAAACATAAAAAAACATATAAATGAGGTATCGCTGTAATCGTACTCACCCGACGAAAAAAAACTGCCTTATCAATTTTACCACACGCGGAACGGTATAAACGCCTCCCCCAAAAGAAATTCATGAATTGCTGGTTTTTGTTCATTCTGCCTCCCAAAAACTGGAATAAAAAGCGATCAAAAAATGTCATGTGCCTGAAATGGTACCAATAAAAACGTCAACTTGTCCCACAAAAAACAAGACCTCACAAGACTCAGTGGGCCAAAATATGGAAAAATTATAGCTCTCAAATTATGGTGATGCAAAAATGTTTTTGCAATAAAAAGCGTCTGCCATGCGCCCAAACAGTGGTTTACTCCCACATAAGGGGCATCGGCGAACTCCGGACAAATTGCACAACAACTTTTTGGGTCAAATTTCTCCTGTTACCATTGGGAAATTAAAAAATTGGGGGCGAGAAGATAATTTTTGTGGAAAAAATATGATTTTTTTTATTTTTACGGCTCTACATTATAAACTTCTGTGAAGCACTTGGGGGTTCAAAGTGCTCAACACACATCTAAATAAGTTCCTTAGGGGGTCTACTTTCAAAAATGGTGTCACATGTGGGGGTTTCCACTGTTTAGGCACATCAGGGTCTCTCCAAAGGAGACATGGTGTCTGATCTCAATTCCAGCCACTTTTGCATTGAAAAGTCAAACGACGCTCCTTCCCTTCCGAGCTCTGCCGTGCGCCCAAACAGTGGTTTACCCCCACATATGGGGTATGAGCATACTCAGGACAAATTGCACAACAACTTTTGTGGTCCAATTTCTCCTGTTACCCTTGGTAAAATAAAAAAAATTGGATCTGAAGTAAATATTTTGTGAAAAAAAGTTAAATGTTCATTTTTTTTAAATATTCCAAAAATTCCTGTGAAGCACCTGAAGGGTTAATAAACTTCTTGAATGTGTTTTTGAGCAACTTGAGGGGTGCAGTTTTTAGAATGGTGTCACTTATGGGTATTTTCTATCATGTAGACCCCTCAGAGTGAGTTCAAATGTGATGTGGTCCCTAAAAAAATGATGTTGTAAAAATGAGAAATCGCCTATCAACTTTTAACCCTTATAACTTCCTAACAATAACAAATTTTGTTTCCAAAATTGTGCTGATGTGAAGTAGACATGTGGGAAATGTTATTTAGTAACTATTTTCTGCGATATAACTCTGATTTAAGGGCATAACAATTCAAATGTGAAAATTGAAAAATTTTCGCCACATTTCCATTTTTTTCATAAATAAACGCAAGTAACATCGTTATTAAGGTTGAAGGAAGACTTTAAGTTAAACTAGTTCAACCCATATCCTATCCTAACCTGCCCTAACATGTTGATCCAGAGGAAGGCAAAAAAACCCAAGTGGCAAATGTGTAGCCCTGGTGGTAGGCACACGCAGTACCCTGGGGAGTGTATGGCGAGACGGCGGCTTAATGCTCAATATGCATTCATTCTACACACACTGGACACACCCTTGGGGTAGTGAAGTATACTCTAGGGAGTGGTCAAAGTAGTGGGTGTAGGGTGATTTTGAAAGGAGTCTAGTTCCTGTCTCCGGACAGAGAAGACGCATGAAGTAGAGCTTAGACCTCTGTGGAAAGAGGAGAGAGGAGTCTAGCCTGCTTCATAACCAGTTCAAATAGTGGAGTCCGGTATAGGTTTTGAAATATACCTTAGTCTGGTCAGAGCTGGATTATCTCTCAGCACACATTGAAGAAAGTAAGGAGTATCAGCACAGAAAGACTTCAGCGTTCCTGTCTAAGGACAGTATCAGGTACAGAGACGTGCTCCTGCCTGTGACAACTGAGCATCTGTGGCTGGCTTCATTGGAAGGAGAAAGATTGGAAGTGACTGCTCGACCCCTGGCTAGTGAGAATGTTTATGTTACCAGCGTGGACAAGGCGAAAGGCAAGTGGATTGTAGAATTGGTGCTACAGGATTGCTTAAGTCCAGCACCCTGTTTACCGGTCACTGGGGACCGAAGAGTCGCTGTTGTTTCAGGCACAGAGGCAGGAAAACCAGGAATCTACCGGACCCTAGGTCGCGGCAGACAAGCCCCATATAGTCGGTACGTAGCTGGGGTCAGGGGAGTGAAGACTTTGGCGTTCTGCAGGACAAACATAAGTATTCAGCTCCTTCACAGGAAGGCCCCTAACACTAAGCTGACTGGGCAGTTACAGCTAAGATTAGCTGGAATCATAGAGGGAACTACGCTTCAGGCTGGTTGTACTCGTTCATTGGAGTTAAAGGAGGCCCCTAACTTGTCCAGCTGCCGTCTCAAAATACACTCCCTTTGGATCAGCCTCCCCGGGACCTGCCTTGACATTCAGCAAGTAAAGGTATGGAAAGACATTGACTGTGTGAGACTGTGTTATTTACCGGCACCCGACTTCACCATCTTAACAGACTTTGAGGGAAGAGTCCCACCTGTAGGGGACCTGACATCTAGCTGCCTCACCATCCCCTCAGAGATCTACAGCAGCGCTGGTACCCATTACCAGAATACTACAGGTGGCGTCACGAACTGTATATAGTTATCCCCTGTAAATATCCCCCAACAACATACGCCAGACCGCCCGGGCCACAGACCGAGCCACAGCTACCTGTGACAAAACCCCCATAGACTTCCATGGGCTCGGCTCTGAGTACCCCATTGCCCTGGTAACCCACAATTGTGGTGGCGGGTCGACACACAAACAGTAAGCTTCACATTGGGGAAAAAAATTCCTTCCCGACTCCACATACGACAATCAGACTAGCTCCCTGGATCAACGCAATATCTAGGAAACTAGTGAATATAGCCTGTAATATTATACTTCTCAAGAAAGGCATCCAGTCCCTTCTTAAATTTTAGTAGGGAATCACTCATTACATCATATGGCAGAGAGTTCCGTAGTCTCACTGCTCTTACAGTAAAGAATCTGCGTCTGTGATTATGGCTAAACCTTCTTTCCTCCAGACGTAGAGGATGCCCCCTTGTACCCGCCACAGGTCTAAGAGTAAAAAGATCATTAGAAAGGTCTTTGTACTGTCTCCTCACATATTTATACATTGTAATAAGATCACCCCTAAGCCTTCGTTTTTCCAAACTAAATAACCCCAAGTGTAATAACCTGTCCTGGTATTGCAGACCCCCCGTTCTCTAATAACCTTGGTCGCTCTTCTCTGCACCGCCTCCAGTTCAGCTATGTCTTTCTTATACACCAGAGACCAGAACTGTACACAGTATTCTAAGTGTGGTCGCACCAGTGACTTGTATAGAGGTAAAATTATGTTCTACTCATGAGCATCTATGCCTCTTTTAATGCATCCCATTATTTTATTTGCCTTGGCAGCAGCTGCCTGACATTGGCCACTAAATGTGAGTTTGTCATCCACCCATCCACCCAGGTCTTTTTCAGTGACAGTTTTGCCCAGTGTTTTACAATTAAGCACATAATTATACATCTTGTTTGTTCTACCCAAGTGCATGACCTTACATTTGTCCCCATTAAAGCTCATTTGCCATTTATCAGCCCAAGCTTCTAGTTTACATAAATCCTCCTGTAATATAAAATTGTCCTCCTCTGTATTTATTACCCTGCAGAGTTTAGTGTCATCTGCAAATATTGAAATACTACTCTGTATGCCCCTACAAGGTCATTAATAAATATGTTAAAGAGAAGCGGCCCCAATACTGACCCCTGTGGTACCCCACTGCTAACCGTGACCCAGTCCGAGTGTGCTCCATTAATAACCACCCTTTGTTTCCTATCCCTGAGCCAGTTCTTAACCCACTTACACATATTTTCCCCTATCCCCATTGTTCTCATTTTATGTATCAATCTTTTGTGTGGCACTGTATCAAAAGCTTTTGAGAAGTCCATGAACACCACGTCCACTGCATTCCCTTGGTCCAGTCCTGAACTTAGCCCTTCATAAAAGCTTATCAGATTAGTCTGACAAGAATGCTGATACTGTGTCATGAGGTTATTCAGCCTCAGATACTCCAATATAGTATCCCTTAAAAAACCCTCCAGGATTTTACCCACAGTAGATGTTAAGCTCACTGGCCTATAATTTCCAGGTTCAGTTTTTGCCCGCTTTTTGAATATTGGCACCACATTTGCTATACGCCAGTCCTGTAGTACAGACCCCGTTATTATGGAATCTTTAAAGATTAAAAATAATGGTCTATCTATGACTGTACTTAATTCCTGCAGTACTCGGGGGTGTATCCCATCCGGACCCGGGGATTTGTAAACTTTAGTGATTTTTAGACGCCGCCGTACTTCCTGCTGGGTTAAGCAGGTGACATTTAATGGAGAAATTTTTTTTATCACTGATCATGTTATCTGTCATGGCATTTTCTTGTGTAAATACAGTTGAAAAAAAGTCATTTAGCATATTGGCTTTTTCCTCATCCTCATCCACCATTTCACCCAGACTATTTTTAAGGGGACCAACACTATCATTTTTTAGTTTCTTGCTATTTATGTAGTTAAAGAATATTTTGGGATTATTTTTACTTTCTCTGGAAATGAGTCTCTCTGCCTCAATCTTTGCTGTCTTGATTTGCTTTTTACAGAATTTATTCAGTCTTCTGTATTTATTTAATGCCTCATCACTACCTACTTGCTTTAATTCCCTAAACGCTTTCTTTTTGTCCCTTATTGCGCCCCTTACAGCTCTATTTAGCCATAGTGGTTTCCTCCTAATTCTAGCATGTTTATTCCCATAGGGTATATACTGTGCACAGGTCCTATTCAGGATACTAATAAACGTCTCACATTTTCTTTGTGTATTTTTATGTCTCAGGATATCGTCCCAGTTTATTGCACCAAGATCATCTCTCATCCGTTGGAAATTTGCCTTCCTGAAGTTTAGTGTCTTTGTAACCTCTCTACTACACATGAAAGCTTATTATTTTGTGATCACTATTACCCAAGTGACCCCCAACCCTTATATTTGATATGCGGTCTGGCCTGTTGGTTAATATTAGGTCTAGCAGTCTAGTTATATCGAATAAATTTTACCACTACCATGAAGTACAATATGTCACGAGAAAACAATCTCAGAATCTCCAAGATCCATTGAAGCGCTCCAGAGTTATAACATCATAAAGGAACAGTGGTCAGAATTGTAAAAATTAGCCCGGTCATTAAGTGCAAACAACCCTCGGGGTGAAGGGATTAAACAGAACCGGCCATTTTCATTTTTATTTGGTAAATCAAAAGTACATTTGAAAGTCAGAAACTTTGTAAGATATCTTATCAGAGAAATCTGCTTTTCTCTCCCTGTGGACTGATCATTCATTCTCCGTGAGGGCAGAATGTGACATTACTGGGATAGGAGATGGCGGCTGCTACTGATAAGACTATTCAGATTGGAGGGGGAGGAGCTTTGTCTCCGAAACTTATCAGTAGACGCCATTTCCTATCTCAGTAATGAAACATTCTGTCTTCACTGAATACAGATTTTACCTGTGAATTGAGAATTTTGAGGATGAATGATCAGTCCACAAGGAAGGAAAAGCAGATTTCTCCATTAGGGTACATTACAAAGTTGCTTATTTTCACGTGTAATTTTGAATTCCAAAATAAAAATGAAAATGATGGTTATTCTGTAAGTCACACACACGTAGAATGTCAGCCAACAAAGGCACCCTAAGAAAGCTTGACACACGGCGTGTGCTGGCGGCTGCAGGATGCATTTACTGGCTGATCCACTAGCACTGCTTCACTTACAGCATCTTACAGTTTCTATGAAACAGGAGTTTTCCCTTTAAATGAAAAAATGGTAATAATATAATAATTATATTCTAGTGTGAAATTTCACCCATTTATATCATTTGTTTCCAACAAAATTCTGATCTTTTACCTTTAAATCAATTTGCCATGAGATGCCATGGCTTATTTAGGGTGGAGTCAGAGGACGCGCAGCCTGCTCATCCAGTGTTTGTATACAGATATTGTCATGGAAATGTATATGTATTCCATATATTCAAAGTATATTCACACACATATATATATATATATTTACAGTTCACAGTTAGATAGATCTCACTTGCTAAAAATCCTGTGGTCATGCCAGCTATAATCAGTCATTTTAAACGAATCCGGCCTTCATAAGGCCTTCATAAGGAACAAGTACATGGAGTCTTATTAGATATCTGTTGTTTACCTTATAGTCATGCAAGACAACTAGGTCAAAAGAATATAAAACAATAATTCTGCAACTTCAGCTCTTTTACCATGATTATCATAATTATCATATTTACACTAGAACAGCCAATAATCTAGCAGCTTTTAATTGTACATTAATTGACTAACCAGCCCCTTTTTGTAAACGTATAAAACCTTGAATGAATAATAAATGTATGTCTTTGACGAACTGCTATACTGACACTTTCGTGTGGACAGTCTCATTTCGTTCTGAGCGCTCAAAAAGACATTAAATAGAGATTTGGAAAAGCAAGCAGCAAACACGGAAGGATAAATTTATCCTAATTAAATTTCCATAACAGTTGGCGCCTGCACGCGGGGCATTGGACGAAACGCACGAGGACCCGGCCGACCGGAGAGACGGGGGTGTTGGCCCTGGCCTTGGCACACGGGACGGAGACTGCAGCTCCATAAGTAAGGTAAGAAAACTCTGTCATCTTACCTGAATGTTCCCTGTGCCTAGTCCTAGCCTACACTTACAGCCGGTCGGACGTGGTCATCACCGCATTCCCAGGTAGTGTAAAAAGTCCATACCCTTATCCAAAAGCCCTGGGATATAAGCCGAGTTGTTTGCTGCTGTGCTGAATATGTTTTATGTGAACCGGGAGAAAGTTGGAACGGTGACTGTGTTTTTGCTTGCTGATTTCTGGGGCTGTATAGCAAAAGACAAATTGCTGGAAAAGTTCTCACAATAATCGTCCACGCACCGGGAGGCCATCCCAGTCAAATCAGACGTGGATTCGTCCACACACCGGGAGGCCATACCAGTCAAATCAGACGTGGATAGTTAGAATTTTGATTAAGGCTATTGCAGATTATTGTGACCGGCGCACCGGCCAGGGCGTACGGTACAGAGAGCGATAGACCTCGAGCCTCACGGCGCTCAGTGCAATTGGTGAGTTATTAGTTACCAGAGCAGCTTGAATGTGTCATCTGGGGGCTGTATAGCAAAAGACAAATTGCTGGAAAAGTTCTCACAATAATCGTGCAAGCACCGGGAGGCCATCCCAGTCAAATCAGACGTGGATTCGTCCACGCACCGGGAGGCCATCCCAGTCAAATCAGACGTGGATAGTGAGAATTTTGATTAAGGCTATTGCAGATTACTGTGACCGGCGCACCGGCCAGGGCGTACGGTACAGAGAGCGATAGACCTCGAGCCTCACCGCGCTCAGTGCAATTGGTGAGTTATCAGTTACCAGAGCAGCTTGTATGGGTCACAGATCATCAAAAGAGGGATTCGTATTCTCCCGGGTGTCTGTCTCATTGTACGTGTCAACTGTCTGTATCAGGTACTGTCGCTTTAAATCACATCTCCGTGCGCTCTGTCAGTATCTCATTCACTGCTGGCTGTAGCAGCGAGAAAACCCCTTTGACCCCCCCTCCTCTGCTAATCACGTGGTTACATCTGTTTCCTGGTTTTGATCTTTTTTAAGCTAGATTTTTTTTTTTTTGGCTACAGGTTTTAACGTGAAAATTCTCAGGCATTCAGACTGAACTATATTCATTTTTTGCTATTCTGAGGAATAATACATTTTTTTTTTTTTTACGTGATTTCAGTGTCTGGAGAGACAGCAAGCAGAGATATAAGGGAGGGGGGAAGTGCTGGCAGCAGCCAGCTGACATTCCAGAGGGCAGTAGGAAAAAAGCCTACGCTACCAGACAAAACCTTTGTTTTTTATCATTTTACAATCAGTTTTTTCCACCTCTTTTCTGTTTTTTTTTTAATTAGCTGTTTTAGTAACAAGGGTTGTTTTCAGAGTTTTATGATTAATATGGTTTTTCTTTTCTCCCCTTTTTGGTGAATTTATTTTTTTTTTCTTTTTCTAGAGTTTTTTACTAAATCTAACTTTTGTTTTTAAAGTTTTCTTTTAAGTACATTTTTTAAATAATTTAGGAGAGTTAATCAATTTATTTTAGAGTTTTATTCTCCAACCATTTTTTTTTTTGTTTTTCTCCTTTACCAGCCTGCTTTAGACCAAGGTCACTCCATAGATAAGGAGAATTACAGGCTGAGGGAGAGAGCACACACAAACTATGCAGCGGTTTGACTAGCCCCTCCCGTCGGGCATTTGGCGAGGACATAATAATTTTTTTTTTTTTTCTTCTTCTCAATCAAACTTTCGTGTTGAATTTTTGTTTTGGAAAGATTTCTCTTTTTAAAATGGGGAACAAGATGGGCAAGCAGGAGAGTCTTATACTCCCTGGAGAGAAAACTGCCCCCCAGCTGGTAGCTGAACAAGAAGGAGTAAAGTATGTAAAAAATTACAGACAGCTCATGAAAGTGTGTAATATCCATAAGAAGGGCAGACTCCAAGCTGCGGAATGGCAGGATGTATTGAAAAATAGAAAAGGGAAGCTAGTAGATTCCAAATTGCTGACTGATGCAAATGCATGGTACAAAGTGGCAGTAAACTTGCATCGCTTAGGAAGTTCAGAAAGATATGTGAACAAGCCAGGATATGATTTTTATGTGTACAAGATAGGGAAAGATGCTAAGCCATCACCACCCCCATATGGTGAAGGGAAATATTGGACATGTTCAGTCTGTTCTTAACAGAATCCATGGTACAGGGACACTTGTGCAGCATGCTGGTGCCCCCCACCTCTCCCTACTGGGAGACGGAATCATAGCTCCAGCCATGCCCTCCCAGGCTGCACGAAGCAGGGAAGATCTTTCTCCTCCTTCCTCCTCCTCTCAGGTGCACCTCCCTTCTTTTCCTTTTTTTCCTACTTCGTTATCAACTGGGTCAACGCCCAATAAAAGCAATGTGGTGTCCCTGTATTCAGTGTCTCCAGCACAGGGCACCCTGTCTATCCCAAGCACAGTACAAACATTGCTAGTCATTATATCAGGAGAAGAAAGTGCAAATCTCCCTACACAAAACGCTACATGTAGCCCCCAGACACAACGGCCCACAGCTAGGGCTTCACAGGGGGTGGTATAGCTACAGAGACAAATGAGGAACCTCAGTGCCGAGCAGGGCTGCCAGCATGGAACCATGACACTGATCCACCGCAGCCTCAGCAAGGAAGTGGGAAATCCCCATGCAGCAAGACAACTTTAAAGCCCAAATCTCACCCAGTGTATACACCAAGTACACCATTTCACTTCTTATCTGATGAAGATGAAGATGCAACGTCACACATGCTGCCCAATACTAGGGAAGAAAACACACAAGCACCAATAGAGCAGGGACAGGTAGAGGCACCATCCTATGAGCCCTTCATCCCAAGCCAGGTGATCAGTATGCTGCCAGACCCAGGGATACACCCCATGCCATTTTGCCAAAAAATGCAGCAGATCCAGCGAACGTATGCAGCAGCCTGGACTGATCTCTGGACCGTAATGGAAATAAAAGCAGGTGATGCATTCTGGCCAATTATGAGAGAACACTTCAAGCTTCCAACAGAGTTAGATGCGTATGCCTGGGAGACAGGACCAAAGCTAACTGAGCAACTCAGAGAATGGGCCAAAAGCAGACTGACAGGACAAACTCTCAGCCTACATGTCACGAGTCAAGACAAGACAGAGTCTGTGGAGAAGTTCCATGACAGAGTAATGCAAGTGTTTCAAGATTTGGGCCTTATTACCCATGATCAGACACACAGACGGATGTTGGCACAGGCTTTTGTGCATGGACTGAGAGAACCAATCAGGAAACCACTGGTAGCAGCCAGGCCTGAGTACACGTCAATAGCAATGGATACCCTGCTCACAGTAGCAAAAAGGATTGAGTCCCGCCGGGACAGAAGGGATGTCAAGTGTTACAACTGTGGCGAGTTTGGTCATTTCCGGAACCGGTGCAGAACACTGACTTCACCCAGAAAAAGAAGAAACACAGAAAGCAGTGAAGAACCCCGTCCATAGGACAAGAGCACACCAAGTCCACAGGGAACCCCACCAGTGGGACCAATATCCTGAGAGTGGATGGCGTAGTCAGATCTTTTCTTGTGGAACTCCGCAACCTCACTATCTATCAGAATCTTCTGCTTCCTGCATGGGAATTGATGGTCAAGTCAGATATTTCCAGATTATGAAGCCCCTGAGCGTGTGGACTCAGCCAGAACACTCCATCATGTCCCGGTTTGTTGTGTCAAAGACCTGCACCCTCAACCTATTGGGCGTGGACTTACTGCAGAAGCTGAAAGCGACCAGAGTGTTCCAGGAAGATGGGACCATGACACTTTCTTCACCCCTGAACCAAGAAGAAACAGGAACCTCAAACAACCACACTGCAGACCTATCACAGGAGGTGCTGGACATAGTACCAGAAAAGCCACTCCATCACCCAGAGTCAAGATGTCTCTGACCAACTGAAGGTCCAAGTGAACTCGCCTAAGAAGACGGCCTGAGAACTTTGACATTGGCCAGGATATTCAACTCAAGAAGGACCCTACTCGCTTCATGGAATGGCAACACCTCATCCAGCTCTAACGCCAGAGGTTCATCTTTTGCAAGCACCAGGAGGTGCCCCCTGCAATCAACCAGTTCACCCAGGCCCTAGACCAGAAAAAGGCCACTCAGCTCTTCAAACTTGTGCACAAATACTGACCTGAGACCGAGCTGGAGAAAAAGAAACTACTGATGGCCCGTGCTGAGAGAAAAGCAGCCGTTTAAGGAGACGTCCCAACAAGAAGACCTCCTGTGACCAGAGCAGGTGCTAACACAGTGACTGTCTTGGTGGAGAACAAGAAAGCCAGCTGGTCGTCATCTCTCATGATGTGGATCCTAGTAGACGGCTTGTTTTCTCGCCAGCTCTGTGCCGGGAGATGGGAGTCCCCTGCCGCATACTGAAGGACAAGGCCAAACTGGGCTGCCTCGCCCATCGGAATCAATCCCAGCTTTGCCACAGTGAAGAAAAAGACTGTAAACCCCACTGAGTTCAGAATGGTGCAAGGCCTGGAGGCCGCGAAAGAGGCTACGGTATTTGAAACCCCAACAGTGCTGAACCATCACACTCTGCTCTCAAGAGTCCCAGTCACCGCAACGGTATTCACGGTGATCAACCTGGCCAGTACCTTCTTCAGTGTTTCCCCTCCACCTGGAGGCCTGCTTTCACGCACCAGTGCAGTGCATATGGACAATGTTGCCTCAAGGTGCTCAAAACAAGCCCTTCAAGTTTCACCAAGACAATGTCCTCCATCCTCGTCAACTGGATTGCAGAATATGCAAGAGTCACTCTTCTACAACACATGGATGACCTTCTCTTTTGTGTGGTTGACATCGACACCTGCACAGTCTATTCCTTGTCTCTTCCACTCTACCTGGAAGAACAGCAACGTAAGGTCTGGAAGAACAAAGTCCAGTGATGCCAGAAGCAAGTTACATCCCTGGGACACTGTATTGCCCACCAGACGAAACACATGTCAAAAGACTGGAAGACCACTGTGGAGAAGATGGCTCCCCCAACAACTCCAAGAATGCTGCAGGCCTTCCCTGGTCTAGTGTCGTATTGCAGAACCTGGATCCCTGATGCCTCAGTCCTAATGCAGCCTCTGTACGCTTGCATCAACGCAACCCCGCTCCTTCTATCAGACGCAGCCTTCAACCCATTCAGGAGATTGGAAGAACTCCACAGTCTCAGTGCCAATACCAGGCCTACCTGACTATGAAAAGTCTTTCCGTCTACCTGATGGAAGAAAGAAGGTCATGCTACTGGAGTCCTGGCACGGATTCACGGGGGAAAACAGAGACTTTTAGGCTGCCTCTCAGCCCGCTTGGATCCAGTTGCAAGAAGAGCACCCTCCTGCCTGATGGCAGTATCTGCAGCACACACCCTCCTGGACAAGGTTGCTGACATCACTCTTGGACAGCCACTGGAAACTCTCACTCCACATGACATCTTGGCAATCTTCAATCAAGCTCAACGAACAGTAATCTCCCCACCGCCAGGCATCTTTGTGGCGCCTCTATTGCCTTTGTCTCATATTGTCACCGTCTCCAGACCTACAGTCCTCAGCCCGGCCACTCTACTCCCACTCCCAAGGGGGGATACTTGGATGGCTCCAGATTTGCAGATGATGAAGTTTCAACACAGGAAGTGCAGTGACCAGCAATCAAGAAATCCTGTGGTCCAGAAGTCTGTCACCTAGCCTGTCAGCCCAGGAAGCAGAACTGATAGTGCTGACGAAGGCCTGCCAGATGGCAGAAGGCAAGACTGCAAACATCTACACGGACTACAGGTACTCGCATGGCATAGCACACGACTTTAGACCCATCTGGGCTACAAGGGACTTCATCACAGCAAACGGGACAACCGTGAAGCATCATGGAGCCTTCAGGGACCTACTGGGTATACTCCAACTTCCAAAATGGTGGCAATTTGAAAAATCAAAGTGCATGGAAAACTGAGAACAGAAGAGGCGTGAGGCAATAACATGGCGGACATGGCAGCCAAAGAAGCAGCCAAAGGAAGACAACATGGAGAAGTGGGAGAGGTCGTAGAGCCGGACGGCTACTACATGACGACTGAAGACAAGAAACCTGACAAAGAGACGTCCTGGAATCTGCTCAAGAAGTTACAAGACCAAGCTCCAAAAGGAGAAGAGCTGAATGGGAAAAAAGCAACACGTGAAGAAGGAAGGCTATCAATAATAGACTTCAAACTCTGCCTACCACAAAGTATGCACCCTATGGTGGTCCAATGGGTACATGGACCCACATCCACATATCAAAGACACAGATGAATGATCTGATTGGTGCTTACTGGTTCGCTTCAGGGATCTCCACCCTAACAGCCAAATTCACCAACAGCTGTCTGACCTGCGGCAAATGCAAGCCTGGACGTATGGAAGAAAGTCCCCCTCACCTCATCTGGAAAGACCACTCTACCAGCTTCAAAGGATCCAGATAGACCACATCCAGATATCGCCAAGTGAAGGATTCAAATACGCCATTGTGGTCAAAAGAAGTATTTTCAAGATGAACAGAAGCCTTCCAAGTCAGTAAAGACTACTGCAACGAAGCTACTTTCAGAAAATAGTGTGCAGATACGGGGCTCCAGAAATGATAGAAAGTGATCAGGGACCCGCATTCACAGCAAATCTGACACACGAGACCCGATTAGCAGTAGGGTCAGACCTAGGCCTCAGGGTGGATTGATTTAAATCACGCCGATTTAAATCAACGATTTAAATCATGATTTAAATCAAATGATTTTTTTCTATTTAAATCAGATCGATTTAAATCGTGATTTTAATCATGATTTAAATCACTGATTTAAATCAAAAGATTTTTTTAATATAAATCACGATTAAAATCTAAAACTTTCAATCATTGTTCAATTAACTCCACACTTCTAGCTTGGTTTCACTTTCTGTAGCTTGGTTTCAGTTTCTTTTTCCATTCAGTTGACATGCCCAAACTTGTTGGATAGTCAATCAGCAGTACTTGGCTGTAGTAACAATCAAACTTCAGAAGTGATCTGCGTGAGCCATGGCAGGTCGTAAGAGAGACCCTATTTGGGTTCATTTTGTTGAGATGCCAGCAGAGCTTGGAAAGAAAGGTGGGAGAGCAAAGTGCAAATACTGTCAAAAGGATATCCAAGGACTTGTTTGCCGTTTGAAATCACATTATGAAAACTGCAACCAGAAGGGAAATGAAGATGTTGATAGTGATACAACTAATGTCAATGAACCCCCACAGCTTCTTATTGTCATGTGTGCATTGCCACGAAGATCGTCGCGGTTGCACATTTTGACTTCTCACAGCTGAGTTGCTGTTTCTTTGTGTTTGGCAGCTAGGGAGTTAATTCTGTCTGTGCTCGGTGCTGGGACTGGGTGCAGTTTCTCCCAGCTGCAATTGATTATTTGTTGATTGGTTTCCTTTAAGTTTCTGGTTGTCTGCTTTGGGAGTTGCCAGTGAAACACTTCATGCAGACCACAGATAGGAATGAATCTGTATAGACTCTAGTTGAGAGCTCCTTAGTTGTTTTAAGCTTAACTTGCTTAGAGTTTATTTCCCAGACCATTTATGTTCCTTCGGTGTTTGAGTGTGTATGCAAGAGAGTGCTATCCTGTCTGTCTTATATGTCTAATCTGTGTATTTAGCTGAGATCAGCCCATATCCCTTTGGTGGTAATCAGGATCCTTCTTTGGACTGATTACAGGGTTCAGGGTCTGATAGGAGACAGGGTTAGGCTGGAGACTTGGACCTCTGAACCATTATCAGTACCTCCAAGGTAAGGGATTAGTTAGGACCCCAGTGTAGGGTCAGGTTAGACCCCGGTCCTCCTCTTTCCTGTTACAGCTCATCAAGTCCTCAAGATTAACCCTGAGTTCAACTGATATCGTTTCTGCACATCTAGTCCTCAAGATTAACCCTAAGTTCTGCTGATATTGTGTCAGGTAAATCTATTTTATACTTACATTCTGATGTTGCTAAACTATATGTTGTATAGAGTGTGGTTCCTGTATAAATAGTTTACTGACATTGTAGTCATATCATTAGACAGCGTGACACTTATGCACCAGGACCCTAGCACTAGTGGTAAGTCTGGCAATTACAACCTATTTTAACAGACGTTTTACTGGGATGGTTAAAGTCTATGAAAAGAAAAATTTCTAGCACTAGTTCTGGAGTATAGAATTTAAATTTATGTTAAGGCAATATTTCACAGAAGATTAACGTTAAGTAAAAATAAAAGAGTGTGTATACGCCTATTTTTTTTTTATTGTAGGCTACAATTCACTTTTGAAGTCTGCCAAATTGACCATTTTTTTAAAAAAACATTTTTAAAACTTTTGTGACATAATTTTTTTCAGTTGCTCTGATATTACTAGTATTACAGCAACTTCACCGGAAACTTGAGTAGCATAACTTTTGAGACAGCCCTTATAGGACGAGGACCATTACATTGTTCAAAAAGTTTGTTTCAAAATATTTTCGTTATATTTCTTCAAATACGCAGTCGAATTATATTTTTAATTACTGTGCTTTCAGGGTCAAATATGGCTTGTGCTGCACGTGACAATCAATATCTGGGTACAACTTCAACAAAGCAGCCCAACAAAAAACTTTGCGTGCAAAGTGTAGAAAAATTCCTCTTAAAGACTACGACGAGCCAGAAAGAACATTTTGATGAATTAATTGCTAAATTCATATTTGCAACCAATTCTTCTTTCCGACTAGTTGAACACCCATTGTTTGTACAAATGATCGAAGGAATAAGACCAGGCTACAAACCACCAAGTAGATTTGATATCTCAGGAAAACATCTTCAGGCTGTATACGACAAAGAAAGAGCAGCTTGTACAAAATATTTGAAAGACAAAGTTGTTAACATGAGCTTGGATGGTTGGAGCAACATCCACAACGACCCCATAATTTGCACTTGTGTCACAACAGAAGATGGTGAAACTTACCTTACAGACACAATCGACATATCTGGAAATTCACATACTGCTGAATATTTACTTGAAATTGCTAAGAACTAAATTCACTAATGCCAAGAACAGTTTGGATGTAAAGTAAGGAGCTTAGTTACTGATAACGCAAGCAATGTGGAAAAAATGCGAGCGGAACTGGCACATGAGGATGACACAAATGTCATTACATACGGTTGTTCTGCCCATTTGTTGCATCTTTTGGCAAAAGACCTGCATATTTCGGGTGTCAAGGAACATGTTGTAGAAATTGTTAAATATTTCCGCAATAATCATTTTGCACATGCAACCTACAAGGAAATGGAAGGACTGAAGTTGGTTCTACCACAAGATGTTAGATGGAATACCTTGGCTGAATGCTTGGAACTGTTTACTAACAACTGGTCAAAATTAGTGTCCATTTGCGAAACACATCGGGATAAAATTGATGCTAATATATGAAGCAAAGTATTAAATCTTGGTGTGAAGAGAAATGCCGAGGACCTTTTGGAAAGGTTAAAGCCAATATCTATTGCGTTGGATAAAATGCAGAAAGATACTGCAACCATAGCTGATGCCACAGAAGTTTGGAAAGATTTAGAAGGTTCGCTAGATCGCTTGAACCTCTCAAACAATGTAAAGGTTGCAATACACCACCACAAGGACCAAGCATTAAAAGAAGAACACTATTTAGCCAATACCTTGCATCCCATCTACAGAGGGAAAAAACTATCTGAGGCGGAAATCAACTCTGCAATGGAGTGGCTCGCCAATACTAACCATGACATTGTGGCAACTGTGCTGAAATTGAAGTGTGAATCTGCACCATTTCAAAAATACATGTTTGCAGATAACGTCGTTAATGAACTAAAACCACTGGACTGGTGGAAGTCGCAATCACTTGTTCTTCCAGCGAAGATAATAAATGTAGCTACTCAGCTACTGACTGCATCGGCTTCATCGGCAGGAGTAGAGAGATTGTTTTCTTCATTTGGTTTTGTGCACACAACAGTCCAAACCGCTTAGGAACTGCTAAAGCAGGACAACTAGTTTTCCTATTAAAAGTCCTAAATAAACCGTAGGCTTAAAGGACTGATGTATTCACTGAAGATGTTTGCTTACTTCAAACGTTAGAGATAGGCTATTGTTAAAAAGTACTTACTCTCTGTAGTTCAATTCTGATTGTTTAATAGTGCAAATAAAAATTATTAGGTTTCATAATCATCAACTGTTTTAATATTTTTATTTGTGTAAAATAATTTGATTTGCAAAAAGACAAAGTTTTGCTTGTGTACAACTTGATTAAAAAATCCTATTTAAATAAAAAAAATCCGATTTAAATAAAAAAAATCCGATTTTTTTGATTTTTTTTTTAAAAAAATCATGATTTTTATCCACCCTGCTAGGCCTACACACTCCTTACCACCCCCAGAGCAGCAGGAAGGTAGAAAAAACTGAACGAAACACTTAAGAATAGAATGCTGAAAAATTGCCCAAAAGACACGCAAACCATGGCATGACACACTCCTAATTGCACTGTTTAGCGTAAGGCACACTCCCAGAGACCCAGAAAAGCTGTTTCGTGCCTGCATCTTCTGCTAATAGATAAGACATTTTCTTCTTTTAGTTTTTTTGGTGCTTGCAGTTTAGTTCAGCCACTGTTGTTTGTTCATTTGCCTTTTCCAGTTTTTTTCAGTGGTTGCTGTTTAGTTTTTGTTACACCAGAGAACTAATTTAGGTGGTAGAGGTCGTGTGATCTCAGGTGTTTTTGTAATTAGTAGAGTTGGTACTTTTCAGGGTTTTTTTGGGGGTTGCAGTAAGTGCCTTTCCTATCCTTTTCTATTTAGGAAGTTTGGGCCCCAACGTTTGCTCATACTATTTTCTGTCTGTGTCTGTATTTCCTCTTGTCTAACCGCCATTACATGTTTGGGGGCTTTCTATGTTCTTTGGGGATTTGCTCCGGGGCAGATAGCTTTCCTTTTTCTATCTTTAGGTGTAGTTAGCTTCTCAGGCTGTGACGAGGCGTCTAGGATCAACGTAGGAACGCTCCACGGCTGCCTTTAGTTGTGGTGGTTAGTCAGGGTACTGCAATCCCATAGATTCCAACCTCTCTGGTGTATTGCCTTTTTTTGCCTGCTCTCCTCAGCTACCAAATCATAACACTTATGTAATTGAATTGGTAAAAAACTAATGTCCATTCTCGAGTTTTTCTCTTCACTGCCAGATTTGATGATCCTGTCCAAGAGCCCCAGATGACACCAACCTCTGTGTAACTAGAGGGAAAGCCTGTTTGGATCCACGTATCGCATTGCAAGGAAGCTCCCGTACCAGGAGAGACACCTAAGCCATGAAGGATGTCGTGGATGCTCTGACTGACCAGACAGATGACCTACTTGATGAGTTCAAGGCCAGAGACCAAGTTAAAGCAGGATTTGAGTCACTATTGCCACTAGTAACTATAAACAAAAATGTTGATTGGATAAATTACATCTATTATAACCAGCAGAGATTTGTTAACTTCACCATAGATGCTGTAAAAGGTTTGGCAGCACAGTTAGGCCCCACTTCCATTATGGCATTCCAGAATAGAATGGCTTTGGATATGATTCTAGCTGAGAAAGGAGGTGTTTGCAAAATGATCAAAGACACCTGTTGCACCTACATCCCAGACAACACTGGCCCAAATGGTAAAGTCACAATGGCAATACAGAAACTTACTGAGTTATCAGAGGAACTGAAACAGAACTCAGGTGTCACTGACCCATGGGATCGATACTTTGGGTGGATGAGTGGGTGGCAGAAAATGTTGGCACAGGTTGGGACAGCCATTATGGGGGTTCTCATTTTTGCATTAAATACTGGTTGCTGTGTAATTCCTTGTATCCGCAGGAAAATGGAAAAAACTGTTCAAGAGACAACCAATTTGATGCCACTCACCATCTTGGACCTCGCACCAGTCCGGATGGAACTGCCTGGCTTGACCAGATCTCTGAACTACCTCCAGACTGAGAATACACATCCTTGATGAAACATCCTATCAACTATGAGATTATGATTGCAAACACATAAACCCCCGACAGGGACAGTCCTCCTGACCGCCCATTTGCGAAAAGTCTGTATTCGGTGGGGGAGGCATGTACTAGGGGTGTCTCAACTCGCCGGCAGCACAAAAGAGTTGCAGCGCTTTGGGCCAGGAGCAGGTTTTTAGGGCAAGTGGTATCTAAGGGGGGACTGTCATGGAAATGTATGTGTATTCCATATATTCAAAGTATATTCACATATATATATATTTACAGTTCACAGTTAGATAGATCTCACTTGCTAAAAATCCTGTGCTCATGCCAGCTATAATCAGTCATTTTTAACGAATCCGGCCTTCATAAGGCCTTCATAAGGAACAAGTACATGGAGTCTTATTAGATATCTGTTGTTTACCTTATAGTCATGCAAGACAACTAGGTCAAAAGAATATAAAACAATAATTCTGCAACTTCAGCTCTTTTACCATGATTATCATATTTACACTAGAACAGCCAATAATCTAGCAGCTTTTAATTGTATGTTAATTGACTAACCAGCCCCTTTTTGTAAACGTATAAAACCTTGAATGAATAATAAATGTATGTCTTTGACGAACTGCTATACTGACACTTTCGTGTGGACAGTCTCATTTCGTTCTGAGCGCTCAAAAAGACATTAAATAGAGATTTGGAAAAGCAAGCAGCAAACACGGAAGGATAAATTTATCCTAATTAAATTTCCATAACAATATGCTATGTATTTGACAAGAAATAACTTACAGCTAACTACAGCTGCAGTTGTAGCCACTTTCATAATTACAATTGTAAGCTTTTCAGGGGATATAGCTCTAGGATCGCTGTCTGGGTAGACAGAGTGACGCGAAAACAGTTCATTTAGACAGCAGTTCTGGTGAAAAACTGGCCGCAACCAGCTTTATTAAAGTTCACAGCAAACAGATAAAAACAAATCATAAACAGAAGACCTGGGCTTGTCTAGCCACTAATTACACTTAGATAGATTGCCTTGTCTATCCGGGTCCCGGCTCTACCCAAAACAAAACATATGATCAGTAGTTACCAGCGTTTACCAGCATTGAGGTTCACAGAGTCTCCTCCTTGTGTCTGAAGGCACCTTCAGCGTCCAGACTTGAAAGAGCTCCCCTCCTATTCAGCCGCTATTCACACGAATTCTCACTGAGGCTACTCCTGTGTCCAGGGTACATCGAGCACCCAGACTGAGATAGCTCACACTCCTGGAGACGGCTTCT
This sequence comes from Oophaga sylvatica, assembly GCA_033576555.1. Taxonomy (NCBI): domain Eukaryota; kingdom Metazoa; phylum Chordata; class Amphibia; order Anura; family Dendrobatidae; genus Oophaga; species Oophaga sylvatica. The sequence goes on from JARQOD010000009.1 coordinate 154,122,383, forward strand.
TGTGCCGGGACACCTTCCTGTGTCCAGACTAAGCGTGCTCCCACTCCTGGAGACTGCTTCTTGTGCCGGGACACCTTCCTGTGTCCAGACTAAGCGTGCTCTCTGACTGTGTTTGCAGACACCTACTTCTGGTCTCCTAATTAACAGCTGAATGGTTTCAGGCCTGAGCTGCAAGTGTGTGCTGAATGTAAGGTGTAGTGACCTTTCTCTACCACTAGGTTTACAAAGCCACACATTTCCCTTATACCATACAGCACAGTACCTAGGTGAAATGTACACCCCATTCGACACACATTCCTTCACTGTCTCACATATCCCCTCCCTCTTCTCCAGACCGGAGGGCTGGTCATCCAGACCGGAGGGCTGGTCAACAATCCAAAAGAGACAGCGAACTCTGGACCAGTCATGGCCTTCATCAGCTTCATCTTCACTACCGTCATCTGTATCTTCACCTGAGCCATCCGCACTACCCTGTACCCTCCCGGGCCTATGCTCTCTGCGGGCCTCAGGTGACCTGCACGGTTTCAGCTTGACCTCAGTTCCAGTCTCAGTCTCGGTATAGTGCCTCACCAGAGAAGTACGACCAGGCACGTCAAAACACCTCTGCTGATTCTTCCTCAGAACCTCTCGTACCTCCTGTCCTTGGTGCACTGACCCTGTGTCACCAACTATCCCAGGAGGTAAAGGGGGTTTTTCACCCTTCTCTAATTCCCCCTGAACTTTCTTTAGCACATCTACTTTCTTAAATATCAGTTGATCCATGAATTCCATTTCACAGAACTTAAGCTCCCTTGCCATGGTCGTTTCATTGTCATCAGATGATTCACTATCACTATCCCTGTCTGACCCTTTTTTCTCAGCCACATCCGGCTCACCTTCAGGGTTATACAATTCCTTCTCATTCTCATTCTCACTTTCAGGGGTATACAATTCATTCTCATTCACATCCTGATCTGGAACCTTAGTTAACATGTCATCCAAAACATTAACTTCACCATCTGGTCCCTCAAGTATGTGACTATGTGACAACCTCAGCACTATACTTCTATATAGCTCAGATACTAGGAGCTGGCTCACGACCTCTCCCTGGACTTCAGTGTTTATGGCAACATGAGGAAACCTCTCCTCAGAGCCAGGCTCTTGGGAAACCTCATTTAGAACATTTATATTTTCGTGGGCCGTTTTAAGAGAGGGTTCTCGCCACTGCTCACTCTCAAAACCGTCACAGGACACAGGCAAGTCAGGGACACTCGGTTCCCGAAACCACCATCCTCGTCTCCCAACATCACCTGCAAAGGAATTTCATCACTATCACAGTCATCATATTATCAATATCATTATCATGATATGATCAGTATCATCATCACCATCATGATCATCATCATTATCAGCACAGCATCATTATCATGGTCATCATCATGATCATCATTATCACATAAGTTTAACGGCCCACAGCATTGTGTTCCGTCCCTCGGACTGCACCTCAGTAGGAGCTTCATCACACTGTCCAACAGAAACATTTTTCCCCAGAGACCCCAAAACAGAGGAAAGTCACGACCCAAAATGCGGGTGCATCAAGTTCTTCACTACCCCCACTTCAACGAGATCTCCCCGAGTTTTGTTACGAAGTCCACGAAGTTACCGGTAGACTTTGGTGTCTCCATGTATGCACACCACGCTCAGGTGTTTATCGGGGACGAAGTCCCTATCAGCCATGCTGGCATGTACCAGAGTCACTCGACTCCCTGAGTCTAGGAGGGCCTGTACTGGGCAGCCATTTATAACCACCTGAGACAGCTGTGGGCCAGTCTCCTCGACTGGGGTGGCCACGCACACGGGTTCCGCGAGAAAAGAGAGGGTCTGTCCAGCGTCACAGTCCATAGGTTCCCCGACTAGTGGACAGTTAGCTGAAATATGACCCTGTTCACGGCATCTCCAACACTGTCTCAGGTCTGGGAGTTCAGACGGGGAGGCCTTTCTAGGCCTGGGGTCTCCTGCCAGGGAAGTATCACCCTTTCGCTCACCCATGTCCCCCCGGATCTGAACCCGTCGGTCAGCAGCCCCCCTTACCCCAACAGCTGGAACTCTCTTACCGGGAGATAACGGAGGCCGGGTACTTCAAACTGATGATCGCTCGGACGGCTGGTCACGTAGATAGTCTTCAGTGGCGAAGTACCTTTCAATCAAGCTGACCAGTTGATCGGCGTCTTTGGGATCTCCCTGTCCGACCCAGAGCTGTACCTCAGGAGGAAGGGCCCAGATGTACCGGTCCAGCACTACCTTTTCGACCATTTGAGCAGGGTGCTGACGTCAGGTTCCAGCCACTTTTTTACTAAAGAAATCAAGTCATACATTTGTGAGCGAGCAGGCTTGTCTCGACTGTATCCCCAGTTATGTACTCTCCTAGCACGGACTGCAGCCGTCACACCCAGGCGGGCAAGAATCTCCGCTTTCAGCTTGTTATAGTCTTTGCTGTCCTGCTCGTTGAGGTCAAAATAGGCTTTTTGGGGTTCCCCAGTCAGATAGGGCGCGACCACCATAGCCCATTCAGACTGTGGCAAACTCTCCTTCTCAGCCAATCTCTCAAATATAGCCAGATATGCCTTCACATCGTCATGAGGTGTCATCTTTTGCAGAGTCTGTTTTACCGCCTTCTTTACAGCGGATAATGCCGGTGACCCGGCGTCCTCACTCGAGGACGAGGTGCTGCGAGTTCTTTGTATTGCTGCAACTTGCTCCATTAATAACCGGTTGGTCTCCTGCTGCTGCTGATGCATGCTATGCATGCTTTGCTGGCTCTGGACCAGGTGCTTAACGAGCTCCTCCATACTGCCAGACTTCCTGGGCTGGTTAACAGCCTTCACCCAAGACATACACACTCCACAGTCTTTTCCACCGAAAAAAATTCAGCTCTGTTGTGCAGACACACTTTTTTTTCTTTTGCAAACTCTATTAGGGCTACTGTCTCTTTAAGACTGCTCCAATCAGACGTTTTTGCTGACACACTTTTTTTTTTTTTTTTCTGCTGCTATTTCAACAGACTTCACCTTTATTGCTGTCTCTAAGCCACTGTGCTGCAGGCACATTCCAGCACCATTTGTATCAGCCACTGTGCTGCCCCAGCATTCTCCGCCAATTGTAAGCTTTTCAGGGATATAGCTCTAGGATCGCTGTCTGGGTAGACAGAGTGACGCGAAAACAGTTCATTTAGACAGCAGTTCTGGTGAAAAACTGGCCGCAACCAGCTTTATTAAAGTTCACAGCAAACAGATAAAAACAAATCATAAACAGAAGACCTGGGCTTGTTTAGCCACTAATTACACTTAGATAGATTGCCCTGTCTATCCGGGTCCCGGCTCTACCAGCCTGGCCCAAAACAAAACATATGATCAGTAGTTACCAGCGTTTACCAGCATTGAGGTTCACAGAGTCTCCTCCTTGTCTCTGAAGGCACCTTCAGCGTCCAGACTTGAAAGAGCTCCCCTCCTATTCAGCCGCTATTCACACGAATTCTCACTGAGGCTACTCCTGTGTCCGGGGTACATCGAGCACCCAGACTGAGATAGCTCACACTCCTGGAGACGACTTCTTGTGCCGGGACACCTTCCTGTGTCCAGACTAAGCGTGCTCCCACTCCTGGAGACTGCTTCTTGTGCCGGGACACCTTCCTGTGTCCAGACTAAGCGTGCTCTCTGACTGTGTTTGCAGACACCTACTTCTGGTCTCCTAATTAACAGCTGAATGGTTTCAGGCCTGAGCTGCAAGTGTGTGCTGAATGTAAGGTGTAGTGACCTTTCTCTACCACTAGGTTTACAAAGCCACACATTTCCCTTATACCATACAGCACAGTACCTAGGTGAAATGTACACCCCATTCGACACACATTCCTTCACTGTCTCACAAGTACATTCAGCTCTTACATGGAATCTGTCACCAGGTTTTTGCTGTTACTTGGTGCAGCATGATGTAGTGGCAGAGACCCTGATTACAGCGATGTATCACTTTTGATAAAATCCTGTTATCTGCTGCAGATCTACTGATTCTCGAATGCTGAGCTGTGTATAACCCCGCACACACCACTGCTTGGTAGCATTATGTGCACACTGTGCATAGGCTGAAAGCTGCCAATCAGTGGTGCAGGCTGGGTTACAAAGAACAGGAGGACATGGTACAAGACAACTAGTCCTTTAGTGATAATCTGATGATAACAGACAGATTTAATTAAAACTACAGCAAGAAGCCTACTAAGTGATATATTGCTGGAATCACGGTCTCTGCCCCTACATCATGCTGCTCTCAGATTACATAGCAAAAACCTGCTGACAGACTCCCTTTAAGGCACCAGTAACCAAAGGTCCACTTCTATTTGCCACATTTTTATCACAATTAAACCAAAATCTTATCCTTCTATAGAAAAATATTTAGACTTGAGAGTCCTTCTATAAGAATTCAATGTTACATAGCTTCTCAATATGTCAGCTGTCATGAGGCTCATCCCACTTCACATCCCCATGTTCCCTGCCTTATGTGTTTATCTCAGTGTTTTCTACATCATGCCTTTGAATAATCGCCAAACATGCACATACGTGCTCCACTGACCAAGCAGGACGCCATCTCAGTCATTGTCTTTAAACCAGAAAGAGAATTGTTACAAAAGTAACTGTGCAGAACAACAGAAACTTTCAGAAACCCAGTGATATACAGTACAGACATACCTACTCATTCAAAGATTTTTCTGTATTTTCATAACTATGAAAATTGTACATTCACACTGAAGGCATCAAAACTATGAATTAACACAAGGGGAATTATATACTTAACAAAAAAGTGTGAAACAACTGAAAATATGTCTTATATTCTAGGTTCTTCAAAGTAGCCACCTTTTGCTTTGATGACTGCTTTGCATACTCTTGGCATTCTCTTGATGAGCTTCAAGAGGTAGTCACCGGAAATGGTCTTCCAACAATCTTGAAGGAGTTCCCAGAGATGCTTAGCACTCGTTGGCCCTTTTGCCTTCACTCTGAGGTCCAGCTCACCCCAAACCATCTCGATTGGGTTCAGGTCTGGTGACTGTGGAGGCCAGGTCATCTGGTGTAGCACCCCAACACTCTCCTTCTTGGTCAAATAGCCCTTACACAGCCTGGAGATGTGTTTGGGGTCATTGTCCTGTTGAAAAATAAATGATGGTCTAACTAAACGCAAACCGGATGGAATAGCATGCCGCTGCGAGATGTTGTGGTAGCCATTCTGGTTCAATATGCCTTCAATTTTGAATAAATTCCCAACAGTGTCATCAGCAAAGCACCCCCACACTATCACACCACCTACTCCATGCTTCATGGTGGGAACCAGGCATGTAGAGTCCATCCGTTCACCTTTTCTGCATCGCACAAAGACACGGTGGTTGGAACCAAAGATCTCAAATTTGGACTCATCAGACCAAAGCACCGATTTCCACTGGTCTAATGTCCATTCCTTGTGTTCTTTAGCCCAAACAAGTCTCTTCTGCTTGTTGCCTGTCCTTAGCAGTGGTTTCCTAGCAGCTATTTTACCATGAAGGCCTGCTGCACAAAGTCTCCTCTTAACAGTTGTTGTAGAGATGTGTCTGCTGCTAGAACTCTGTGTGGCATTGACCTGGTCTCTAATCTGAGCTGCTGTTAACCTGCGATTTCTGAGGCTGGTGACTCGGATAAACTTATCCTCAGAAGCAGAGGTGACTCTTGGTCTTCCTTTCCTGGGGCAGTTCTCATGTGAGCAAGTTTCTTTGTAGCACTTGATGGTTTTTGCAACTGCACTTGGGAACACTTTCAAAGTTTTCCCAATTTTTCTGACTGACTGACCTTCATTTCTTAAAGTAATGATGTCCACTCGTTTTTCTTTACTTAGCTGCTTTTTTCTTGCCATAATACAAATTCTAACAGTCTATTCAGTAGGACTATTAGCTGTGTATCCACCAGACTTCTGCACAACACAACTGATGGTCCCAACCCCATTTGTAAGGCAAGAAATCCCACTTATTAAACCTGACAGGGCACACCTGTGAAGTGAAAACCATTTCCGATGACTACCTCTTAAAGCTCATCAAGAGAATGCCAAGAGTGTGCAAAGCAGTCATCAAAGCAAAAGGTGGCTACTTTGAAGAACCTAGAATATAAGACATATTTTCAGTTGTTACACACTTTTTTATTAAGTATATAATTCCATATGTGTTAATTCATAGTTTTGATGCCTTCAGTGTGAATGTACAATTTTCATAGAAAAAAAGGAACAGCATCCAATCCAGGTAGAAGTATGAAAAAACTTTATTCAGCCACCATAAAACACGACGTTTCGGCCATTATTAACATACAGTGAGAGGCAGGTGTTGGACAGACTCTCGGGTAACAAAGCCATCACCATCAGGGCAGCCGACAAAGGCGGGGCCCTGGTGGTGATGGATACCCATAAATACCGGGCCGAGATTTGTGGTCAGTTATTGGATACGGCAGTTTATGCTAAGTTGCCTAAAGATCCCACACCTTGTTTTCAGAGTGAGTTAAGAATGTTGATCGATGAGGCATTATCTAATGGTCTGATAGACCAGAAACTTTCTGATTTTCTTTTGGTGGAATTTCCGTGACTCCGATTCTGTACACCCTGCCTAAAATCCATAAAAATCTATTGGATCCCCCTGGACGCCCGATAGTGTCTGGGCGGGGTTCTTTATGCAATAAAGTATCTATCTTTCTAGACAAGGTGTTGCGTCACTTTGCTATGGAGGCCCAATCCTATATTATGGATACTAACCATTTTCTGAGTAAGATTGAGGGCCTTGACATCACGGAAGATACAATTCTCATTTCATTTGATGTTGTGTCACTGTACACCTCCATTAAACATGAACGAGGTTTGGAGGCTGTTGGTGTGGCGCTGGCGGGCTCTGACATGGCCCCAGATGGTGCACAGCTGGTCCTGGCACTGTTGGAGTTTGTCCTCAGAAAGAATTTTTTTCTTTTTGGGGATGACTACTTCCTGCAGTTGCGTGGTACCGCCATGGGGTCCAATGTGGCGCCCACTTATGCAAACATCTACATGGCGGTACTCGAGGACCAGCATGTGTACAGTTCCATCCACTGGCGCCATGTCAGAGCCTGGTGGCGCTACATTGACGATATTTTTTGTGTTTGGGAAGGGAAGATGAATGATCTGGTATCTTTCCATAGTCATCTGAATATGATTTTTCCTGAGCTGAAGTTTACCATGACACATTCCTTTGACCAGATTCAATTTCTTGATACTCTAGTGTATAAACATAATGGAAGGTTATGCACTGATTTGTTCATAAAGGACACAGACAGGAACAGTCTTCTGGTTTTTGATAGTAATCATCCAAGAAAAATGATAGAGTCTCTGCCTTGGAGCCAGATGCTGAGAGTACGTAGGATAGTTAAGGATGAGACTGTTTTGGATAGAAGGCTTGAACAGATGTGTGAGAAATTTATTAGAAGGGGTTATCCTGAGAGGGACCTTAGAAAATTCAAGGAGAAGGCCTTGAAGACAACATTGGAAGATGTGAGAACAAAACGTACTAGGGTTCTCCCTAAAAGAGTCCCTTTTGTCTCTACCTATTGCCCTATTAGTGGTAAAATAGGGAATATCTTGAACAAGCATTGGGGCCTATTGCATAGAGGTTTACAGGAAGTAACTGAATTTGCGCACAAGCCATTACTTTCATATAGGCGAGGACGTAATTTGAAAGATAGGCTAGTCAAATCTGATATTGGATCTTCAAAAATATTTAGACAGTTGACTTTGGGCCCTCCGAGGAATGGAAATTTTCCATGTTTGAACTGTGCTTGTTGTGGCAATATGATTAAGGGAGATAGTTTCGGGCACTCATATACTGGTCAACGCTTTCGGATCCAGGAACGGTATTCCTGTACATCCAGCTATGTAATCTATATGCTTGTGTGCCCGTGTGGACTCATTTACATAGGTGAGACGACGATGGAAGTCAAGGCCAGGATAAGTAAACACAAGAGTACTATCAGGATGAAAATGATGGAGCTGCCAGTATCTAAGCATTTTGTAGAATGTGGGCACCTGGTTAGTCAGCTGAGATTTAGGGTTATCGATGGGGTTCCACCCCTCAGGAGAGGTGGTGACAGGACTAAGTTGCTCAAACAGAAGGAACTCCGTTGGATTTCCGTTTTGGGGACATTACAACCAAAGGGGTTGAATATAGAATATAATTTACATATTTGTGCTAGGTAATTCTTGCATCTGAATTCTGTGTTTGTTTTTAGATATATATTTTATTTGTGTTTGTTGTTTTTTTAGGAATATAATCTGGAATGATCGGAGCACTTGGTGACCTAATAATCCCTGATGATGACATCACTTATGTTTTTTGTACATTTAGTTAATCTCCCCTTTTCTGTATAAACTAGTAAGCTGCACACTGTAGTTGGCTGTATTTTGCTGGGAGTTTTCAATGTTTCCTCGCCTTTAGAGTATTGAGCACTCTTCTGCTGCGGTTTGTGTTTGGTATACACTTTTAGCCAGCTCTGAATATAGTTCCGTTGGTTTTGTGACATTGATGGTCATGTGACCAGCTGAAGCCCTGGTACAACCCATTGCGCATGCGCGTTTTTTTGCCCATATCAAATCATGTGACCGGGTGTCGGATGATGCCTGTGATCACGTGATATTTTGCTTTTTGGCCGTGACTTCTTTAAATGGAGGTCTATGATGTGGTCATCATGCGACGGGACCTTTGATGATGCTGGCGGTCACATGGTCGGATGTCTGCTGACGCTAGTGGTCACATGATCCACTCAGCGTTCTGCTGTGACGACCTCTGAACATGTGCTTTTGTTTACCACAGAAGGGGTGTGCTAAATGTGTCTTCTGAACTGTGTTCCTGTGGGCGATTGGAAGAGAGCTCTGAGTAAGTGCTGATGAGCAGATACTGACTGAACATGTGCTTTTGTTTACCACAGAGGGGGGTGTGCTAAATGTGTCTTCTGAACTGTGTTCCTGTGGGCGATTGGAAGAGAGCTCTGAGTAAGTGCTGATGAGCAGATACTGACTGAACATGTGCTTTTGTTTACCACAGAGGGGGGTGTGCTAAATGTGTCTTCTGAACTGTGTTCCTGTGGGCGATTGGAAGAGAGCTCTGAGTAAGTGCTGATGAGCAGATACTGACTGAACATGTGCTTTTGTTTACCACAGAGGGGGGTGTGCTAAATGTGTCTTCTGAACTGTGTTCCTGTGGGCGATTGGAAGAGAGCTCTGAGTAAGTGCTGATGAGCAGATACTGATTGGACATGGAGGACGATGCAGTTAGTGAGCACATGATTGGTACAAACATTATGATGGGTGTGTATAAGAACAGATCATCTATTGGTAGACAGATATTGTGATACTGTTTACATGGAGTAATCTCTTGAATATTATATGCTGTTTTTTGTACTTTGCAGTATTTTCTTTGTGATGTCACTACTTCTGCTTTGATCACTGTTTTAAATTGTATATTGCTGTATTAAATTTTATATATATCTATTTGCACTGTGGGCGGTTCCTGGATGGTGATTGGCTTCTCCACACCATTTAAGGACACCATTTTGCCCTATTTTGTATACTTGATAAAGGCCTAATAATGGCCGAAACGTCGTGTTTTATGGTGGCTGAATAAAGTTTTTTCATACTTCTACCTGGATTGGATGCTGTTCCTTTTTTTCTGTTGGACTTCGTTCGTTTGGATCCCCGAACTTCTGAACGTGCATCCTTGATAACTCCCGAGTGCTGTCAGCTGCTTGAATATTTGTGTACAATTTTCATAGTCATGAAAATACAGAAAAATCTTTGAATGAGGAGGTGTGTCCAAACTTTTGGTCTGCACTGTACACAGACTCCTAAAAGCATGCACCATTCAGAAGAAGACCAGAATCCTGACCTCAGCTTGGAGCGGGAGTGGTGAGTATTGCAAATACCGGGACCCTGAGCAAGCTGCGGGTGGGCCCACTCGCGAGTGCTGGTACCAGGCTCCCATAGTGCGCCGGTGTCCCCGACAGCGAGTGGGCCCCCGCCTGCCCGGGTGCTGACGCCGGTCCTGCCTCTTTTCATGTAAAATAATCTCCGTAGGCAGATTGCCAGGGAGTTCTATGTCTGGCTCATAGATCTTATCAGGTCATTTACATATTAAGACAAACATGGATTTCTCTGGAATAAAATATTGTATTGCAGACATCAAGTGCCTGTATGGACGGATTGTGATGGATTCCCTTTAAGAAGCAGTGCCCAGTAATAGAATCTGCTTTTATTGGAGCAAATGGAAAAAATTGAGGAAATCACAGGACGCATTTTACGAACTAAGACCTTCTTTGATGTAACCATACTAAAGAAACCAAGTTATTGCCACTGTAGTATCAACAAGACGACGATCCCACATACACATGGAGTCTGAGACATGTCGGCTGGATGGGACACACAAGCTTCATATGGGGGTTTTACTATGGCTTGAATAAAGTTAAGAGTTTTATGGAGGACTCCGTGGATGCTGGATTATCTGTTTTTTCTGGTATATTGCCAATCGTTTATCTTAATGTACAATCATTTTTTGGAATATACATTTCCCCTTTTAATATTGAAAGTAAGTAATAGGAATTAAAATGGGCCTACATAAATATAACCATAGAGACAAATGCACTATGTGATCTTCCCAGCCAACCCACCCTGCCAGGATATACAGTAATTGGAATATCCGTCCTGTGTCCAGAGGCAAATAAAAGCTTCATGGGACGCCCGCTTGTTGGGTGCCAAGAACTAGCTGACAGTCTTGTGAGTGGCATGTGGCAAATCTACACAAGCTTTTTTGCGAGATTTCTGGATCTCATTTATTTACACTGGGGTCAAAAATCTTTCATAATGATTTTATAGGCCAAAATCCATTAATATAGGGGATCCATAGCACAACACGTCACAAATAAGTGATCGTATTAGTAGCAATCAACCTTTAGGCAAGTATTTTCCTTTAGTTTGTCTCTATGCAGTCACCATTATATCTTATCTTCATAAACATCGCAGCTGAAGAAATTGTATGAAAATACAGGAAAGAATGTAAAAAAATCCAATAAGTAGAATAGCACTAAAATAGACCAAAAATATCAAATCAGGCACAGCCATCTCTGATAACCCTGTCCTATCTGCCTCATTTACGTGCGCAATTTTGTTTTTTTAAAAAAAGTTTGAAAATATTAAAGCCGTCATAAAGGAATGTGACAGGCCGCCCGGCTAATGAGCAGAAATAACAGATTTTGTGCCTGCTGTACACTGAGGAAGGAAAGAGTTACTAGTTCCTGTGCTTTTTCTCCCAGTTTTCCCCACCCCCTCTCATAGTCAGCTGGTGGCTCAGGCACAGGAGCTGGCCAAATGCTGAAAATGCCTGGAATTCTTGCTGCTGTCCAATATAAGCTCCTTAATATCTGAGACAGAAGATGAATCCTTGCTTTGGATGTCAGTGATGAAGGTGGGAAGCAAAAGACAGATGGATGCAAAAAAGCACAGACGCAGGAAATGTGGTCGTGTTGGTGTATATATATATATATATATATATGTGTGTGCGTATATACATGTACACCTAAACAGCACATATACATACACACATATAAACATGCACACACTTACAAATATAGACAACCACACAAATACTTTACATAGATGTCCTCACACAGGCTCGCTCTCAGCAGGGAACGCCGTCAGTGCATTTGTGCATTGTGAGCTGTCAGATGCATCTGTGCACATTGTAATTACGGACTACGTCCATTCTCAGGCACATCCATAAGTGCTTCTGAGTAGGTGGTTTCAAGATTCTGGAAAGGTTTTATGACCTATTGTGTGAGTTTTAGCCAAACATTTCCCCATTGTAAAGTTTTCATATTTGTATTTGCCATTTTAGATGCTGAATCTTCTTCATTCTTAAAGGTAGTAGGGTGTATCCTGGGAAGGAAATGTAGGCGCGCAATCTGTAGTGCGGTATTAAAAGTAGCGTAACCAGAAAATGGTGAGAGAGGTTTTGCTGACCTTGTGGAGTTGTGCAAGCAGGCACAACCCTGGAAGGAAGGAATCTCCAATAACGATCCTCAGTGGTGGTTCGCTGCCAACGTGATTGTCATGGACAATTCCCTGGAAGGGTTCCAACGTGCAGGACATAAATCAGAAGGAGAAGGAACCAAGCTATAGGGCGCTTCCACTCAAAGTACCTGAGGATCCAGAGGCATCCCTCAGTCAACTGAACCTTTTACTGTTAAAGTACTCTAACATGGAATTGCTACAGAATGTGAAAAAGGATCAAAACATTATAAAAACACAACACGCTTCGGCTATCCATCCTTCATCAGGTGTATATCTGCTATAGTCTCTCTATATATAATGCCTATTTATACTTTTCACTAATGTTGGAGTGGGCCGGGGGGTGGACGGATTGACAGGCATACCAATAAGTGGCTTACACTTCCCCCATGTACCGGTGTCCACAGGTGGTAAGGAATGAACCACCCTACACTAGCTGCGACCAGTATGAAGCGTCTGTAGTCACTAGCTGGACAACAATTGTACATGGAATATTCAACAGAAAACATGAACTCAAATACAAGAAAATAATCTTACATAATATAATAAATACATCTTCCTACATATCATTCAACATATTTTCTTGTCTCTGTTGTTAACTCTACATTTGTTGTATTCTTCGCTTATTTTCTGTTTTTTTATTTGTATATTTTTATTTACTGTTTTTTATTTTTTGTTTTGTTAACATTTAATTATAAGAATTAGATCCAGTTGGATAAACACGTAGGTGGGCTGCGCTGCTGGAGTGAATCAATTCTTCAGAAAATATGGTTATTTGGAAAGGGGACCCACAAACAGTTTTATGCTTTTTATCTTATCTTAATTCCAACCATTGGCATATTACTTTTACTCCCAAGATAGGGAAAGATGTTATTAACTTTTTAGATATTATCATCTCTCATCAGAGACATCATATAATTACTAAAACTTGTTTTTAAAGATAATAGTTACATTACATCCATTTTTCCAGTGATAACTATAAAAAGTGGCTTGAAAATGTCCGTTTTAACCAGATTCAACAGATAAAACTGAACGACAGCAATGATGCTGATTTTGAATCACAAGCCAATATCCTGCGTGAGCGTTTTCATAGGCAAAGTTACCACAAAGGACTTATCAAGAGCGCTAATCAGAAAACTAAGAACTTCTCACAAAAACAGTGAATTTACCCCAAAACTGCGCCACAAGCTAATGCCGGTGATGATTTCAATTGTAATTTCATCACAACTTTTAATTCACACATCAGTCCATTTGTAACTCACTGCTTAGACATTGGGACATTCTTGTAAAAGATTCGATTCTTTATTCTGTCATTCTTAAACAGCCTAAAGTTACCTTCAGGCAAGCCCCGACATTGAGAAACATCCTAGCCCCCAGCTTGATACACGCTACCCCGAGTGTGCACACATCAATATACGGGCACAAAAAAATGGGAGTTTTCAATGCTTTGCAAGAAAATGCCTTTGTTGCAAAAGCAATAAACATAACACACAAACGTTTAAATCCAACCATAGAGGTGAAGTTTTTTCTATTAAATCAAATATGAACTGTCAATCTCGCTTCATTATACCTCATACAATGCCAATGTGGTCTGCAACACGTGGGCAGGACCACCCAGACAATAAACCCAAGGCTTAAGTCTCAGGGGTCCAATATTGTAAAAGTTTCATGAAGCATGGTTTATCTGGCATTGCGCTTTGGCACATGGTAATTATGCCACAGGCATCTACATCACACCAATTAAATCAATTTCACTTGAACTCCCAAACCATATGGAATCCTTGTAGAGAAAAGAAATATATTGGATATACAGAATTTATATCCAATATACATCCTGTATATATGAGACCCTATAGACTCAATGAAATTACTGAGATTTTCATTTAAAGGGAATCTGTCACTTTTTTGGCATATCATGTAAAAATATCATTCAATTCCGTGTCACCTATGCATTATAACAGTACTTTTGATACCCCTTGATTCCCCACCTTTTATCAATAAATACCGTTTAAATTCATCCCGTGGTGTGTAAATCAGCTCGGTCCAGTCCGATTGGCAGGGCTTATTGTCCGTGTCTCCCCCCCTCCTGTCTTGCTCTACGCATTCTTTCTTTTAATTTCTGCGCTCGCGTACATTTACCGCGCATGCGCATTCCAACGGTCTTTTGCGTGTGCGCAGTATGCTTTGCCCAACAGTGGGCAAAGCATAAAATCAGTATTGCGCATGCACCGGCATACGCCATTACGTTCTACGGCCCAGAAGTATTGCAATGCAAATTGTGTGTTCCCTCACGCATCGCAATACTTCCGGGCTGTAAGGAGGTGCAAGGGTATTAATCCTTTAAGGTTTCATCCCCTTTAATTGTGTCAGTATGTATATATGTGTGCTTTGTATAATGTTATGTAGATATTGTGTATATACGTATGTGGGGGTTGAGTGACAGGTAGTCAGTGCATCCTAGGGGTCATTAGAGGAGGGCACTAGGAGAATAGTGTATATAGTCATGGGTTAACTGTTATCTGCGATGGATCACTAATGGGGGCACGTTAGAGATCTAGTTAGTAAGTTATAAAAATACATCAGTGCAGTATTCGGGTTTGGCCACTAGATGGGGGCATTTAGCACATCCATTCAGTTAGGGACAATAGTTAGGGACTCGTTGCTAGGTAAAGATAGTCTCCAAGAGGGAATCTGTCGGGAAGACTTCCTCTTCGCGGGAGTCAGTTGGGGGTGGACCTTGCTAGTGTGAGGACGTCCACGTTCCTGGGCCCTGAGCATAGGGTAGGAAGAAGAGGGGACCAGCAACCCCTGAAGAAGCCGGTGAAGGACTCACCGTGGGAAATGTAGCAGTAGTCCAGTGGAAGAACCACTGTGGGAACACTCAGCAGAAGATGTCGTGCAGAGCGTAGCAGCGAGTGGGCCATAAGAAGTATCCGGGCAGGATAACCAGAGAGGGGTGGACGACCTAGTAAATGTGTCTTTCTTATGCTGGATTGAAGTGTCTCCAGGGGAAGTGATCGAAGTGCCATTTTCACTGGTCTCCTCGTCCCGTCAATACTTATTGGTCCATTCTGGTGTGGCAGCGGAGAAGAAGCAGACTTGTGAAGAATGTATTGCTGGTATCGTGTAAGAAGTACTTATGGTGTCTTGGATTTGCTGTGTCCAGAGGAAAATAAAGCAGAACTGTTTGACGTGATTCTGGACTCTGACTCTAATTGCTCTGTGCGCTCCCTCACGGGAGAACACCCTAGAACAATAGACATTAGAGAGGTAAAACATCACACAGCTTCCAGTACATCAGCCCCGCGGCTGTCCCTTTACAGGGCCATAGAACGTAATGGCGTATGCCGGCGCATGCGCAATACTGATTTTATGCTTTGCCCACTGTTTGGCAAAGCATACTGTGAACGTGCGAAAGACCATTTGATTGCGCATGTGCGGTAACGCTGCGCGATCTGTGATATTCACAGAAAAGAATATGTACAGCAAGCTGAGGAGGGGGGGTGGAGACTGACAATAAGCCCCGCCCATCAGACCAGATCGAGCTGATTTGCATACACCGCAGGAGGAATATAAAAGGTATTTATTGATCAAAGGTGGGTAGTCAAGGTGTATCAAAAGTACTGGTATAATGCATAGGTGACACTAATTTTACACGATATGCCAAAAAAGTGGTGATTCCCTTTAATTATTTATTTTATTCTATTTAAGTTCACACAATAGTTTTTCTCTGAACAGTCGCTCCATAGGATCACAAATCACCTTTCCTATGTATTCTAATACCCTTCTGATTGCCATTTTAATATACACTGCATTTATATCCCCATTTTTAATTCTATAAATCACATGTCTTTCCCAAATAATGAATATGCACATGATCTTGCATCCAATTTATCTTATCCTCTTTTAATTTTCTTGATTTTAAACGATTCATTTGCTTTAATATTTTTTTCTCATGATTTCGTATTTATGCACATTTTAATCCCCATTTTTTTGTCCTCCTCTTTTTGTTTTTAAAAGTATATACCTGTGCAAAATAGACCACCTTCCCCTAAAACATCTCACCCACTGGCAAAAAAGAAAAAGGAAAGAAATTCTCTTTGAGAAGATAATTCTCTTTTCACTCCTTTCTCTTCTACACTTTTTGTCCTTTTTCATGTGTATACCGTATATACTCATGTATAAGCCGACCTGTGTATAAGCCGACCCCCCTAATTTTGCCACAAAAAACTTGGAAAACTTATTGACTCGTGTATAAGCCGGTGTATAAGTTGCCGTCCTGCTCTGTGCCAGCTCTGTGCGCCCCCATTCTCCTCTGTGCTCCCCTCCTCCTGCTCCATTATCCTGTCCTGCTCGTGCTTTCCATCCTCCCAGTCCTGCTCCGTGCTCCCCCATCCAGCTCTGCACTCCCCCATTCTCCTCTGTGCCCACCCCCGTCCTGCTCCGTGCTCTCCGTCCTCCCCCTGTTCTGCTCCGTCCTCCCCCCCGTCCTGCTCCGTGCTCTCCGTCCTCCCCCGTTCTGCTCCGTGCTCTCCGTCCTCCCCCCCGTCCTGCTCCATGCTCCTTGTCCTCCTCCATGCTCCCCCCATCCTCCTCCATCATACTCACCCTCCCCGTGCCATCGCTGAACGTCCCGGCCGGCAATCCTGCGTTCTCCCCGGCTTCCTGCAGCTCTCCCCGGCTTCCTGCAGCTCTCCAGCACTGAGCGGTGACGTAATACCGCTCATTAAGGCCATGAATATGGAGGCCACGCCCATGGGAGTGGCGTCGCGTCCATATTACGTCACCGCTAAGCGCTGGAGAGCTGCAGGAAGCCGGGGAGAGCTGCAGGAAGCCGGGGAGAACGCAGGATTGCAGGGACGTTCAGCGATGGCACGGGGAGGGTGAGTATGATGTCCCAGCCACCGGCTCCTGACGCCGCATCCCCTCCCCCGCTGGTTTCTGCCCTATGACTCGTGTATAAGCCGAGGGGGCATTTTCAGCACAAAAAAAGGTGCTGAAAATCTCGGCTTATACATGAGTATGTACGGTAGTTCCTTTTTTGTATCACCTTTTTCTCATCTACCTAGGTGGCTCCTCTACTTTAACATCCTCCCTCTTGTTCTTATTCATGGGCTCATCCTGGGTTCTAATCCCATTTCTCTTCTACTACTTTCTTTCAACACTATATTCTAATTATATCTTGTGATATGTTTAGTTCCTTTTCTGTATTACCTTCCTATCATCTACCTATGTGGCTATCCATTAAAGGGTGCTGTTCTGACTGCTATTCACTGGCCCATCCCAGCTTCTAATCCCATTTCTCCTACACTTCAATTACTTCTCCGCTACTGTTTGTCCTTTATTTAACTGCTATCATTTATTTGTATAGTTCCCTTCTTTCCTTTCTCCTCTCTCACTCGTCTGCCTGGGTGGCTCCTCTGTTAAATGTTCCCTCTGTGGCTCCTATTCACTGGCCCATCCTGGCTTCTTTATCCCACTTCTACATTCCAGTCATTTACCCTCTATTCATCTGTTTACATTTTATCAATAGGAACAATCTTTTTTTTCTCCCTTCCTTATTTCCCTATTGGTTTTAAGTGTTCATGTGGGTGTTCCCTATGTTATTATTGAAATCCATTTTGGTTCTTTAAAAACCCATCTCTTGTAATGTTTTGCACATTTGTTTTTTTCACTTGAAAAAGATGGCGGTACAGCGTTGAAACATGTTGTGAATAAAAAGCCTTTTTCCTCATCATCATCTTTTCTGAAGAATTGATCCACTCCAGCAGCACAACCCACCCACATGTTTATCCAACAGGATCCCATATCGCCTGGAGGCTTTATCCATCAGCCACGGGGCAGCAGCAACTATTTTAATTCATACCTACATCGGATTTGTGCCTTTCACAACACCACCAGGTGAGCGTTACCAGCACTCTCCTACTCTCCCTCCATAGGGGATCACTCTATTGTGCGCTCTGTATCCCACTCCTAGATTTACACAATTATAAAAATTAGAAATTTACAAACCTTTTTGGCAACATAAAAATATATACATATATGTCATTTTCCTTGTTGGGTTGTTAATATTCATACTTGATTTGCTCCGGGCATATATTCAAATCTGTTATTATTTTTTATCCATGTTTTTATTAAAGACACATATTATATATACTATATATATATATATATATATATATATATATATATATATATATATAACAGTACAGACTAAAAGTTTGGACACACGTTTTCATTTAAAGATTTTTCTGTATTTTCATGACTATGAAAATTGTACATTCACACTGAAGGCATCAAAACTATGAATTAACACATGTGGAATTATATACTTAACAAAAAAGTGTGAAACAACTGAAAATATGTCTTATATTCTAGGTTCTTCAAAGTAGTCACCTTTTGCTTTGATGACTGCTTTGCACACTCTTGACATTATATAATTCCACATGTGTTAATTCATAGTCATGAAAAAACAGAAAAATCTTTAAATGAGAAGGTGTGTCCAAACTTTTGGTCTGTACTGTATATATATATATATATATATATATATATATATATATATATATATATATGCTGTGCAAATGGAACAGATAACAGGTAGAAATGATAAGCAATTAGCAAGACAACCCCTGGTTGTTGTTTTGGTCACATTGCATTTTGTCATTGCTCTCACCCCTAGAGGTACTGTACTGTAGCATGAGGCGGTGTCTACAACCCACAGAAGTTGCTCATCCAGGATGGCACATCAATTCGAGCTATGGTACACACACAGTGTCCAGAGCACAGAGCAGATACCAGGAGACAGACCAGTACACCAGGAGATGTGGAGGGGGCCGTAGGAGGGCAACAACCAATCAGCAAGACCGCTACCACCTCCTTTGTGCAATAAGGAACAGGAGGAGTAGTGCTATAACCCTGCAAAATGACCTCGAGCAGGCTACTAACATCCATATGTCTGCTAAAACTGTCAGAAATAGACTTCATGAGGGTGGTATGAGGGCATGGCATGACGTCCAAGAGTGGGTGTGACGTCCACGAGTGGGCGTTGTGCTTACAGTCCAACACCATGCAGGGTGATTGCCATTTGCCAGAGAACACTAAGATTGGCAGATTCGACATTGGTGTCCTGTGCTCTTCACAGATGAAAGCAGGTTGACACTGAGCACATGTGACAGATGTGACAGAGTCTGGAGACTCTGGAGACTCCCAAACCAGGGGAGGAGTCCCGAGGAGATAATTTGCATATTCCCAGTGCCTTCTGGGATAAGTGAAGAGTCTCCGCGAGCTCAAGGAACACTGGATTTTGGCTGTTGCAGCTGAAAGGAGGACATCAGTAAACCAGGGGAGGAGTCCCGAGGAGATAATTTGCATATTCCCAGTGCCTTCTGGGATAAGTGAAGAGTCTCCGCGAGCTCAAGATTTTGGCTGTTGCAGCTGAAAGGAGGACATCAGTAAACCAGGGGAGGAGTCCCGAGGAGATAATTTGCATATTCCCAGTGCCTTCTGGGATAAGTGAAGAGTCTCCGCGAAAGGAGGACATCAGTAAACCGCGCGCCGAGTTTTGGCTTATATTTCACCGCTTGATTATCTCTTGAACAATAAGAACATGGAAGAGGCTAGGAGCCATGTGGTGAGCTGCATTTCTTGCTACATGTTCATAGACTTACCAGTGGAAAAGCCAAACTTCACATGCCAGAAATGCAAGCTTGTGTCCCTGTTGGAGGAAAAGTTGCAAAATCTGGAAGAGAGGTTATCTACATTGAAGACCATTAAGGAAGGTGAAGAGTTCTTAGACAGAGCAGAATTATCTCTTCATGGTACAGAAAGAGAAGAAATTCGAAGTGCAACTGAAGAAACAGAGGAATGGAAGCATGTGACCCAGAGAAGCAGGAGGATCAGGAGGCAGTCAGCACCAATTCTGCTCAGGAACCAGTACCAGGCTCTTACACAGGAGAACGATGAAGAAATACATCAGGATAAGACTTTGCCCACAAACAACCTTGTACGCCCTCAGAGTCCTCCTGAATGGAGAAAGAAAACTGTTGTGAAGAAGAAACGGAGAGTTGTTGTCATGGGCGATTCCCTGTTGAGAGGAACAGAGGCCGCTATCTGCAGACCGGATATAACCTCAAGAGAAATGTGCTGTCTTCCAGGTGCAAAAATTAAAGATGTGTCTGACAGGATATCAGGACTCTTCAGACCTAAAGATGACTACCCATTCCTGCTAATACATGTGGGGACAAATGACACCGCTAGAAACGACCTGGAAACCATCTGCAGTGACTTTGAAAACTTAGGTAAGAAAGTGAAAGAACTGGGAGCGCAGGTGGTCTTCTCTTCCATCCTCCCAGTGGATGGCCATGGAACAAGGAGGTGGAATAAGATTCTGCAGGTGAACAACTGGCTACGTCGATGGTGCCGTCAGCAAGGATTTGGATTTCTGGATCACGGAGTGAATTACCTATACGATGGATTACTTGCTAGAGATGGGGTGCACCTTACGAAGACTGGAAAACATGTATTTGGAAGTCGCCTTGCTACACTCATCAGGAGAGCTTTAAACTAGAACAATGTGGGAAGGGAAGCAAAACGCCAGCAAAAGCCATACACTTGACAAATACTATTGAGATTTCTGCTATTAGAAGTAAAGGGGAAGAACAAAGACAAAAAAATTTACATAATAAAAATATTGAAGGAAGAGAAGCCAATCACAAACTAAAGTGTTTCTATACGAATGCACAAAGCATGGGCAACAAACAAGGAGAACTGGAGCTACTAACGCAGGAGAAGAAATATGATGTCATTGGAATCACTGAGACTTGGTGGGACGATACACATGATTGGAATACAAGGCTAGAAGGATACAACTTATTTGCAAGAAACAGACTTGATAAACGAGGAGGAGGTGTTGCATTGTATGTTAGAAAAGCGTATATCTGCACAGAGATTGACGCTTCAGAGACTGGGAGTTCTGTGGAAACTGTTTGGGTAAGAATACAAGGACAGAACAATGGAAAGGACACCATTGTAGGCATTTACTACAGGCCGCCTGTGCAAGCTGAAGATATGGATGAACTCTTTATGCATCAAATGGCCAAGTTCTCCAAAAAATATGACATAGTGGTCATGGGAGATTTCAACTATCCAGACATTTGTTGGGAATCTCTCTCAGGCAAAACTAACAGGTCCAGGAAATTCTTATCCTCTCTTGCTGACAACTTTATCTTCCAAAAGGTAATGGAGAAAACAAGGGGATCTGCTACCTTGGATCTAATCCTCATAAACAGGGAGGAAATGGTGGAGGAGGTAAGAGTGGCTGGGACTCTAGGAGGTAGTGACCATGCTATTTTAGAATTTTGGATAACAAGAGGAGGAAGACCTGTGAAGACTCAGACGTCAAGGTTAGATTTCAGAAAGGCAGATTTTAAGGAACTCAGAAAGAGAATTGGAGGGATCCAATGGCTGGATATCCTTAAGGACAAAAATGTCCAGGAAGGATGGAAAATCTTGAAAAATGAGATTCTCAAAGCACAATCGTTAACAATTCCGAAAAGAGGGAAGAATGGGAAGCATTTAAGGAAACCGGGATGGATGAACATAGAACTTAAACACATGCTAAAAAGGAAGAAAGAAATGTTTATCAAATGGAGAGAGGGAGGCATATCTAAAGAAGAATATAATGCCGTCTGCAGAACCTGCAGGGCACAAATCAGATTATCTAAAGCTGACAATGAATTAAGGCTTGCAAGTGACGTCAAAAGCAACAAAAAAGGATTTTGGGGATACGTCAAAAGTAAAAGAAAAGTCAAAGATGCTATAGGATTTTTACAGGATGAAAATGATGAAATGGTAAGTCAGGATGTTGAGAAGGCTGAACTTTTAAATTCCTATTTTGCATCTGTTTTCTCTCAGAAAGGAAATGTAACATCAACTGATCTTCACTGTCCTATTAAAGGAATAGAAGAATCCAGGATATCTATAAACAGAAAGACAGTGAGGAAACACTTAGCTAACATAAATGAATTCAAGTCTCCAGGTCCAGATGAATTACACCCCAGGGTACTGAAGGAGATAGCAGAAGAAATTCTTGAACCACTGTCCATAATCTTTGAAAATTCTTGGAGAACAGGAGAAGTCCCAGAAGACTGGAGAAGAGCAAATGTTGTTCCTATCTTCAAAAAGGGGAAGAAGGTGGACCCAGGGAACTACAGGCCGGTGAGTCTGACTTCTATACCAGGAAAGATCTTTGAACAAATTATTAAAGAACATGTATGCAAGTACCTGGATAAGAATGAAGTGATTAAACAGAGTCAGCATGGGTTTGTAACTAATAAGTCATGTCAGACTAACTTAATTTCCTTCTATGACAGAATCACTGACTGGGTGGATCAGGGAAATGCTGTAGATATAGTATATCTTGACTTCAGCAAAGCATTTGACAAAGTATCTCACACAATCCTTATTGAAAAAATGACTAAGTATGGAATGGACAAGGCAACTGTTAGGTGGATTCATAACTGGCTTAGTGATCGGACCCAAAGAGTGGTTGTAAATGGCTGCACATCCAGTTGGAAGAATGTCTCAAGTGGGGTACCACAAGGCTCTGTTTTGGGCCCTGTATTGTTCAACATCTTTATCAATGATTTAGATGAAGGAATTGAGGGTAAACTGATCAAATTTGCTGATGACACAAAGCTAGGAGGGGTAGCTAATACTAGAGAAGAGAGAGAGAGGATTCAAAAAGATATACATAAACTGGAGCAGTGGGCAGCAACTAACAGAATGGATTTTAACAGGGAAAAATGCAAAGTACTACATCTGGGCAATAAAAATGAAAAAAGCATATACAAAATGGGAGGAATAGGGCTAAGTAACAGCACATGTGAAAAAGACTTGGGTATACTAATTGATCACAGACTTAACATGAGTCAACAGTGTGATGCAGCAGCAAAAAAGGCAAATGCAATTCTAGGATGTATCAACAGAAGCATACAGTCTAGATCACGTGAGGTCATTATTGCCCTCTACTCCTCTTTGGTCAGACCTCATCTGGAATACTGTGTCCAGTTTTGGGCACCACATTTTAAAAAAGACATCAACAAACTGGAGCAAGTTCAGAGAAGAGCCACCAGAATGGTGACCGGTCTGCAAACCATGTCCTATGAGGAACGGTTGCAGGATTTGGGAATGTTTAGCTTGCAAAAAAGAAGACTGAGAGGAGACTTAATAGCTGTCTACAAATATCTCAAGGGCTGTCACATTGTAGAAGGATCATCTTTATTCTCATTTGCACAAGGAAAGACTAGAAGCAATGGGATGAAACTGAATGGGAGGAGACACAGATTAGATATTAGAAAAAACTTTTTGACAGTTAGGGTGATCAATGAGTGGAACAGGCTGCCACAAGAGGTGGTGAGTTCTCCTTCAATGGAAGTCTTCAAACAGAGGCTGGATAGACATCTGTCTGGGATGATTTAGAGAATCCTGCTTTGAGCAGGGGGTTGGACCAGAAGGCCCAGGAGGTCCCTTCCAACTCTACCATTCTATGATTCTATGATTCTATGACTCCGTGAAGAACGTTCTGCTGCTTGCAACATCTTAAGATATACACCTGGTAAAGGCTGGCTAGCCAAAACGTGTTGTGTTTTTATAATGTTTAGAACCTTTTTCACATTCTCTAGCAATTCCATGTTACAGTATTTTAAAAAGATTCAGTTGACTCACACCTCTGGATCCTCGGTTACTTTGAGTGGAAACGTCCTATAACTTAGTTCCTTCTCCTATTCCATTCTTAAAGGAAACCTGTCATTAGATTTGTCTGAACAGCAGCATGAATCAGTCAGGCTGTGCGATTGCAGCCAGGTATGATTTACTCTTACACACTGCAGTGTTTCAATGGAAACATAGTTTGAAGATCAGGCTGGGGACTATAGGGAAAGACCTGAGGAGTCTTGTACATCCCCTGTCCAGCTCCTGCCTTCCAATTATCTCCCTATGCACACACATGAAAGAGAGGTGCCTATCAGGAAGAGGAGGAGGTGTGGTGGAAAGAAGCCAGCCAGGAACCACATTGGACTAGTCAGGTCCCCAGCTGGCTCCACCTTGCCCTGCTCCTGTTAAGAGGTCTCTCCCAAGTGTTAGACTAGTCAGGTCTCTCCCTGTAGTGTCAGGCTCCAGGGTTTCCAAGTAAAACATAACTGGATGCAATCCACATACCTCCCAACTGTCCCGGATTGAGCGGGGCAGTCCCGATTCAGACCCTCCCACTCACTGTCCCGGGCGGGATGCTATGTTTACCGCAGTGAGAAGCTGCCACGCCCCCCTATATGCACCCCATCCTCACCCTCCCTGTCTCTCCACCTCTGCCTTTCACAGCAAGCAACGACGTCTCCTCTTCTGTGAGCACAGGACCTGTGATGAGGTCACAGGTGGGTAGGAGTCAGGAGGTCACATGATCGGGGTTCTCTGTGCAAGTCTCTGGTGTGCTGGTTGTCATGGTGCTGGATGAAGGGAAGTTTATGTGTGAGGTCAGGAGGGGTTTACGGTGTGGGTGTAGCAGTGCTGCTGTGTGTACGGAGCAGAGCCGTGTGTGCATGAGGTGTACGGAGCGGAGCCGTGTGTGTATGAGGTGTATGGAGCAGAGCCGTGTGTTTACGAGGTGAACGGAGCGGAGCCTTGTGTGTACGAGGTGTACGGAGCGGAGCCGTGTGTGTACGAGGTGTACGGAGCGGAGCCGTGTGTGTACGAGGTGTACGAAGCGGAGCAGTGTGTGTATGAGGTGGATGTAGCAGTGCTGTGTGTGTACGGGGCGTACGAAATGGACACTTTGTACACACCGGGCTCCATGCTTGAGCCGTGTGTGTACGGAGCAGAGCAGAACCGTGTGTGTACAAGGTGTATGATGCAAAGCGGCATGTGTACAAGGTTTACGGAGTGGAGTCATGTGTGTACAAGGTGCACAGAGCAGAGCTGCATGTGTACAAGGTTTATGGAGTGGAGCCATGTGTGTACTGAGTGGAGCTGTGTGTGCGCGAGGTGTACGGAGCGGACCCGCATGTGTACAAGGTTTACGGAGTGAGCCGTGTGTGTACTGAGTGGAGCCGTGTGTGCGCAAGGTGTACGGAGCGAAGCTGTGTGTGTATGAGGCATACAAAGCGGAACCGTGTGTGTATGAGGTGTGCGGAGCCGTGCGTGTACAAGGTATATGGTGGGGAGCATTCATACTTCCCAACCATCCCGGATCCAGCGGGACAGTCCAGATTTTGAGAGCTCCACTGCCCCTACCGGGAGCTTACTTTTCCCGTGGACACAGGAGTACACAGCGGAGCCCTGGGGAGCACTTTAAAACTCGCATGTGACGTTCCACCGGAAGTGATGTGCTAGAAGTTAACTGGAAATGAGGTAATTTCGAGAGGAGATTGTGACGGAACCATGGAGGCACTTCAGGGAATGCTTCAGATCCTTCACCGTGTCCTCCTCCGACAGCGCAAACAGCGGGATCGCCTTGGAATCGGGGATGTCGGTCATGTGAGCGGATCATGATCTGTCCTGCATTGGGAGGCTCAGGTGGGCACTACAATGTGAGCCGGGCTGCTGTAGTATCTTTATAGAATCTTTATTTCTTTTTCTAATCCTTTTTTTCTTTTTCTCTCTCTCTGTTCTTTCCTCTCTTTCTTTCTCTCTCTGTTCTTTTTCTTTCCCCTCTTCTTTCTCTGTTCTCTTTCTTTCCCATCTTCCTTTCTCTGTCTCTGTTCTTTCTTTCCCCTTTCTTTCTTTCTTTTTTGCTTTCTTTCCCCTCTTTCTTTATCTCTGCTCTTTCTTTCTCTCTCTCTGTTCTTTCTTTCTTTCTCTCTCTGTTCTTTCTTTCTCTCTCTCCTTCCTTTTCTCTCTGTTCTTTCTCTCTCTGTTCTCTTGCCCCTTTCTTTCTCTCTGTTCTTTCTTTATCTTTCTTTCTCTCTCTGTTCTTTCCCATCTTTGTTTCTCTCTGTTCTTTCTATCCCTCTTTCTTTCTTTCTTTCTCTTTGTTTCTGTCTGTTCTTTCTTTCCCCTATTTATTTCTCTCTCCCTGTTTCTTTCTTTCCCCTTTTTTCTCTCTCTCTGTTCTTTTTTTTCTGTTCACTCTTTCTTTCTCTCTGTTCTTTTTCCTTCTTTCTCTCTGTTCTTTTTCTTTCCCCTCTTTCTTTCTCCTCTCTGTTCTTTCTTTCCCCTTTATTTTTACCTCTCTCTCTGTTCTTTTTTCTGTCCCCTCTTTCTTTCTCTCTGTTCTTTGTTTCTTTCTTTCTCTCTCTGTTCTCTTTCTTTCCCCTTCCTTTCTTTCTGCTCTTTCTCTCTCTCTCTGTTCTTTCTTTCTCTCTATCTGTCCTTTCTTTCCCATCTTTCTCTCTCTTTTCTTTCTTTCCCCTCTTTCTTTCTCTCTCTGTTCTCTTTCCCCTCTTTCTTTCTCTCTCCCTCTCTGTTCTTTCTTTCATTCCCCTCTTTCTTTCTCTCTCTGTTCTCTTTCCCCTCTTTCTTTCTCTCTCCCTCTCTGTTCTTTCTTTCATTCCCCTCTTTCTTTCTCTCTCTAATCTTTCTTTCTCTCTGTTCTTCCTTTTTCTCTGCTCTCTTTCTCTCTGTTCTTTCTTTTTTCTTTCTCTCTCTGTTCTTTCTTTCTGTTCTCTTTCATTCCCCTTTCTTTTTCTCTGTTCTTTCTTTCTCTCTCTCTGTTCTTTCTTTTTCCTTTCTTTCTTTTTTCTCTCTGTTCTTTCTTTACCCTTTTCATTTTTTTTCTCTCTCTGTTCTCTTTCTTCTCTCTCCCTCTCTGTTCTTCCTTTCTTTCTCTCTCTTCTTTCTTTCTCTCTTTCATTCCCCTCTTTCTTTCTCTAATCTGTCTTTCCTTCTTTCTGTTCTTTCTTTCTATCTCTTTCTTCCTTTTTCTCTTTCTTTCTTTCTCCTCTGTTCTTTCTTTTTTCTTTCTCTCTCTGTTCTTCTTCTTTCTCTGTTTTCTTTCTTTTCCCCTCTTTCTTTCTTTCTCTCTGTTCTCTTTCTTTACCCTCTTTCTTTCTTTTTTTTCTTTCTCTGTTCTTTCTTTCTTTACCCTTTTTTCTCTTTTTTCTCTCTCTCTCTCTCTGTTCTTTTGTTCTGTCCCCTTTTCTTTTTCTCTCTGTTTCTTTCTTTCTCTCTCTGTTCTTTCTTTCCCATCTTTCTTTCTCTCTCTCTCGTTCTTTTCTTTCCCCTCTTTCTCTCTCTCTGTTTCTTTTCTTTCCCCTTTCTTTCTCTCCCTCTCTGTTCTTTCTTTCCCCTCATTCTTTTTTCTGTTTTTTTTCTGTCCCCTCTTTCTTTCTCTGTTCTTTCTTTGTTTCTTTCTTTCTCTCTCTCTGTTCTCTTTCCCCTTTCTTTCTTTCTCTCGTTCTTTCTTTATCTCTGTTTTCTTTTTTTCTCTCTCTGTTCTTTCTTTATTTTCCTCAGTACCAGCCACTGTGCCCATAATGCCAGCCACTGTGCCCTCAGTACCAGTCAGTGTGATCAGCATGGAGCATGGACATGGGTGTGACTAGTTGTGAAATGGGTGTGGTCGGGGTGTGGCCTAAATTTGCTGTGGCGCGCAACGCGCACCACAGCCTTTGTCCCTCTTTCCCATCTTCAAAAGTTGGGAGGTATGCAATCATGTAGCCAATGTCTGACTCATGCTGAGTGAGGATCAAGCAGCAGGAATCTAATCCCCATTAACTCTTTGGCTACTGCAAGACTTTACTGGAAATAGCCTTATTAGTTGACAAACGTGTCTTACATGTGGAGATTGGGATTGTAAACTTCCCTGAGGACTGGGACTTCTGTGAGAGATTACAATAAGTGCAGCACTCCGGATTATGCTGGTGCTATGTAAGCAATGTGATAAGAAATAACTAGAAGATTGCACTGCTGCCTCCCAGGGTGGCTGTGGGCTGTGTATCTGGCATTTCTACCGCAGCGAATGTCCCTTTTATACTAAACCAATCAAGCTGAATACAAGGATTTACATACACATGTACAAATATGGGAAGGGGATGAAGATTAAGGAAAAAGAGAAAAGAGCAAAAGGAAGTTTAAATTCAGGTAAGAGGTCAAGAGCTCAGGCTTTCATAGACCCCAAGTGACTACTGTTAGAACAATTGCCTTTAAGAGCAGGTGCACATGGTCAGTAAACACTGCGAGTTGGAAGCTGCGTACATCCGTAGCGTCCAGATGTTACAGCATAGTGGATGGGATTTCAAGAAATCCCATGTTCACTAAGCGTGCACCAACGCCCCGCGTTTCACCGGTGGAGGCGGACATGTCTTTCCAGACCACAGCATGTCTATCTTGCAGAGACGCGAGGCTCCGAAAAATAAATCTCACCTGTACAATATATTGGACGCTGTGAATCTGCATGGTTCAGTGATCACATGCGGAATCACTGGTGTTCAATAGCTGGCAGCGATTTGGATGCAGCGGACATGTGCTGCATCCAAAGAACTGCCAATTACTGACCGTGTGCATCTACCCATAGAGTTTATGTAAGACTTTAAGCTAATGGACTGCTCTTAGGACCCTCAGCAGCCCGGCAGGTAGAGGTGTGCAGGTGCTGTGAGCTCTAGTGAGCAATGTGTCCCCTTCATTGTATGCCGCGTACAGCTCCATATATACACACGCGGTCAAAATTGTTGCTACCCCTCGTTTAATGACAGAAAAACCCACAATGGTGACAGAAATAACTTGAATCTGACAAAAGTAATAATAAATCAAAAATCTATGAAAATGAACAAATGAAAGTCAGACATTACTTTTCAACCATACTTCCACAGAATTTTTAAAAGAATAAAACTCATGAAATAGGCCTATGCTTCACTCCATCAGCCTCAAGGACGCCGTTCTCTCCTGATTCTCCTCCTACCTCTCTGACCGCTCCATCACTGTATCTTTTGCTGGCTCCTCCTCTTATCTCCTCCTTACTGTTGGGGTTCCTCAAGGATTAGTCCTAAGCCCCCTCCTCTTCTTGTATACTGTCAGTAGATTTGGTTTCCATCTCTATGCTGATGATGCCCAATTATACACCTCTACTCCTGACATCACGCCTGCATTATTACAAAACACAAGTGACTGTCTTACCGCTGTCTCTAACATCATGTCCTCCCTCTATCTGAAATTGAACCTGTCAAAAACTGAACTCCTCGCGTTTCCTCCCTCTTCTAACCTACCTATGCCCGACATTGCCATTTCCGAATGTGGTTCCACCATTACTCCCCAGCAACATGCCCGCTGTCTTGGAGCTATACTTTCATTCACTCCCCACATCCGACCAATGGCTCGCTCTTGTTATCTGCACCTCAAAAACATTTCTGGAATTCGACCTTTTGTTACTTTCGATTCTGCAAAAGCTCTTACTGTTTCTCTTACTCATTCTCGTCTGGACTGTTGTAACTCTCTACTAATCGGTCTCCCTCTTACCAAACTCTTCCCTTTCCAATCTGTCTTGAATGTTGCAGCCAGGATCATATTCCTCACCAACCGTTACACCGATGCCTCTACCTTGTGCCCGTCATTGCACTGGTTACCCATTCACTCAATAATTCAATATAAACGTAACACTCTCACCCACAAAGCACTCCATGGATCAGCACCACCCTACGTCTCCTCCCTCATCTCAGTCTACCACACTACCCGTGCCCTCCGTTCTGCTAATGACCTGAGGCTAACATCCTCAATAATCAGAACCTCCCACTCCAAGACTTCTCATGTGCTGCGACAATTCTTTGGAACGCACTACCCAGGATAATTCGAATAATCCCAATCCCCACAGCTTTAAGCGAGCCCTAAAAACACATTTCTTCAGACTGGCCTACCATCTCAACATATTTATCTAACTATCCCTGTGTTGCCCATTCAAAATTTTTACCGTAATCAGGTTCCTGCCATCATGTTCTCACACGCTTTACGCATTTAATAGCCCTCTATGTCTGCACCTTTACACATTCTGTTTGGTTACCGTTTTATACAGCATTACATGAACATCTGATTTCTTACACTATGGCTGGTCCGAACAAGAAAGCAATTGTTACCATCGACCTTTTGTGTCTCCCCTTTTCCTCATAGATTGTAAGCTTGCGAGCAGGGCCCTCATTCCTCTTGGTATCTGTTTTGATCTATGTGTTTATTGTTATGCTGTAATGTCTTTTAGTGTCTGTACAAGTCCCCTCTAAAATGTAAAGGTAAAGTGCTGCGAAATATGTTGGCGCTATAGAAATAAAATGATTACTATTATTATTATTGTTATTATTATGTTAATCATCCAGTCACTGGTATGAAATATTTTGTTATAGCCACATTTACAGAAATTAGGGGTGTCAAATCCAGAACCAGAAAGAAATAGGTCAACAAGATCATGCTTTGAATATGATAAAACCTTGTCTTGTAGGTGAGACACCCAGAATAAGGGTACTTTCCCTTATATCAGTACATATAAAATAAAATATTATGCGCTATCACCAAAAAACCTCATATCATACCCCATATAGTTTTTGAAAGTAAGAAGTGGTTATTAGGGATAAGTGAATAGCTCTGGACAACTCCTAATCCGAATAGCTACAGCGCTTCCCGAATAGCTGCATCGGTAACCTGGATACCTGGAGCGCTCCCGATAATCAGCTGTTCGGTGCCGCAGCTGCACGTGTCGCGGCTGTGTGACAGTCACAATACATGCATGGAGAGCCCAATAAACAGGCAGTCACACAGCCGCGACACCGAACAGTTGATTATCAGGAGCGCTCCAGGTATCCAGGTTACCGATGCAGATATTCGGAAAGCGCTATAGCTATCCAGATAAGGAGGTATCCAAAAGCTAGTCGCTCATCCCTAGTGGTTATGCTTTGTTTATATAGCACAGATAGCATCATCACTGTGCCCATTGGGGCTCCCAACCTACATTACCTATCAGTGTGTCTTTGAAGTGTGGGAGGAAACCAGAAGAAAATACAAACTCCTTGAAGACGTTGTCCTTAGTGGGATTTGAACCCAGGACCCCAGCGCTGCCAAGTAACAGTGCTAACCACTGTGCCACCATGCTGTCCTAGAAGGTGATTAAATGTTGAACTCCTCATCTTCTTGCTCTTTGCTAGAAATAGTAGAAATCAGAGGTCACATACCCTCCCAGTGATAACATGAAGAAAAGCTCCTGTTTTACCCCCTGTGCTGCCTCCTGAATGCTGCACCCCGGATAATCAGCTTGGTTTCATTTAGAAGATATGATTGTGATCAGATTACAATAATTCTAATTCTGGTGCAAGAGAGAAAATAAATGTGAATTGTTGATTTGCAGAGGCTCAGTGCCAGGTCCCGGAAGAGGCAGCTGACTAATGATACTGATGCCTACTGCAGAATAAAAACAGTGATTATTTCAGCGCTGTTTGCTAATATACATTTTTATGCTGTGCTAGCAAAAAGTTAACAGACGTACATCTGTCTCCATATGAATAGCACTGTGATAGCAACCCTGTGACCAAAATCATTGCCCAAAAACTATAGTTATCAGGCTATGCTCACATCTGTGGTAGAAGCTATCACCCCGTTATGAAACCATAGAGTCTGACTGTCACCCATTAGTTATGAAATATAATGGATCTGTCACAAGATCATGGCTTCCATTATAGATGAATGCCATGACTCAAGTGTGAACACAGCCCAAGGTGACATAGAAAAAATGTCGGGATGGTTTGATTTATTCCTTCCGTACATTCATCTTTACTGCAGAACCTTTCAAGTGGGATCCAAATGCTGAATGATTAAGCAGTAATTGTCCTCACGAGCAGTAAGAACCACAGGGGACAGAGAAACGGATCCTCCCCTTCTTAATATGTAGATCTAATGATAGTGTACATAGGAGACCATGACAGGCAGCTGCTCAGGGTTATACAAGGGAGGAAGCTTAATGTGACCCAGTGTCATGTGTGCATCGCCACGAAGATCGTCGCGGTTGCACATTCTGACTTCTCACAGCTGAGTTGCTGTTTCTTTGTGTTTGGCAGTTAGGGAGTTAATTCTGTCTGTGCTCAGTTCTGGGACTGGGTGCAGTTTCTCCCGGCTGCAATTAATTATTTGTTGATTGGTTTCCTTTAAATCTCTGGTTGTCTGTTTTGGGAGTTGCCAGTGAAATTCTTCATGCAGACCACAGATAGGATTGTATCTGTATAGACTTAAGTTAAAGAGCTCCTTAGTTGTTTTAAGCTCACCTTGCTTAGAGTTTAATATCCCAGACCATTTATGTTCCTTCTGTGTTTGAGTGTGTATGCAAGTCTGTGTTTTCTCCAGTCTGTCTTATATTTCTAATCTGTGTATTTAGCAGAGATCAGCCCATATCCCTTTGGTGGTAATCAGAATCCTTCTTAGGACTGATTACAGGGTTCAGGGACTGATAGGAGACAGGGTTAGGCTGGAGACTTGGACCTCTGAACCATTATCAGTACCTCCAAGGTGAGGGATTAGTTAGGACCCCAGTTTAGGGTCAGGTTAGACCCCCGGTCCTCTTCTTTCCTGTGACAGTGTATCAAGTCCTCAAGATTAATCCTGAGTTCAACGGATATCGTGTCAGGTAAATCTATTCTATATTTACATGCTGATGTTGCTAATCTATATGTTGTATAGAGTGTTGTTCTTTTAAGAATAGTTTACTGACATCGTACACATATCATAAGACCGCGTGACATTTTCACTGGCCCATAAAATTATTCCCAGTTGCCATGGATCCAGTAGCCCAGCTGGCTCTGCAGTTGCAGGGATTATCCATGGAGCTGACGGACATTAAGTCCAAAGTTTTGTCTCCTCGGAGCAAACCAGATTTGAACCTAAAGTAGCTCTCCCGGACAGGTTCACTGGTGGGCGAGACAAATTTTTTACCTTCAGGGAAGTATGTAAATTGTATTTTCGGCTTCGGCCTCGATCATCAGGGAGTGAAGAGCAGAGAGTGGGAATTGTTATCTCGCTCCTACAAGGGGACCCTCAATCCTGGGCATTTTCCCTTCCTCCGGGATCCCCGGCTCTACAGTCAGTAGATCGATTTTTTACTGCCCTGGGTTTGGTATATGATGACCCAGATCGGGTCTCTTTTGCTGAGACAAAATTACGTAAGATACAGCAGGGAGATCGTCCGGCGGAGGAATTTGCTTCTGAGTTCCGTAGATGGGCCACAGATACTCAGTGGAATGACCCAGCTCTTAGGAGCCAGTTTTGTCATGGGCTTTCTGACAAATTAAAGGACGTTTTGGCTCAGTATGATTCTCCTCCATCACTGGAGGCTGCTATGGCCCTGGCTATCCGTACTGATAGACGGCTCCGGGAGAGGTGCGAGGTAACTCCGCCCCCTGTTGTTACTCCACCTACTACTAAAGTTCCTTATGTTGAGGTTCCCCTTGTCTGTTCGGAGGAGCCTATGCAGTTGGGAGGGACATCATTTCGTAGGAGGGGATTGGCGGTACGCCGCAGGACTAGAAGGTGTTTCTTTTGCGGGAAAGAGGGACATTTTGTTGGGGGATGTCCGTCCCGTGCCTTGTTGAGCAAGAAGTCGCCGGAAAACTGTTAATCCCAGGTTGTGTGGTGGACGACAACCTGGGAGTATGTATTTCGTCCGCTAGTTCTTCTCAGTTCCTTGTACCAGTGGAGGTGGTGGTTGGTACGAGAGTGGAGAGATTTTCTGTTCTTCTTGATAGTGGGTCCGGGGCTAATCTGGTTGACGCTCAGTTTGCTCAGGCTCAAGGTATGCATCTGAGTGTATTGGTCAAACCGATCCCTATATTCTCCATTGACGCCAGGCCTCTCGGCCAAGGTAGCTTTGTTCATGAGGTTCATAACATTGACCTTCGGGTAGGGGCAATACATAGGGAACTATTATCTTGTTATGTGTTGGAGGGTCTACCTACTCCTATTGTGTTGGGACTTCCTTGGTTGGTTAAACATAACCCTGTGATTAATTGGCAGTCCAGAGAGATAAGCCAATGGGGTGAGTTTTGCAAAAGTAACTGCATGAACACAGTCATCAGTGCGGTCGTGCCTAGTACTTTGCCTCCTTTTTTGGAGGACTTTGGGGATGTGTTCTCTGAGGAGGGGTGTCAGGAGTTGCCTCCTCATCGCGTGTATGACTGCTCTATTAATTTACTTCCTGATGCTAAGTTACCTAAAGCTAGGTTATATAACCTTTCTGGTCCTGAGAGGCAGGCTATGAAAGATTATATTTCGGAAAGTCTGGCCAAAGGGCATATTAGACCTTCATCTTCCCCAGTGGCCGCGGGGTTCTTCTTTGTGAAGAAAAAAGATGGAGGCCTACGCCCTTGCATGGATTTCCGCGAACTTAATCGGATTACTGTTCGAGATCCGTATCCACTCCCTCTGATTCCTGATCTCTTCAATCAAATTGTTGGCGCCAAATGGTTCTCTAAATTGGATCTCAGGGGGGCGTATAATCTGATTAGGATAAAAGAGGGGGATGAGTGGAAAACGGCGTTTAACACGCCGGAGGGACATTATGAGAACCTTGTCATGCCTTTTGGTCTGACTACTGCACCAGCAGTATTCCAACATTTTGTTAATGACATTTTTCGTCATCTGGTGGGGCTGTTTGTGGTCGTATATTTGGATGACATTTTAATTTACTCGCCAGATCTTGTGTCTCACCAGGAGCATGTGAGACAGGTGTTGCAGATCTTGCGAGACAATAAACTATACGCCAAACTGGAAAAGTGTGTATTCGCCGTACAGGAACTTCAGTTTTTGGGTTTCTTGGTGTCAGCCTCCGGTTTCCGTATGGACCCTGAAAAGGTGAGAGCAGTGCTTGAATGGGATCAGCCAGAGGATCTTAAGGCTCTGCAGCGTTTTCTGGGGTTTGCTAACTACTACCGGAAATGTATTTGTAATTTCTCATCTGTTGTCAAACCTCTCACTGACATGACAAGAAAAGGGACGGATTTTTCTAAATGGTCGGACAAAGCTTGCCAAGCTTTTTCCTCTTTGAAAAAATGTTTTGCTTCGGCACCCGTTCTCATCCAACCAGATGCATCACAGCCGTTCGTTGTGGAGGTGGACGCGTCTGACGTAGGGGTGGGTGCAATATTGTCCCAGGGTCCATCACCTGGTAAATGGCATCCGTGCGCTTTCTTTTCTAAGAAATTGTCGTCCGCCGAAAGGAATTATGATATCGGCAATAGGGAACTTTTGGCCATTAAGTTGGCTTTTGAAGAATGGCGTCACTTTTTGGAGGGGGCAGTCCACCCGGTCACCGTCATTACTGATCACAAGAACCTGCTGTATTTGGAATCTGCTAAGCGTCTGAATTCCAGACAAGCTCGATGGTCGTTGTTTTTTACCAGGTTTAATTTTGTTGTCACTTATCGCCCTGGATCTAAGAATGTTAAGGTGGATGCCTTGTCTCGCAGTTTCCCAGGGGCCGGGAAAATGGATGACCCGATTCCTATCCTTCAGGAGGGGGTGGTAGTGTCGGCTGTATGTTCTGAGCTTGAGGAGGAGGTATTAGAGGTTCAGGGGGACGCCCCTGCAGGACCTCCAGGGAGACTGTTTGTCCCAAATCAGTTGAGACAAAAGGTTATTGAGGCACATCATAATTCTGCTTTAGCAGGACATCCAGGGAGTAAGGCTACTTTAGATCTCCTTTCTCGCCGGTTTTGGTGGCCTAACGTTAATAAAGATGTTTTAACTTTTGTCGCGTCCTGTGGGGTTTGTGCTCGCTCTAAGACCCCTCATACCCGTCCGTCTGGGACCCTCTTACCCTTGAAACTTCCGGAGCGTCCATGGACTCATTTGTCTATGGACTTCATCACGGACCTTCCTCAGTCGTCAGGGAAGACTGTCATACTGGTGGTTGTTGACAGGTTCAGTAAGATGGCACATTTCATTGCTCTTCCTGCCCTCCCTAATGCTAAAACTCTGGCGCAGGTGTTCATTGGGGAGATTGTGAGACTTCATGGGTTGCCTTCTGATGTGGTGTCAGATAGGGGGTCTCAGTTTGTGTCCAAGTTTTGGAGGGCATTTTGTTTACGTCGGGGGATGCAATTGTCATTTTCCTCGGCTTTTCATCCGCAGACCAATGGTCAGACAGAGCGTCTGAATCAAAGCCTAGAGACTTATCTTCGGTGTTTTGTCTCAGAGAACCAGGAGGACTGGTCTTCTTTCTTGCCTCTGGCAGAGTTCGCTCTTAACAACAGGCGGAGCGAGTCCACTGGTAAATCCCCGTTTTTTGGGGCATATGGTTTTCATCCCCAGTTTTGTACTTTCAATGGGGGGGCCCTTCTGGGGTTCCTGAGGAGGAGCGTTTCTCGTCGTCACTTGCTTCAGTGTGGAGAGGTGTATTGAATAATCTGAGTGCTATGGGGAACCGTTATAAACGTATGGCTGATAGGAGGAGAGTTTCTGGTCCAGATCTTAATGTGAACGATCTGGTATGGTTGTCTACCAGGAATATAAAACTTAAAGTTCCCTCCTGGAAGCTGGGCCCCAGATTCATCGGGCCGTACAGGATCAGTTCCATAATTAATCCTGTGGCATTTCGTCTGGACCTCCCTCCTACGTTTAAAATTCATAATGTGTTCCACAAGTCATTACTTAAGAGGTACGTGGCACCAGTCATACCATCACCTCTACCTCCTCCTCCAGTGGTGGTCAATGGTAACTTGGAGTTTCAAGTGTCAAAGATCATTGACTCACGTCTGAATCGCCGGTCCCTTCAGTACTTGGTGCATTGGAAGGGGTATGGTCCAGAGGAGAGGACGTGGGTTCCTGCGTCTGACATTAACGCAGATCGTTTGGTGCGGACCTTCCACAGAACTCACCCGGGCAAACCTGGCCCTGAGGGTCCGGAGGCCCCTCGTAGAAGGGGGGTACTGTCATGTGTGCATCGCCACGAAGATCGTCGCGGTTGCACATTCTGACTTCTCACAGCTGAGTTGCTGTTTCTTTGTGTTTGGCAGTTAGGGAGTTAATTCTGTCTGTGCTCAGTTCTGGGACTGGGTGCAGTTTCTCCCGGCTGCAATTAATTATTTGTTGATTGGTTTCCTTTAAATCTCTGGTTGTCTGTTTTGGGAGTTGCCAGTGAAATTCTTCATGCAGACCACAGATAGGATTGTATCTGTATAGACTTAAGTTAAAGAGCTCCCTAGTTGTTTTAAGCTCACCTTGCTTAGAGTTTAATATCCCAGACCATTTATGTTCCTTCTGTGTTTGAGTGTGTATGCAAGTCTGTGTTTTCTCCAGTCTGTCTTATATTTCTAATCTGTGTATTTAGCAGAGATCAGCCCATATCCCTTTGGTGGTAATCAGAATCCTTCTTAGGACTGATTACAGGGTTCAGGGACTGATAGGAGACAGGGTTAGGCTGGAGACTTGGACCTCTGAACCATTATCAGTACCTCCAAGGTGAGGGATTAGTTAGGACCCCAGTTTAGGGTCAGGTTAGACCCCCGGTCCTCTTCTTTCCTGTGACAGTGTATCAAGTCCTCAAGATTAATCCTGAGTTCAACGGATATCGTGTCAGGTAAATCTATTCTATATTTACATGCTGATGTTGCTAATCTATATGTTGTATAGAGTGTTGTTCTTTTAAGAATAGTTTACTGACATCGTACACATATCATAAGACCGCGTGACACCCAGCCATTTAACATCTAACCTCATACTGCTTAGTCCTTATTAAACTCCTTTTTAATGTATATACAGTTCATATAATCCACAGAGCTAATGTCTCCAGATCAATAGCAGCCGAAAGCGATCCATGTTACATCATCTGCTAGAGGCAGGACACACATGAAATATACATGCTGGGTGCCGACATGGCAATCTGCCAGCACACAATCTGTCCAAGGGTATTCTGCACACAGCAGTAATGCCTACGTAGAGAGAAAATTAACGCTGAAGATGATACACAATGTCACATTCAAGGCAGACATCTTATATATGCATTCACTAAGAAAGCCTTTAGGTCACCATGCAAGAAAACACATTGATATTATAAAAACCGGAGTCAATTTAAAAATAAGCATATTAATGATAGATATGGAAGTTAACAGCTTCTGTTATAATGCATAGTAGCAATCATAGGTTTTACTCCCTCCACCCATGCCATTGTGTAATCGTCTTTGTAGCTTTATTCTTTGTCAAGGTTTCTGGTCTGTAATCACAACCTCAGGGCAAGAGGCACTGGCACAGCGGGCAAGCCTTGCCAGGTGGCAGATGAATCAGGAAGGGCAGTGGGCAACATGTGTGGATATATACATGAAGTGTGGATAACTCAGGAGCTGTAGATGTGTAGTCTGCTTCTGACTTGCAGCAAACAAAAGGTTAATGGCTAAGTGGTATTCTACCAGCAGACATACAGTACAGTGGAAAGTAAAAGTGAGGGTACCCCTGGTCAAAATTACTGTTATTGTGAACAGTCAAGCAAGTTGAAGATGAAATGATCTCTAAAAGGCCTAAAGTTAAAGATGACACACTTCCTTTGTATATTAGGCAGAAAAAAAATATATTTTCATATTTTACATTTTAAAAATTACAAATGGAAAATGGGCTGATGCAAAAGTTTGGGCACCCTTGGAGATCTGTGTGCTCAGATAACTTTGACCAAGGTTTCAGATCTTTTTGCATAAAATACAAAGGAAATGTATGGTCAAAGGCAGAGCTATAGGCAATCAGGAAACAAATGGTTAACGCCAGGCAGCAGTATTGTACAGTCAAGCTGAATTCTTGCTTGATTACATACTGTTGCAGCAGCCTTGTAGTGTGAACAGCACCAGTATTAGCAGAAAATAGTTTGTTATGCTGTAGCAGACAAATGGTTCACCGCAGGGCTGAGCCAGGAAGTAGAAGCAGATAAATGATGAACATGTAGGAATTCGCTGGAGATGATTAGCCAGCTGAGAGAAATGTGAGGAAGACTCTTGAAGTACAGGTTTACTGAAGACTGAAACATCACTGGCTAGCTGACTAGGCCTTAAAGACCATCGGTGATTATGTCAAAGATAGTTAGTCAGTACGGACTTACACAGTAGATACTGGCCCTATGTGAAGGAACCAAGAGCCAGTGCCAGAGCCCGGACAGGTGAGTAACAATACCCGTACTGTATATGAACTGGGTGCTGAGACTAAATAAAACTGTTTCCTAGAGTTTCAGCTAAAAATAAAAATGCTGGAGGTCACTGTCATGACTATCATGAGAAACCATTCTGTACTGTGCAGGGCCAGCATGTTGGGATGGCTGGTAATCATTTAACAGGCTCTGTTGGAAGTCAATAAGATACCAAGGGTTTAATAAACTGGGTTCCATTACAATTCCAGAGCAGAGTGCTGCCCAGATGATGGTGACCGCCCAGTGATTGTGCAGGTTCTGTTTAAGGACCTCTCACATGCTTGCTCATTCATATGAAGGGTTAGTGTGTAATTCTATATTACGGATATTATGGCCATTGCATTGATGATTCAAGTACTCTAAAAACGTCAATGGCAGATGCTTCCCAATCACCACTATTAAAATATTCTAGTACTGAAAACTGCTCTTATAATATTATTTATGAATGAAAGCCAAAATATTTTTTAGATTTTATCACAATGGTAGACAAGGGCAATAACTGCTAACATCAAATCTGCTAATAGCACCTCACACCTTGTTCCCCCCACATAGAGGATGGCTATATACTCGGTATAAGAGAATGCTTAGGGAGTCCTGTGGCTTCATTCATACACAGTAACAAGATCGATCCCTAGGTGGCCTGTATGTAATCCAATAACCCGCAGTCCGCTAGTCCTTGAGAGCACAGACCACTCATGCACGTGATTAGTATTGTGTCTTTGACACTGCGTTTTTTGTCTCTGTTTGGCGTGTCATGCTTTAAATAAAGCACTTTTCTTTTTTAAACGTCCTGGTTTTGACATCGTTACTTGCAGATTACAAGCGTTTTTGAAGTATTAAGGCTGAGCGCCCACAATCAGGAATAGTAGCGTCTTGGACACAGCGTATTTTTGCGGTATCCATAACACTGCATTCTAATTACCGCACTTGTGTTTAGGTACATGCGAATTTACTGCATGTAAAGATATTCTATCGTTGAAAATACGCAGCTCCAGATATTCACATGCTGCAGCTCGTAAACCAGCACCGCTGGTGACTTTACACAGTGGTAAATCCCA
Source organism: Oophaga sylvatica (assembly GCA_033576555.1). Classification (NCBI taxonomy): domain Eukaryota; kingdom Metazoa; phylum Chordata; class Amphibia; order Anura; family Dendrobatidae; genus Oophaga; species Oophaga sylvatica. Next base: position 154,162,661 of record JARQOD010000009.1, read on the forward strand.
ACCACTGCGCTTGTAATGTAGAATGCAGCGGTTTGGACGCCGGATCCCACTCCTATGCAGTGACATTATGTAGCTGCACTACTATGCAGTGACGTTGTGTAGCTGCGCTACTATACAGTGACATTATGTAGCTGCACTACTATGCAGTGACGTTGTGTAGCTGCGCTACTATGCAGTGACATTATGTAGCTGCACTACTATGCAGTGACGTTGTGTAGCTGAGCTACTATGCAGTGACGTTGTGTAGCTGAGCTACTATGCAGTGACGTTGTGTAGCTGTGTTACTATGCAGTGACGTTGTGTAGCTGCACTACTATGCAGTGACGTTGTGTAGCTGCACTACTATGCAGTGACGTTGTGTAGCTGCGCTACTATGCAGTGACATTGTGTAGCTGCGTTACTATGCAGTGACGTTGTGTAGCTGCACTTCTATGCAGTGACGTTGTGTAGCTGCACTACTATGCAGTGACGTTGTGTAGCTGTGTTACTATGCAGTGACATTGTGTAGCTGCGTTACTATGCAGTGACGTTGTGTAGCTGCACTTCTATGCAGTGACGTTGTGTAGCTGCGCTACTATGCAGTGACGTTGTGTAGCTGTGTTACTATGCAGTGACATTGTGTAGCTGCGTTACTATGCGGTGACGTTGTGTAGCTGAGCTACTATGCAGTGACATTGTGTAGCTGTGCTACTATGCAGTGACATTGTGTAGCTGCGTTACTATGCGGTGACGTTGTGTAGCTGAGCTACTATGCAGTGACATTGTGTAGCTGTGTTACTATGCAGTGACATTGTGTAGCTGCGTTACTATGCGGTGACGTTGTGTAGCTGAGCTACTATGCAGTGACATTGTGTAGCTGTGCTACTATGCAGTGACATTGTGTAGCTGCGTTACTATGCGGTGACGTTGTGTAGCTGAGCTACATGCAGTGACGTTGTGTAGCTGCGTTACTATGCGGTGACGTTGTGTAGCTGAGCTACTATGCAGTGACATTGTGTAGCTGTGTTACTATGCAGTGACATTGTGTAGCTGCGTTACTATGCGGTGACGTTGTGTAGCTGAGCTACTATGCAGTGACATTGTGTAGCTGTGCTACTATGCAGTGACATTGTGTAGCTGCGTTACTATGCAGTGACATTATGTAGCTGCACTACTATGCAGTGACGTTGTGTAGCTGCGCTACTATGCAGTGACATTATGTAGCTGCACTACTATGCAGTGACGTTGTGTAGCTGAGCTACTATGCAGTGACGTTGTGTAGCTGCGCTACTATGCAGTGACGTTGTGTAGCTGTGTTACTATGCAGTGACGTTGTGTAGCTGCACTACTATGCAGTGACGTTGTGTAGCTGCACTACTATGCAGTGATGTTGTGTAGCTGCGCTACTATGCAGTGACATTGTGTAGCTGCGTTACTATGCAGTGACGTTGTGTAGCTGCACTTCTATGCAGTGACGTTGTGTAGCTGCACTACTATGCAGTGACGTTGTGTAGCTGCGCTACTATGCAGTGATGTTGTGTAGCTGTGTTACTATGCAGTGACGTTGTGTAGCTGCACTACTATGCAGTGACGTTGTGTAGCTGCGCTACTATGCAGTGACGTTGTGTAGCTGCGCTACTATGCAGTGACATTATGTAGCTGCACTACTATGCAGTGACGTTGTGTAGCTGCGCTACTATGCAGTGACATTATGTAGCTGCACTACTATGCAGTGACGTTGTGTAGCTGAGCTACTATGCAGTGACGTTGTGTAGCTGCGCTACTATGCAGTGACGTTGTGTAGCTGAGCTACTATGCAGTGACGTTGTGTAGCTGTGTTACTATGCAGTGACGTTGTGTAGCTGCACTACTATGCAGTGACGTTGTGTAGCTGCACTACTATGCAGTGATGTTGTGTAGCTGCGCTACTATGCAGTGACATTGTGTAGCTGCGTTACTATGCAGTGACGTTGTGTAGCTGCACTTCTATGCAGTGATGTTGTGTAGCTGCACTACTATGCAGTGACGTTGTGTAGCTGCGCTACTATGCAGTGACGTTGTGTAGCTGTGTTACTATGCAGTGACATTGTGTAGCTGCGTTACTATGCGGTGACGTTGTGTAGCTGAGCTACTATGCAGTGACATTGTGTAGCTGTGCTACTATGCAGTGACATTGTGTAGCTGCGTTACTATGCGGTGACGTTGTGTAGCTGAGCTACTATGCAGTGACATTGTGTAGCTGTGCTACTATGCAGTGACATTGTGTAGCTGAGCTACTATGCAGTGACATTGTGTAACTGCGTTACTATGCAGTGGGGTAACACAGCAATCTGTGCTAGGACCGATTCTTTTTAACCTCTTTATTAATGATCTTGAGAATGAGATTGAGAGTAAAGTGTCAGTCTTTGCTGACGACACCAAACTATGTAGGATATTAAAATCTGACTTTGACAGTACAATATTGCACAAACGATCTGGGTAAGATGTTTCAATTGGCAAACACTTGGCAAATGAGGATTAATGTAGATAAATGTGGATTAATGCACCTAGGACATAGTGATCCTATTGCTTCATATATACTAAATAGGAGCATACTTGGGACTACAGAACAGGAGAAGGACTTTGGTATTCTGATTACAAATAAGCTGAGCAGCAGTACTCAATGTCAAGCAGCAGCTGCAAAAGCAAACAAGATTTTAGGATGTATAAAAAAAAGAGATAAAATCCCGCAATCCCAACGCATTATTACCCTTTATAAAACACTGGTGAGGCCACATCTAGAATATGGGATCCAGTTTTAGGCTCCACATTTAAAAAGGATACTCAGAAATTAGAGTCAGTGTAAAGGCGAGCAACTAGATTATTACCAGGGATGGAGGCCTGAAAGGTTGGAAAAGTTGGGCTTGTTTAGTTTAGAAAAAAAAGCAGCCTCAGAGGGGATCTCATTTATTTGTATAAATATATGTGTTGTGTGGCCGGTACAGAGGACTTGCAAAAGACTTATTCCTTTCAAAGACCATACTAAGGAGTAGGGGGCACTCATTACAGGCGGAAGAAAGGCGATTCTGACAGCTAAATAGGAAAGGGTTCTTTACAGTTAGAGCAGGCAGAATGTGGAATGCCAACCACAAGAGGTAGTAATGGCAGATATTATCACAGCTTTTAAAAATGGCTGGATGATTTCCTCAATACACATAACATTGTGGGTTATAGATAATTTAGTGATAAAAATTACATAATTGATGGAGAAAGGTTGAACTTGATGGACTTAGTTCTTCTTTCAACTTATGTAACTATATGTTTGCAAAACAGGTTAAAAGTTGCTGATCGCTGTGGATCCATTGCTGGAGATACCAAAGAATGAAAGAGACGGTCCAAAGTCAAGCATGCGCATGTGACAGTTGAGCAAGAGCTTTGTAATGTCACTTCATACAAAGTCAGTGAGAATAACGCAGCCAAATACATGACTCCACTTTTGCACCATAGTGGTGAAGCAGATAACAATTATGTGCTTTATTTGTACGTTCTGTGGGCCTGAAGTCTGCAAAGTGAAACTGTGGCAATTCATGGACACATGTGAAAACGTTTTTGCCACATGGCTCCAGAATTTCATCACAATATGTACAGGCCATTTTAGTTTGTCAAAGAAGCATGAAATTAAAAGATGACTTGTCATGTTCCCAAATTAATGAAAATGACAACAGGTGACGAACTTGAGGCACTCTGTCACTTTTCAATTAACGCTCATGTTGAGTGGCCCGAGGAGAGTAATCTCAATAGACCCCAACATCTGAAGATGATAATGCCGTTTCCTGTAAAGTCTCCTTGATCCCCTCTCATTGCTAACAGAGGGCAAAGGACCTCATGAGATGAGTCTTTTCTGTTCTGACACTGCCTTGTTTGGAGAGTGGGAGATGGGCTCTGGTTTACGGCGGGCGTATAGATCAATTATGCTCCTCCTCCTCACTATGCTCCCCTCCATCGGCCTCAAGGACACCGTTCTCTTCTGATTCTCCTACCTCTCTGATCGCTCCTTCACTGTATCTTTTGCTGGCTCCTTCTCTCATTTTCCCCTTACTGTTGGGGTTCCTCAAGGATCAGTTCTAGGCCCTCTCCTCTTTTCCTTGTATACTGCATCTATTGGACAATCAGTAGATTTGGTTTCCAGTACCATCTCTGTGCTGATGACACCCAATTATACACTTCTCCTGACATCACGCCTGCATTATTACAAAACAACAGTGATTGTCTTACTGCTGTCTCCAACATCATGTTCTCCCTCTATCTGAAACTGAACCTGTCAAAAACTGAACTCCTTGTGTTTCCTCCCTCTACCAACCTACCTCTGCCGGACATTGCCATTTCTGTGCGCAACATGCCCGCTGTCTTGTTGTCATATTTGATTTAGATCTTTCATCCACCCCTCACATCCGATCACTGGCTCGCTCTTGTTATCTGCACCTCAAAAACATTTCTGGAATTCGACTTTTTCTAACTTTCGACTCTGCAAAAGCTCTTACTGTAGCTCTTATTCATTCTCGTCTGGACTATTGTAACTCTCTACTAATCATCTCCCTCTTACTAAACTGTACCCTCTCCAATCTATCTTGAGTGCTGCAGCCAGGATCATATTCTTCACCAACCGCTACAACGATGCCTCTACCTTGTGCCAGTCATTGCACTGGTTATCCATCCACTCCAGAATTCAATATAAACTTATCACTCTCACCCACAAAACACTCCATGGCTCAGCACCACCCTACATCTCCTCCCTCATCTCAGTCTACCACCCTACCAGTGCCCTCCATTCTGCTAATGAAATAAGATTAACATCCTCAATAATCTGAATCTTCCACTGCCGTCTACAAGACGTCTTGCGTGCTGCACCAATTCTTTGGAATGCACTACCCAGGACAATTTGATTAATCCCCAATAACCACAGTTTTAAGCGTGCCCTAAAAACACATTTCTTCAGACTGGCCTACCGCCTCAACATATTTATCTAACTATCCCTGTGTTGCCCATTCAAAATGTCCTTCATAACCAGGATTCTTGTATCGTCTGTTCTCACACCCTTTCTGCATTTAAAAGCCCTCTGTCTGTACTTTTACACGTACTGGTTGGTTACTTGTTCATGCAGCATTACATGAACACCAGATTTCTTACACTTTGGCTGGTCCGTACAATAAAAGCAATTGTTACCATCCACCTTTCATGTCTCCTCTATTTCCTCATAGATTGTAAGCTTGCAAGCAGGGCCCTCATTCCTCTTGGTATCTGTTGATCTATGTGATTATTGTTACGCTGTAATGTCTTTATTGTCTGTGCAAATCCCCTCTAAAATGTAAAGAGCTACGGATATGCTGGCACTATAGAAATAAAATTATTATTATTATTATTAAATGTGTGCTGTCCGATTTTTACTGCTTTGTTCAGATGAATGATTTTTTTTTCGGTCTGAGTGTCCGTGAGAAAAAAATTACAGCATGCACTACTTTCATCCACATTTCGGATGAGTCTCACCCATTCAAGTCTTTGGGTGGATAAAAAAAATGTATCTCACACGCAACATCCAAGTGGCATCAGATTTTTACAGATACAGTTCTATTACTGCATAAACCTAGAAAAAATTTATTTGATTATGTAAATTTTTTTTATGTAGTTGTGAAAACAGATAGCACATAGATGTCACATGGACATCACATGGACGTAAAAACACATGGATAGAACACGGATAACAATCGCATAAAAATTTGTTGAAAATCGTCTGATTTTTCTTATGTTCGTCTGCAGCCATCCTTATTTGGAATGTGACCGCAGCATGCTTGGAGTATTGTGAGCAGTCGGTGTAACAGTCCCCTGCACCGCACTGATGACTGGAAGCATGCGGCTGCAGGGAGAATATAACTGTATTTTCTCCCTGTAACCACTGCTTCAGTAAGGCAGTCAGACATGCTTGAAATGCAGATTACTGCTATATCTGCAGGTAAATAGTGTTTATGGAGGTGTTGAGTTAGAACTTTGGTATTTTTATGGCTAGTGAACTTAACTTTAGTAACCGGAATCAGGCAGCTGCTGTCAGTGTAAATAGATTTAGTGTTCCACCAAAATGGGCCTAAATGCACAAGATAAGAAAACTAATCTAACTTAACAATAATCACTAGTACAGTTTTGGCAATACATGGATAAAATATTTATTTATTCAATCAACCATTCTAAAAATTGTATCTTGTACGACCACCAGAAGGGTAGCAGATAACTGTAACTACAATCTAATGCAAGGAATGCGTCATAAACTGCAGTGTGCTGATAAGTGCCATATGTTCCACTGATTTGATATTACCATGTATGACATAGTTCTTCAAAAATATTTAGAATTGAGAGTCCTCAGTGGTTGATGCCTTTTAATGGCTAACTGAAAAGATGGTAACAAATTGCAAGCTTTCGAGACTACTCAGGTCTCTTCATCAGGCAAAGACTAATACAACATCTGAAGAATCACATATTTATACACAACACAGCACGGAAGTAATGCAATAGATAAGACAAGTGACGTAAAGCAGAACTGTCAATATGGGAGAGGGATGAACAGTTGTGGCAATAAATATTGGACCAGTTCATAGATAAGGAGTGTGAAAGTTTTATTGCCCTCTGATTGGGGTCTGGTAATGTTTTGTGATGCTCCACCGGGCTCTTAGGAGCAAATTCCTTAATTGATGTAAAAGGCCATAAATCCATGCGATATGTTCATTCCAGCATTGAGAGTGTCAAAGGTCGTCATCATTTTGTATTCACAAACTCTCCTTTGTCTCTGAGATGTGAAATTACCTTTCAATACAAGTAATTTCATGTCCATCCTACTATGACCGGGGATACAAAAATGTTTGGCCACAGGTAGATCCATTCTCTTTTCTCTTATTGTGTGGCAATGAGAATTCATCCTTGTTCTCAGTTTTTGCCCTGTCTCTCCCACATACAGACCCCCAGTTGGACATTCGGTACATATAATTAGGTACACCACATTAGATGTGATGCAGCTGAAAGTACCTGGGATCTTGTAGTCCTGATGTGAGTTGGGGATCTTTATCTTGTCCGAGGTCATTATAAATGGGCAGGTTTTACATTTTTTCTTGTTGCAAGGAAAGGTTCCTGCAGCTGTTGGGGAGGACAGGGAGCTTCTGACAATGATGCTTCTTAGATTTGGCGGCTGCCTAAAACACAGTAGTGGGGGTCGGGAAATATGGATTGTAATCGGGCATCTTTTTGAAGTAAAGGTTGTAATTTCCATGCAGCTCCTGTTAGCACCTCCAGATTTGGATTGTAGGTGACCACTAGAGGCACCCGGTTATTTTCATCTTTAGTTTTGTAATGTAGCAGGTGATCCCTTGATATTCTGGTGGCTCTTGTAATTTGGTTTTCAATTGTTCTTGGATGGTAGCCCTGATTTAAAAAAGGTCTTTCTGAGGTGACCAAGGTGTTCATCTCTGTCCATGGGGTTGGAACATATACGGTTGTATCTGATGGCTTGGCTGTAGATAATAGAGTTTTTTATGTGTTTTGGATGAAAACTGTCCAATTTAAGGTATGTTGGACGGTTGATTGGCTTCTGATACAGGGATGTCTCTATTTCATTGCTCTTTAGCTTAATGATGGTGTCCAAAAAGTTAATTTCAGTGCTGGAGTAGTTGAGTGTTAAGTTGATGGTGGAATGAAATTGGTTGAACTGTTCGTGGAATGTCTTTAGCTGTGGCTCAGACTCCGTCCAGATGATTAAAATGTCATCAATGTAGCGGTAGTAGGCCCGAGGCCTGATGGAATACGAGGACAAAAAGTCGCTTTCAAGCTTGGCCATGAAAAGATTTGCATACTGTGGAGCCATTTTACTTCCCATCGCTGTGCCAGTCTCCTGTAGGGCAATAAAACTTTCACACTCCTTATCTATGAACTGGTCCAATATTTATTGCCACAACTGTTCATCCCTCTCCCATATTGACAGTTCTGCTTTACGTCACTTATCTTATCTATTGCATTACTTCTGTGCTGTGTTGTGTATAAATATGTGATTCTTCAGATGTTGTATTAGTCTTTGCCTGATGAAGAGACCTGAGTAGTCTCGAAAGCTTGCAATTTGTTACCATCTTTTCAGTTAGCCATTAAAAGGTATCAACCACTGAGGACTCTCAATTCTAAATATTTTTCTATCTACTGGCTAACATGGTACAAATATATACATCTTTCCTGTATAGTTCTTCAATACAGATAAGTATTAGGCTAAGTGCACACGTTCAGGAATGTGTGCAGAATTTTCCTGAGCAAACCGGACTTTTTTCGCGTTTTTACCGCAATTTTTCCCTGAACTTTCTAGGTCAATAATATAGCGGGAAAAACGATAGAATTACGCGAAATTAATGAACATGTTGCTTCTTTGTCCGCGATGCGTTTTTTTCACGGAAAAAAACGTACCATGTGCACAAAAATTGCGGAATTCATTCTTAATAATAGGATGCTTTATTCATGCGTTTTTTATGCGTTTTTTGCCGTGAAAAAACGCAAAAAAAAACGCAAATAATCCTGAACGTGTGCACTTAGCCTTAGAGTTTAGCAAAAAGATTTGCAGGATCCTAGTTCAGTGGCTACATCAGTAGTCAATGGCCACCAGATCAGAGCCCTGTAAACCTCCTCCTACCTGCCAGCATACCCAGTGCCTCTTCTGATTAGCAGCCCCAGTGCTCTGTCATTATTGAAGCATCATGCACATATGTCATCGTACCAGGTCTATGAATCAGAAGAAGATTCGGAGGTGCCAGCAGGCAGGAGGAGGTTCACAGGGCTCTGGTTCCATGGGTACACACTACCAATGTGGCTGCTGGCCCAGAGTACTGAGAATCTTTTGGTCAACATTAGTAAATAATTCTAGGGCCGTGTTATTCATTTGCAATTTTCTTTTTTTGTCTTGTGGTTTTTAGTATTTTTGCGTCAAACTCATCAAATGGAGTATAGAAGGTTCATGAATTTGTTGCAAAATAAAAAAAATGCTCCTTTAAATTGTTGCTCGTAAGTCTTCAACTTTGCCAAAGTAAAAAATCCATCAAAAACCTTAGAGGCAGAGACTGGAGTAAGATGAGTCATAAAAATGCGACATTTGGACAAAGTTGCATTTCATAATTCTGTCTAAAGCAGCAAAGTAGTAGCTGGGGAGAAAAAAAAAGAAAGAACTTCAGAAATAGCGCAAAACTTCTACAGAATAAGACGCACATACTAAAGCCACTAATAAAGAGTTACTCCAGACAACATGACACTGCAATGATGAATCGGGGCCGCAATGTCACTTCTACAACTCACTCTGTTGTCTAATTTCAGTAAGAGAACGCCTCTGTAACATAACTCTGGACTTACTTGTAAGAGAAACCTTTATCTTTGTTCTTGCCACTAAAACTTGAAAGTACACAGATAAACATAATGACAAGGATTTGATACAATGTGTATAATCCTAGCGTATTCTGTAACTCTGCCCCATCAGTGGTGTTACTCTCATTGCTCTTCCCCATTGTAGGAATACAACAAGTCCTTAACGTTGATGCGAACGGACGTAATTTGGAGCAATAAGGAAGTCTACATTTGACATTAGATTATCAATGGCCATTAATGGCAGCCTAAAGCCCCCGTCACACACAGCGATCTTGCTAGCGAGATCGCTGCTGAGTCACTAGTTTTGTGACGCAACAGCGATCTCCCCAGCGATATCGCTGTGTGTGACATTCAGCGACGATCAGCCCCCCTGCTGGGTATCGCTGATTGTCGCTGAATGTCCTGGACATTTTTTTGATCATTGGTCTCCCGCTGGCCAGCACGCATCACTGCGTGTGGCAGGCAGGAGACCAGCGATCAGCTGGTAACCAAGGTACACATCGGGTTTCCAGGTGCCGCGCAGCGCCTGCAAACACGATGTGTACCTTGGTTATCAGCTCCTGCATCAGCAGGCTGGTATCCAACGTACACTGCGGGTAACAAAGCAATGTTACCCGCAGTGTCGCTGTGCTGATCGCTGCCTGAGCTGCCTATTTGGCAGCTCAGCAGCAATCATGTAGCGACACACCAGCGATCCTGACAAGAGCATATCGTTGTCGGGATCGCTGGTGTGTCGCTATGTGTGACGGGGCCCTAAGGGCTCATGCAGACATACAGCAACACCTGCACATACAACCGCAAAGGAATAGGGCTAAGTAACAGAACATGTGAAAAAGACTTGGGTATACTAATAGATCACAGACTGAACAGTGTGATGCAGCAGCAAAAAAAGCAAATGCAATTCTAGGATGTATCAACAGAAGCATACAGTCTAGATCACGTGAGGTCATTATTGCCCTCTACTCCTCTTTGGTCAGACCTCATCTGGAATACTGTGTCCAGTTTTGGGCACCACATTTTAAAAAAGACATCAACAAACTGGAGCAAGTTCAGAGAAGAGCCACCAGAATGGTGACCGGTCTGCAAACCATGTCCTATGAGGAACGGTTGCAGGATTTGGGAATGTTTAGCTTGCAAAAAAGAAGACTGAGAGGAGACTTAATAGCTGTCTACAAATATCTCAAGGGCTGTCACATTGTAGAAGGATCATCTTTATTCTCATTTGCACAAGGAAAGACTAGAAGCAATGGGATGAAACTGAATGGGAGGAGACACAGATTAGATATTAGAAAAAACTTTTTGACAGTTAGGGTGATCAAGGAGTGGAACAGACTGCCACAAGAGGTGGTGAGTTCTCCTTCAATGGAAGTCTTCAAACAGAGGCTGGACAGACATCTGTCTGGGATGATTTAGAGAATCCTGCTTTGAGCAGGGGGTTGGACCAGATGGCCCAGGAGGTCCCTTCCAACTCTACTATTCTATGATTCTAATGCATGGACTGGCCGCAGGGCTCCAGACCAGAGTGTGATGGCTTCATATAATTCTATGATGCTGACACGCTTAGGTCAGAAGATCCATTGCCAATACATGCAATATGGTCCAAGCTTGGACAGTGTTACATGGACATCTGCATGAGCCCTAATGTCAACTGTAGCATCGGCGTCCCTGCCTTCTGCCAGGCAGGGACGCTGTTCCCCTGTGACAGCGTCCTCTGCCAGGCAGGGACGTCGCCCCCCTTACCCGCGCTCAGCGTCCTCCTTCCGCCCTGCTGGGGCCGCGCGCTCCTTCCCTGCTGCTGGACTTAGGGCGCGCGCCCGCGCCCTCCCCGCTCTTAAAGAGGCCGCGCGCATCTTTCAAAAAGGTCCCCGGCCAATGCCGGAGGACTCCACCCTATATAAAGTACTTCCTCCTTAATGGAGGTGCCCGAGCAATGTTGTTGTTGCACTGTTTACTCTGCTTCAGCCCTCAGGGTCCGTTACCAGTTACCTGCCTGTTTCCTGCCAGTTTGCTGTCTGCTATCTGCCTGCAAGCCTGCCTGGAGGTTCGGCCGTCACATGCGGTGACCATCGGCAATTCCAGAGACTCTCGCCTGCTCACTTGGAGGCGCTCATCTGCCATCTGACTGCAAGCCCACTGAAGGTTCGGCCATCACCTGCGGTGTTCATCGGCTGTTCCAGAGACTCTCGCCTGCTCACTTGGGGCGCTCATCTGTCATCTGCCTGCTAGCCTACCGGGAGGCTCCACCGTCTCAGGTCGTATATACCTGTCCAGTCAAAGACTGCCCCGGCCCCTTGCCTGCCTGTTTATCCAGAGACTGCCCCGGTCACTTGCTGTGACTTCCTGCCTGTCTAACCAGAGACTGCCCCGGTCATGCGTGACTTCCTGCCTGTTACCAGAGACTGCCCGGTCACTTGCTGTGACTTCCTGCCTGTCTAACAGAGACTGCCTGGTCACTTGCTGTGACTTCTGCTGTCTAACAGAGACTGCCCCGGTCACTTGCTGTGACTTCCTGCCTGTCTAACCAGAGACTGCCCCGGTCACTTGCTGTGACTCCTGCCTGTCTAACCAGAGACTGCCCCGTCACTTGCTGTGACTTCCTGCCTGTCTAACCAGAGACTGCCTCGGTCACTGCGTGCTCCTGCTGTCTACCAGACTGCCCGTCCTGCTGTACTTCCTGCGTCACAGAGACTGCCTCGGTCACTTGCCGTACCGCCTGCTACCCAGAGACTGCCCGGTCATTGCGTACACCGCTGTTAACCAAGACTGCCTCGGTCACTTGCTGTGACTTCCTGCCTGTCTAACCAGAGACTGCCCCGGTCACTTGCCGTGACTACCCGCCTGTCTAACCAGAGACTGCCCCGGTCACTTGCCGTGACTACCCGCCTGTCTATCCAGAGACTGCCCCCGTGACTTGCAGTGACTTCCTATCCGTCTCCCCGGGCGCCACCCGCTCCTTTACAAGGAAAGCCTCCTTGTATAATAAAGCTCAGAGGTTCCGCCTCCCAGACCCATTACATCAATTTTTTACACTTTTTTTTCCCAGGGATAAAAACAATTAGACAGATTGGAAAGGTGTATTCCAATCTATCTTCGAACATTCAACTGTTCTAGCCAATGGATATGGAATGGTTCTTATCACTTTTACGCATCATCTTTCCAAAATGTATTTGAATGCGCAAGGTAATGGGGGAATCTGTGGGGTTATTTCAGGGGTGGACATACAGTGGGTCCAGAAAGTATTCAGACCCCTTAAAATTTTTCACTCTTTGATTCATTGCAACCATTTGGTAAATTCAAAAGTTCATTTTTTCTCAAAGTATTGTGGTGTGCATGTCTCGGCGCACTTTGGTTGGAGGGGCAGAGATGTGTGCCTGTGTAAGAGCATGATGTAGGACACTGTGTGGATGACAAAGAACATGTCATCCACATGAAGCAGGGAAGGAGGATGGAGATCACAAAAAGAGAGGAGTCGCCGGATCAAGACCAGAGACGCCCAACGGACAGGACCGCCCCGTAGGTGAGTATAATAAAAGCTATTTTTTGTTTTATGCAGAGCTGATTGGAGACATACAGTGGGTACAGAAAGTATTCAGACCCCTTTAATTTTTTACACTCTTTGTTTCATTGCAGCCATTTGATAAATTCAAAAGAGTTTATTTTTTTTTCTCATTAATTTACACTATGCACCCCATGTTGACTGAAAAAAAACAAGAAATGTAGAAATTTTTGCAAATTTATTAAAAAAGAAAAACTGAAATATCACATGGTCATAAGTATTCTTTCAGACCCTTTGATCAGTATTAAGTATAGGCACCCTTTTGAGCTAGAACAGCCATAAGTCTTGCGAATGATACAAGTTTTTCACACCTGGATTTGGGGATCCTCTGCCATTCTTCCTTGCAGAACCTCTCCAGTTCCGTCAGGTTGGATGGTGAATGTTGGTAGACCGCCATTTTCAGGTCTCTCCAGAGATGCTCAGTTGGGTTTAGGTCAGGGCTCTGGCTGGGCCAATCAAGAATGGTCACAGAGTTGTTCTGAAGCCACTCCTTTATTATTTTAGCTGTGTGCTTAGGGTCATTATCAAGTTGGAAGGTGAACTTTCGGCCAAGTCTGAGGTCCAGAGCACTCTGGAAGAGGTTTTCATCCAGGATACCTCTATACTTGGCCGCATTCATGTTTCCTTCAATTGCAATCAGTTGTCCTGTCCCTGCAGCTGAAAAACACCCCCATAGCATGATGCTGCCACCATCATGTTTCACTGTTGGGGTTGTATTGGGCAGATGATGAGCAGTGCCTGGTTTTCTCCACACATACCGATTAGAATTATCACCAAAAAGTTCTATCTTCATCTCATCAGACGAGAGAATCTTATTTCTCATAGTCTGGGAGTGTGTTTTTAGCAAACTCTATGTGGGCTTTCATATGTCTTGCACTGAGGAGAGGCTTCCGGCGGGCCACTCTGCCATGAAGGCCTGACTGGTGGAGGGCTGCAGTGATAGTTGACTTTGTGGAACTTTCTCCCATCATCCACTGCATCTGTGGAGCTCAGCCACAGTAATCTTGGGGTTCTTTACCTCTCTCACCAAGGCTCTTCTCCCACGATTGCTCAGTTTTGCTGGATGGCCAGGTCTAGTAAGACTTCTGGTGGTCCCAAACTTCTTCCATTTAAGGATTATGGAGGCCACTGTGCTCTTAGGAACCTTGAGTACTGCAGAAATTCTTTTGTAACCTTGGTCAGATCTGTGCCTTGCCACAATTCTGCCTCTAAGCTCCTTGGCCAGTTCCTTTGACTCCATGATTCTCATTAGGTCTGACATGCACTGTGAGCTGTGAGGTCTTATGCAGCTCTGGCAAAAATTAAGAGACCACTGCACAGTTTTATAAAAATCAGCTTCTCTACATGTCTGACAGCCATTCCATTCCAGTGTCAGTTGAATTCCAACCAGAGTACACCTCATTCTACTTAATGTGCTTCTGATTAGGTGATCACCTGAACCAAATCTTATTTAACAAATAAAAGTATAAAAAAAACCTGCTGTGGTGTTCACAATCCTCATGCAATAGGACAAGCTGGACGGCAAAACAAGTGCTAGTAATATCCCAAAAGTAATAGGAATGAAAAAAAAAACTTTTAACCATGCCAAAGGAGTTGAAAAGAAAAGTCATGAGTGTGGAAAAGAAGGGCTCAATTCTGGCTTTACAAGTAGAGGGATACAGTGAGCATCTTGTTGCCTCCATCCTTACAATTTCTAAGACAGCAGTCCTTTACAACAACGTCAAGCAGCAGACATTGGGGACAACAAAGCTACAGATCGGCAGAGGGCGAAAACGACTCTCCACTGACCGGGATGACTGTCACCTTATTCAAATGTCACTCACCAACTGCAGGATGAAATCAAGTGACCTACAAAAGGAATGGCAAATGGCAGCTGGGGTGAAGTGAACGGCAAGAACAGTTCGTAACAGGATCCTAGAGGCAGGGCTCAAGTCATGTAAAGCTAGAAAAAAGCCTTTCATAAAAGCGAATCAAAGTAGAGCCAGGCTGAAGTTTGCCAAAGACCATAAGGATTGGACTATAGAGGACTGGAGTAAGGTAATCTTCTCTGATGAGTCTAATTTTCATCTTTAACCAACACCTGGTCGTCTAATGGTTAGACGGAGACCTGGAGAGGCATAGAAGCCACAGTGTCTTGCACCCACTGTGAAATTTGGTGGAGGATCTGTGATCTGGGGATGCTTCAGCAAGGCTGGAATTGGGCAGTTTAATCTTTGCGAAGGACGTATGAATCAAGCTGCATACAAGGTTATCCTGGAAAAACAGTTGATTCCTTCTGCTCAGGCAATGTTCCCCAACTCTGAGGACTGTTTTTTCCAGAAGGACAATGTGCCATGCCACACAGGTAGGTCAATCAATGTGTGGATGAAGGACCACATCAAGTCCCTGTCATGGCCAGCCAAATCTCCAGACCTGAACCCCATTGAAAACCTCTGGAGTGTAATCAAGAGGAAGATGGATAGTCACAAGCTATCAAACAAAGAAAAACTGCTTAAATTTTTGTACCAGGAGTGGCATACGATTACCCAAAAGCAGTGTGAAAGTCTGGTGGAAAGCATGCCAAGACGCATGAAAGCTGTGATTAAAAATCATGGTTATTCCACAAAATATTGATTTCTGAACTCTTCCTGAGTTAAAACATTAGTATTGTTGTTTCTAAATGATTATGAACTTGTTTTCTTAGCATTATTTGAGGTCTGCAAGCACTGCATTTTTTTTGTTATTTTGACCATTTCTCATTTTCTGAAAATAAAGACAAAATTTATTGCTTGGAAATTCGGAGACATGTTGTCAGTAGTTTATAGATTAAAAGAGCAATTTACATTATGCTCAAAAATATACCTATAAAGAGAAAAATCAGACATACTGAAAATTTTGCAGTGGTCTCTTAATTTTTGCCAGAGCAGTATAGACAGGTTTACCTTTACAAATCAAGTCCTATCAGTTTAATTAAACACAGCTGGACTCCAATGAAGGCGTAGAACCATCTCAAGTAGGATCACAAGGAAATGGACAGCATGTGACGTAAATATGAGTGTCTGTGCAAAGGGTCTGAATAATTATGACCATGTGATATTTCAGTTTTTCTTTTTCAATAAATTTGCAAAAATTTCTACATTTCAGATTTTTTCAGTCAAGATGGGGTGCAGAGTGTACATTAATGAGAAAAAATTAACTTTTTTTGCATTTATCAAATGGCTGCAATGAAGCAAAAAGTGAAAAATTTAAAGGGGTCTGAATACTTTCCGAATTCACTGTACCATTGGTGCAACCTGTGCAGACGCACAGAGGCCCAAGAGGTACGGGGCCCATTTTTATCTCCAAAGCAATTGGAATTGGGCATTATGATGATCTACTGGACTGCAAAGGGCATATACATTGTTTTTGAATTTGTCATATCCTGTGACTTGTAGTATTGTGACCTAAGTAAAAGCCGCCACACACATTAGACTAGCGTTAACAGAAGATTAGTCTAATGTGTAGGGGGTGAGAAGTTGATTGGGCATGTCCAATTTTGAACTGTCATTCACTTTGATCTCCCAAAGGTAAACTTTTACCAGACATCTCTGGCGACGACTTTCTCATAGACAACACAGGCGCGCTTGATTGAAAGATTGCTCCTGTTTATGAGCAAGCAGAGACAGTTGTCAGTTAAACAATCTGCCAAAAATGTTTTCGGCCAACAGCTATATAATGTGTATGGCTGGTTTAACACTGCATTGGCTCAATAATAGTTTGTTAGTTGTGAAACCAAAGAGACACCTCAGCTGTGTTTTCTGCTGACCTGGATGTCTGATGAGAACATAGCATGAATATCTTGCCCACAAGAGGTCATGTACTCTACTGATGGTAGGAGATGTGTCAGGTGAAAGCTCTTTGCTATTTAGCCCTAGGCTCAAACCGCAAACATATATAAGGAATTCCTGTAAACCGAGGACTGACGCAGCACTACTACAGGATTGAGAAATCAATTTTAAGACTGAGTTATTGATAGGTGATTCCTGCAGACTGCACAGCTTGTCATCTAGTGAGTGAGGACCTGTATAGGTCAGCAGAAGTACGTAATATAAATACAAGCCTGTCGTGGGCACAAGGCACATGGGTGATACAACAGTCCGCACAGATACAGGTTGCTACATTTTTTCTACTGTAGGTATATAATTTTCATATGGTGGAGGTATAAATGAAACGGTGAAGTTCAGAGACAGCTTGTAACTCCATTCATTCAGTAACCAGCCGATGAATACCGACTTGTCTACAGTCATGGCCAAAAGTTTTGAGAATGACACAAATATTAATTTTTACAAAATCTACTGCTTCACTTTTTCTAATGGCAATTTGCATATACTCCAGAATGTTATAAAGAGTGATCAGCTTAACAGCAATTACTTGCAAAGTCAATATTTGGCTAGAAAATGAACTTTATCCCCCAAAACACATTTCAACATCATTGCAGCCCTGCCTTAAAAGGACCAGCTAACCTCTTTTCAGTGATTGCTCCATTAACACAGGTGTGGGTGTTGATGAGGACATGGCTGGAGATCAATCTGTCATGATTAAGTAAGAATGACACCACTGGACACTTTAAAAGGAGGCTGGTGCTTGGCATCATTGTTTCTCTTCTGTTAACCATGGTTATCTCTAATGAAACACGTGCAGTCATCATTGCAATGCACAAAAATGACCTAACAGGGAAGAGTATCGCAGCTAGAAAGATTGCACCTCAGTCAACAATCTATCGCATCATCAAGAACTTCAAGGAGAGAGGTTCCATTGTTGCCAAAAGGGCTTCAGGGCGCCCAAGAAAGACCAGCAAGCGTCAGGACCGTCTCTTAAAAGTGTTTCAGCTGCGGGATCGGGCTACCAGCAGTGCAGAGCTTGCTCAGGAATGGCAGCAGGCAGGTGTGAGTGCATCTGCACGCACTGTGAGGCGGAGACTCTTGGAGCAAGGCCTGGTCTCAAGGAGGGCAGCAAAGAAGCCACTTCTCTCCAGAAAAAACATAATGGACAGACTGATATTCTGCAAAAGGTACAGGCAGTGGACTGCTGAGGACTGGGGTAAAGTTACTTTCTCTGATGAATCCCCTTTTCGATTGTTTGGGACATCAGGAAAACGCCTCATTCGGAGAAGACAAGGTGAGCGCTACCACCAGTCTTGTCTCATGCCAACTGTTAAGCATCCTGAAACCATTCATGTGTGGGGTTGCTTCTCAGCCAAGGGAATCGGCTCTCTCACAGTCTTGCCTAAAAACACAGCCATGAATAAAGAATGGTACCAGAATGTCCTCCAAGAGCAACTTCTCCCAACCCTCCAAGAGCAGTTTGGCGATCAACAATGCCTTTTCCAGCATGATGGAGCACCTTGCCATAAAGCAAAGGTGATAACTAAATGGCTCAGGGAACAAAACATAGAGATTTTGGGTCCATGGCCTGGAAACTCCCCAGATCTTAATCCCATTGAGAACTTGTGGTCAATCATCAAGAGACGAGTGGACAAACAAAAACCTAAAAATTCTGACAAAATGAAAGCATTGATTGTGCAAGAATGGACCGCTATCAGTCAGGATTTGGTCCAGAAGTTGATTGAGAGCATGCCAGGGAGAATTGCAGAGGTCCTGAAGAAGAAGGCTCAACACTGCAAATATTGACTTGCTGCATTAACTCATTCTAATTGTCAATATAAGCTTTTGTTACTCATATGTTTGCAATTATTATATTTCTGTCTGTGATAAAAACATCTGTCAAACACACAAAAAAACCAGAGGGCAACAGATCATGTGAAAATATAATATTTGTGTCATTCTCAAAACTTTTGGCCATGACTGTAATGCACCTGCATACAAAGTCTATGACATTTCTTCAGATATTTTTTTAACGTTTTGTTCCATATAGTATTTTAACATAAATTGAAAAAATGCACATTTCACGAGTACCAGTCCTATTTTGCAAAATAGAAAAATCTAATTTAAACTCCATAATAGAGTTGAGCGAAACAAGGTCGGCCAGATTAAAAAATCGCCGACTTTCGCTAAAGTCGAGTTTCGCCGAGCGAAACCCGACCATAGCGTGCAGTCGGCCATGCGGTTGTCGACCCGAGCGCCAAAGTCGGTTTCCCCAGAATGCTTGCAGGCGCCTTTTCTCAGCCAATGAACAAGAACGTACACTTAGGGCAACGAGATGACATAGGCAGCATCCACCATCATCTTAGAGAAGGGCATTGCAGTAATTGGCTTGCTTTGTGTGGCGTCACAGTGGCTATAAAAGCCCTGACCGCCGACCGCCATTTTACTTCTGCCGATCTTAACAGTAGGGAGAGTTTGCTGATGCTGTTTATCAGTAGGGAGTTAGGCAGGAAAGAAAAGTTACTCTGTGCTTGTGCTGATAGCAATTGTGCTGTACAGTTAGTGTGCAGTGACAGGGGAGGATTTTCTTGTGTGCAGCAACGCTTGTTATTAGGCTGCCTGCCAGTGACAGGGGAGGATTTTCTTGTCTGCAGCAGCGCTGATTATTAGGCTGCCTGCCAGTGACAGGGGAGGATTTTCTTGTCTGCAGCAGCGCTGGTTAGTAGGCTGCCTGCTAGCTGTATTGCTGTGTGTACACTGCTGTGCAGACTGCTTTTTACACAGCACTAATACTTTTATTCTTTTTTTCTGCAGTTACGGAGCGTTCATTTTTTCCCACACCGTATAGAGGTGTACGCTCCTCACACACTACCATGTACCGGCTGGTATCACGGACAAATACATGCTGACTATCTGTGTGTGACTCCGGCAATATATGCGGAGATTTAAAATTAACCCAACACTGTATACAGCTGTACGATTTAGATACAGTACCCTTTTTCTGCTTTTTATATTCTGGTCTAATCCATACTGAGCCTGTGAGCATTTGTGTATTACTCCGGCAATATATATGGAGATTTAAAATTACCCCAACACTGTATACAGCTGTACGCTTCAGATACAATACCCTTTTTCTGCTTTTTATATTCTGGTCTAATCCATACTGAGCCTGCGAGCGTCTGTGTGCAACTCCGGCAATATATATAGAGATTTAAAATTACCCCAACACTGTATACAGCTGTACGCTTCAGATACAGTACCCTTTTTCTGCTTTCTATATTCTGGCTAATCCATACTGAGCCCGTGAGCGTCTGTGTGTACTCCGGAAATATATACGGAGATTTAAAATTACCCAACACTGTATACAGCTGTACGCTTCAGATACAGTACCCTTTTTCTGCTTTTTATATTCTGGTCTAATCCATACTGAACTTGTGAGCGTCTGTGTGTTACTCCTGCAATATATACGGAGATTTAAAATTACCCCAACACAGTATACAGCTGTACGCTTCAGATACAGTACCCTTTTTCTGCTTTTTATATTCTGGTCTAATCCATACTGAGCCTGAGAGCGTCTGTGTCTCCTGAAATATATACGGAGATTTACAATTTTCCTCCATACTATATACACCTGATAACTTCTGAAACAGTACCCTTTTTCTGCTTTTCATATTCTGGTCTAATCCATACTGAGCCTGAGAAGGTCTGTATGTGTCTCCTGAAATATTTACGGAGATTTACAATTTTCCCCAATACTATATAAACCTGGTATCTTCTGATACAGTACCCTTTTTCTGCTTTTTATATTCTGGTCTTATCCATACTGAGACTGAGGGCGTCTGTATGTGTCTCCTGAAATATATACGGAGATTAACAATTTTCCCCAATACTATATACACCTGGTATCTTCGGATACAGTACCCTTTTTCTGCTTTTATATTCTGGTCTAATCCATACTGAGCCTGAGAGCGTCTGTGTCTGCTGAAATATATACGGAGATTTACAATTTTCCCCAATACTATATGCACCTGGTATCTTCTGATACAGTACCCTTTTTCTGCTTTTATATTCTGGTCTAATCCATACTGAGCCTGAGAGTGTCTGTGTCTCCTGAAATATATACGGAGATTTACAATTTTCCCCCATACTATATACACCTGGTATCTTCTGATACAGTACCTTTTTTCTGCTTTTATATTCTGGTCTAATCCATACTGAGCCTGAGAGCGTCTGTGTCTCCTGAAATATATACGGAGATTTACAATTTTCCCCCATACTATATACACCTGGTATCTTCTGATACAGTACCTTTTTTCTGCTTTTATATTCTGGTCTAATCCATATTGAGCCTGAGAGCGTCTGTGTCTCCTGAAATATATACGGAGATTTACAATTTTCCCCAATACTATATACACCTGGTATCTTCTGATATAGTACCCTTTTTCTGCTTTTTATATTCTGGTCTAATCCATACTGAGCCTGAGAAGGTCTGTGTGTGTCTCCTGAAATATTTACGGAGATTTACAATTTTCCCCAATACTATAAACACCTGGTATCTTCTGATACAGTAACATTTTCTGCTTTTTATATTCTGGTCTAATCCATACTGAGCCTGAGAGCGTCTGTGTGTGTCTCCTGAAATATATACGGAGATTTACAATTTTCCCCAATACTATATACACCTGATATCTTCTGATACAGTACCCTTATTCTGCTTTTTATATTCTGGTCTAATCCATACTGAGCCTGTGAGCGTCTGTGTGTGTCTCTTGAAATATATACGGAGATTTACAATTTTCCCCAATACTATATACACCTGGTATCTTCTGATACAGTACCTTTTTTCTGCTTTTATATTCTGGTCTAATCCATACTGAGCCTGAGAGCGTCTGTGTCTCCTGAAATATATACGGAGATTTACAATTTTCCCCCATACTATATACACCTGGTATCTTCTGATATAGTACCCTTTTTCTGCTTTTTATATTCTGGTCTAATCCATACTGAGCCTGAGAAGGTCTGTGTGTGTCTCCTGAAATATTTACGGAGATTTACAATATTCCCCAATACTATAAACACCTGGTATCTTCTGATACAGTAACATTATTCTGCTTTTTATATTCTGGTCTAATCCATACTGAGCCTGAGAGCGTCTGTGTGTGTCTCCTGAAATATATATGGAGATTTACAATTTTCCCCAATACTATATACACCTGATATCTTCTGATACAGTACCCTTAATTCTGCTTTTTATATTCTGGTCTAATCCATACTGAGCTTGAGAGCGTCTGTGGGTGTCTCCTGAAATATATACGGAGATTTACAATTTTCCCCAATACTATATACACCTGGTATCTTCGGATACAGTACCCTTTTTCTGCTTTTTATATTCTGGTCTAATCCATACGGAGCCTGAGATCGTTTGTGTGTGACTCCTCAAATATATACAGAGATTGAAATTTTCCCCTTCATCGTATACAGCTGTACGCTTGTGATACAGTACCATATATCTGCTTGTATTTTGCGTACATTTTCCCAAACATGAGGAAGTATGGTGGAAGAGGCCGTGGACGCGGGCGGGGGGGGCAGCTGGTACTGATGGTGGTGGTGGTGCATCTGCTGGTAGTGCCAAAAGCACTATAGCACCTAAGGCAGGAGATGTTGAGCCTGCGTCATCGTCTGGCTCCAGAAGGCCTGAAAGGCTCCCTTTTCTGGGAGTAGGTAAACCGTTTTTAAAGCCGGAGCATCAGGAAAAGGTTTTGGCTTACATTGCCGAAAAAGCCTCCAGCTCTATCGCCTCTTCTTCTGAAGTTTCAAAAAATGCAAGCACTGAGTTGTCAGTGCAGGCTCCTGGTCCGGAACAACACCTTTCCTTGTGTCCTTCACCCCCACTAAAAGTGAAGGACGGGGCAGGCCACACTTCTGATTACTCCATGGAGCTCTTTTCACAAACCATGCCTGGGTTATCAAGTCAAATCCTGAATTCCCCAGTCCAAGATGAATCTGACATGGAGTGCACTGATGCACAGCCACTGCTAGATGATTCAGCTGGTACATTCACCCACAGCGCTACATTGCCCTGGCAGTCTACTGAGCCAGTCTACTGAGTGCAGTCTACTTACACGGTGACACAGAGGACGGTGCACATGAAATTGATGAGGAGGTGATAGATGACCCAGTTGTTGACCCGGATTGGCATCCATTGGGGGTAGAGGGTACCGCTGGCAATAGCTCAGAAGAGGAGGAGGATCCGCAGCAGGCATTGACATCACAGCTGCGGTTATCTGGCTGGCCTCTAGCAGTCCAAAAAGGTGATAAAACAACAATAACAGTTGCAGGACAGCTTGGCCAGTCGGTCAAATTAGCACAGCGTGCAAGCCCTGAAAAGTTGTACCATAGTAGGAAGAGTGCAGTGTGGCACTTTTTTGACCAAAATCCTATTGATGAGGCAAAGGTTATCTGTAAGGAGTGCGGAAGGACCTTTAGCAGAGGGAAAAATGTCCGAAATTTGAGTACCAGTTGCATGCTTAGACATTTAAACACCATGCACTTGCAAGCGTGGATGGACTACAAAATCTCAGGTAGCACATGTGCACCAGCTCCGACTGAAGGTAGCCAGCAACACTACATCGCTTCCCCCACTGTAAGCCCACCGGTTAGCACACCACCAGAAAGAAATGTTGAGGTGTCGTCGCAAGGCCAAATCAGTCAGGGAGTCACAATGTTTATGCACCGAAAGACTGAATCTAGGCCATCACCACCATCACCATCACCAACCCTCTCTCAGTCTGCCATGTCCACCGCTAGTTCACCCATATGCAGCTCTCAAATCCAGCTCACCCTAAAAGACACTCTGAGTACGACAAGAAAGTACTCATCCTCTCATCCGCGTACACTGGCTTTGAATGCCTAGATTGTCAAACTGATCTCATTAGAGATGATGCCCTTCTGATTGGTTGAAAGCGCAGAGTTCCGAGAGCTCATGGCCTACGCTGTCCCACGCTATGACCTACCCAGTCAGCACTTCTTTTCTAGAAAAGCCATCCCTGCCCTCAACCTGCATGTGAAAGACCGCATTGTCCATGCACTCAAACAATCAGTGAGTGGAAAGGTGCACCTCACAACAGATGCATGGGCCAGTAGGCATGGCCAGGGCTGTTACGTGTCCATCACTGCGCACTGGGTTAATGTGGTGGATGCAGGGTCCACAGGGCACAGCGGCGGTGGGACAGTGCTGCCTAGCCCACTGTATAGGCAACAGTTGGCTGTAGGCGTTCGACCCTTCTCCTTCTCCAGAAAAGAAAGCACATCGAAAGAGCGCAGTGGCACGAGCACTCCATCCGCAGCTGCCAGTGCTGCACAAGAGGTGTCCCACTATGGAACAGCTAGTGGTAAGCGTCAGCAGGCTGTTTTAAGGATGATGTCTTTGGGCGACAACAGACACACCGCGGAGGTACTGGCCGACTACTTGCAGCGATAAACGGAGTCATGGCTGGGCAGTCTACATCTTGAGTCAGGCAAGGTAGTCAGTGATAACGGGCATAATTTTGTGGCGGCCATAGCCCTGGCAAAACTCAGACACATACCTTGCCTGGCTCACACCTTGAACCTGGTGATGAAGCTTCCTAAATAATTATTCGAAGTTAACAGCCCTGCTCCATAAGGTGCGAAGACTGTGCTAGCACATCCGTCGCTCGCCCATAGACTCCAGTCATATGCAGAGGCTGCAGCGATCGCTCCACCTCCCCAAGCACCGCCTAATCATAGACGTTGCAACAAGGTGGAACTCCACCATGCACATGGTTGAGAGGCTGTGCGAACAGAGGCAGGCTGTAAAGCATTTGTGGGAGGATACACGGGCAGGCAGT
Organism: Oophaga sylvatica; assembly: GCA_033576555.1. Classification (NCBI taxonomy): domain Eukaryota; kingdom Metazoa; phylum Chordata; class Amphibia; order Anura; family Dendrobatidae; genus Oophaga; species Oophaga sylvatica. The sequence goes on from JARQOD010000009.1 coordinate 154,187,314, forward strand.
TTGAGGGCAGACATGGAGTTGTCGGGTGTGCAGTGGTCAAAGCTGAAAGACCTCTGTAAAGTCCTTCAGTGTTTCGAGGAATGCACACGGCTGGTAAGCGCAGATGACGCCATCATAAGCATGAGCATCCCACTTATGAGTCTGCTCATGCAAACTTTGACGCACATTAAGGATCAGGTGTCTGCAACGGACGAGGAAGAGTAGGAGGGAAGCCTTGATGACAGACAGCCATTGTCTGCTCAGGGAACTGTCCTGGACGAGGTGGAGGAAGAAGAGGAGGAGGGGGATGATTATTTTGGGGAGGAGGATGCTTCTCAGGGGGCAAGAGAAATTGCCTAGGTCAGGTACAGGGTTTTTGCGTGACTGGCGGAATGTGGATTTGGCAGAAAGTGCTACTCCACCCACTTCTGGCAGTGCATCATTCACACCTGAAACATTGGCCCACATGTGTGATTATGTCTTGCGGATCCTTGCCAAAATGATGAAGGATGACGACTACTTGTTGGCCAGCATCCTCGATCCATGCTATAAAGGAAAATTACAGAACATGGAGAACCTAAAGCTAATATTGGCGAACAAACAAGCAACTCTGGTAAACCGTTTGTTAGAGGCATTCCCAGCACACAGCAGCGGTGCAGGTTCTACCACGAGTCGGACTGGGCCAAATGGAAGAGGTGTTCGTGGTGCACACAGCCGAAGTGGCATTGGAGACAGGGGTTTCATGACCATGTTGTGGACTGATTTCTCGAATACAGCTCACACGACTGTTAATACTGAATCGATTGCAACAGACAGGAGACAGTTGTCAACTATGGTTCAAAATCACCTCTCCTCCCCTATTGATGTTCTCCCTCACAGTTCATTCCCCTTTGACTACTGGGCCTGTAAACTGGACACCTGGCCTGAATTGGCACAATATGCCTTACAGAAGCTCGCTTGCCCTGCTGGTAGTGTGCAATCAGAAAGAGTCTTCAGTGCTGCTGAATCAATCCTGACAGAAAGAAGGAACTGGCTGTCGACCCAAAATGTTGATGATCTCTCCTTCATTAAAATGAACCATGCCTGGGTTTCAAAGGATTTTGTACCACCTTCCCCTGATGACACATAGGTTGCCAGCAAAATGGCTCGCTTTGTCCTCTTCCTCCGACTTCTCCAATTCCTCCATTTGCAGTTGCTGAATGTCCAGCCTACACCTCAACATATGCCAGTTTTTGCACCTCCCTAACTGGGCTGTACCCCCCCAGGGCCGGCGTCAGCACCTGGAGCACCTGGGCAAGTGCCATTGCCCTGAGCAGGTGGGGGGCCCACTCGTGGGCGATGGCACTGGCGCAGGGCCCCTAATAGTACGCTGGTATCTCTGACGGTGGGGGGGCCCACTCGTGTCAGACACACCCTGGCATACTATGAGGGGCCCTGTGCCAGTGCCGTCGCCCACGAGTGGGCCCCCCCTGCTTGCTCAGGGCCCCAGCACTTGCAATACTTACCTCTCCCTGCTCCACCGCTGTGACGTCTCCCGCGTTTCCTGACAGTGACATTCAGGTCAGAGAGCGCGATGACGTCACGTCTGTGCGCTCTCTGCCTGAACAGTCACAGTGCAGAGAGCTGGAAGATGGCGACGCTGAATAGTCCAGAGTAGATCAGTACCCAGCCAGGAAAGGTATTTCATTTTTTTGTGTAAATCAAGTTTCTTTAGGTATTTATACACATCAATTATTAATAACAGGAAGAGAAAAGAACATACTTCTTCTACTATCACACGCAAAAAAAAAATTATATAGCAACTATAACTTTTCCCCAGAAAGTCATACATATAAAACAAATGTTGGATGAGCGCCTGAGGTGTTTGCTCATGTAGGCAATTAACATCAGTATTAATTTGTTTATGAATTTTAAAGAAGGTACCTAGACTAAGACTCTAAGTCTACAAAAGAAAAGAAGATACAGAAGAAACAAGGGGGAAAGAAGGGAAAAGAAAAAAAAAAAAGAAAAGGGGGAGGGGGAAGGATTTTAAGGAGTGGGGTAGGAAATGTGGCTCCATCCAGTAGGTTAACTCATATGACCCATCATCTATGGGTCTATCAACCAAGAGTCCGATGATTCTCTAAACATAACCCAGGGGGCCCAAGTGTTATATACCTTTCCTGTGGTACCATTCAGTTGTCCTATCAGCTGTTCCATTCTTATATGTCGTTGAGTTCCATCACCAAATCAGAACGCAAGGGAACCTTGTCCTGTTTCCAAAATCTAGTAATCACGTTCCTGGTAGCAGTGAGAATATGTCTAAGAAGACCTTTCTTAAATCTAGAAATAGAGGAGTTACACAAGGACAGCAAGGCCACCTCCATTGTAGGTGTAATTTTGGTTATGGACAGCTTGTTGCAGAGATCAAAGGATGCTAACCACAGTTTCTGTATGAGTGGGCAGTGCCACCAAATGTTTACAAATGAACCTCTATCTTTTAAGCATCTCCAGCACGTATCCGGTGTTGTTGGATAAATTACGTTTAAATCTGATGAGCATCTGTACCACCTCGACAAGATTTTGTAGCTCCTCTTCTGTGATGTCGAACAGAGCGATGACCTGAATGTGCATAAGCGAATCTTTGTTCTTTCTTCAACTGATAAGGGTCTACCCAAATCAATCTACCCTTTTGAAAAAAATGCTGGAAAATCTCTCGATGGGGTCTGCCCTTCTTGGAAGGTTTTGTATAATAGATAGTGTGATCTATAGAGTTTGTTGATAAACAAAGAGTCTCAAATGGAGATAATATTCAGTATGGATCGGATTGTTTGGCTAATTTAATAATAAACCTCTTTATTTGTTCATAAAAGAACCATGCACCTGTTGGCGGCTCCTTGTCCCGAAAAATGTGCTGGAGACCTCATCCCTGTCCTTGTAACATAATCATGGACTATGGGGCATGAAGCTCTATTTTTATGTAGATAAGTGTCTCTTTTTAATCCTGCAGGAAAGGATGGATTGTCATATATAGGAGTTAGGGGGCCAGGAGACGAAGAGACTCCCAGATCTCAACTCCCTCTTTTGATAAATGCTATCATGTTTTTGGTGAGGAAGGGTAAAGGTATATCCCGTTCTTCCGTCAGGGACTAAATAACTATACGGGAGTCACGTCCATTAAGATCATTTTCTAATGTGACCCATTTTTTGTTGTTTTTATTATGAAACAGCTCTAAAATACATGTACCAATTGCTGCTTGACTATACATAGCAAAATCTGGCAGACCTATTCCCCCTTCTTGCTTCGATCTACTTCACAAAAAGTATGAAATACGTGCTCGTATTGTGACCCAATTAAGCGAGTAATCGCTTTTTTAAGACGTGAGAAAAAGGAGGCAGGTAAATACAAGGGGATTGTTTGGAAATAATATAGGAGACAGGGTAATAGATCCATTTTAATAGCGCTCACTCTTCCAAACCAAGATAAAGGTAGTTTATGCCATTTTTCTAAGTCCAAATCAGCTTTATGTAAAGCTGTCTTAAAGTTTGCTTTATAAAAATTAGATACTTTGGCGGTGATTTTATTCCTAGACAGATAAGAGAATCTGAACACCACTTAAAGGGAAATGAAGCTGCCAACCTCTCCACCTCACTTGGTTGGATTGAGATATTGAGAATCTCTGATTTGTGGGTATCAATTTTGAAATTGCTCAGACGACTCAATCTATGTAATTCTGAGATAATATTTGGGAGACTTATAGTTGAGGAAGAGACAAACAATCGGACATCATCTGCAAAAAGTGCCAGGTTGTGCTCGTCTGATTGGGCTTTTATGCCTCTAATGGAGGGATTATTCCGTATCGCGGTTGCTAGATGTTCCATAGTGAGTATATAAAGCAAGAGTGAAAGAGGACAGCCTTGCCTCGTGCCATTCCGAATTAAAAATTTGTTTGAAAGTGCGCCATTAATTTTAACTTGAGCACTGGGAGATGAGTACAGGGCAGAAATTCTACGGAGCATAGTTTCTTTTAAGCCAATTCCTTCTAACGTTTGAAATATAAAATCCCAGTGCACCGTCGAAAGCCTTTTCTGTGTCAATCGACAGAATGCACATGGGTTCCTCATTCTTAACCACCCCATCAATCAAAGAAATAGTTTGCATGGTGGTATTTCATTTTTTTTAAAGGTTTGGAGCAATATACAGGGATCATGATACACTGGAGAATTATATATGGGGCCCATCATACACTGTAGCATTCTAAATGGGGCCCATCATACACTGGAGGATCATCCATGGGGCCCATCATATACTGGAGCATCATATGGGGCCCATTATATATGGAGCATTATATAGACCCATCATACACTGGAGCATCATCAATGGGGCCCATCATATACTAGAGCATCATATGGGGTTCATTATTTATGGGGCATCATATAGGGTATGGAGCATTATATGGAGCACATAAGGGGCCTATTCTGTATAGAGCATTATATGGAGCCCATTCTGTATGGAGCAATATATGGAGCCCATCATATACTGTATGGAGCTTTATATGCGACTCACTATACTGTATGGAGCAATATGTGGGGCTCATTATACTCTATGGGGACCGTCCTATACTATATTGCCCATTATATGGGGACCATCATATACTGTAGCATTATGTGGAGCTCATCATATACTGTATGGAACATTATATGGAACCAATTATGTATGGAGCAATATATGGGGCTCATTATTCTCTATGGTGCACTATGTGGTGGCCATAATACTGTATGGAGGAATATACTGTCCGGTTTTTGAGCTATTGTAGAATTTAAAATAGATATCAGTCATGTAATGTAAGAAGTGAAGTATTTGGCATTGTACTATACCTATATTTATGTGCCGTATCAGAGCATCATGAATTGTGGTATGTGTTAAAGGGGTCCACTGACACTCTTTGGCCCACCCACCTGGAGCCAGTCCTGCCCCCCCACAACTTTAGCCAAATAACCCCCAGTTTTGAATGCGTTACTATTATTATAAAGTAAATAAAGGTTGACAAGCATAAGTAATAAGAATTGATGTCATTGGCATTGAAATGGGCACTGTAGGTGTGTTTACTGTCCTCCACTCCCTGCCGGCTTTGCTTCCCCATTGACTTGCATTGGGTTTCGTGTTTCAGTCGGACCTCTGACTTTTCCCGATAGTCGGCCGATTTCGTTCGACTCGACTTTTGAGAAAGTGGGGTTTCACGAAACCCGACTCTACCCTCAAAAAGGCAAAGTCGCTCATCTCTACTCCATAATCATATATTTTCTGATAGTTGACATCTAGCACATAGTCAAAATTCAACTCAAGACTTTATACACACAACCAATTTCATGAAATTTTTGGTCAAAAATAAATTTTTCTAAAAAAAATCCATACTAATTGATCTTAGATGGTGGCTAAATGTGTTATCCAAACACAAGATTAGGTCCGCCACACCTTCAACAAATAAGAATTTGAAGGGGGTTGTCACTTTACATTAACAGATGTGTTAAGGACATGATTTTGTGGCACTTACTATTATATAGGTATGGCAGGTTCTCCTCCTGATCTTGTTAGTGCAGGTTTCTTCTCAGACTACACAGTTCAGTTCTCCTGTCCATAACATGGAGGCCTTTGGAGGAACATGAGACCAGACCTGTTCATCAGCCTCCTCCAATAGAAAAGCAGTTTTCCCATAAGAGGTGGTTTTTAATTGGCAAGCCTTATGGATAGATCTGGTCACATGCTTCTCCATCAACAGCCATGTTGTGGACAGGAGAGCTGTGCAGTCTGGAAAGCTGCACTAACAAAAGCAGGAGGAGAACCTGTCATACCTATATAATAGCAAGTGTCTCCAACAAATCTGATAAAATAAAGATAGAGTGTCCGAGCCTGTTAGCGGATTCTGCAGCCAACAATACAGAGTAAGGGCTCATACTCATCTGCGTTAAAAATGGACGAGTGCAATCTGATAAAAAAAATCATATTCCTGCACTCTGACTAATGCTATACAATGATTCAATGATTCAGTGCTCATTTGCCATTTTTTACTCAGCTCGGATCGGACTGACAAAAAAATTGCAGCATGGTGCGAGTGGCAGCATATCCGCATATACAGTCATGGCCAAAAGTTTTGAGAATGACACAAATATTATATTTTCACATGATCTGCTGCCCTCTGGTTTTTAGGTGTGTTTTGACAGATGTTTTTATCACAGACAGAAATATAATTGCAAACATATGAGTAACAAAAGCTTATATTGACAGTTAGAATGAGTTAATGCAGCAAGTCAATATTTGCAGTGTTGACCCTTCTTCTTCAGGACCTCTGCAATTCTCCCTGGCATGCTCTCAATCAACTTCTGGACCAAATCCTGACTGATAGCAGTCCATTCTTGCACAATCAATGCTTTCATTTTGTCAGAATTTTTAGGTTTTTGTTTGTCCACTGTCTCTTGATGATTGACCACAAGTTCTCAATGGGATTAAGATCTGGGGAGTTTCCAGGCCATGGATCCAAAATCTCTATGTTTTGTTCCCTGAGCCATTTAGTTATCACCTTTGCTTTATGGCAAGGTGCTCCATCATGCTGGAAAAGGCATTGTTGATCGCCAAACTGCTCTTGGAGGGTTGGGAGAAGTTGCTCTTGAAGGACATTCTGGTACCATTCTTTATTCATGGCTGTGTTTTTAGGCAAGACTGTGAAAGAGCCGATTCCCTTGGCTGAGAAGCAATCCCACACATGAATGGTTTCAGGATGCTTAACAGTTGGCATGAGACAAAACTGGTGGTAGCGCTCACCTTGTCTTCTCCGAATGAGGCATTTTCCTGATGTCCCAAACAATCGAAAAGGGGATTCATCAGAGAAAATAACTTTACCCCAGTCCTCAGCAGTCCACTGCCTGTACCTTTTGCAGAATATCAGTCTGTCCATGATGTTTTTTCTGGAGAAGTGGCTTCTTTGCTGCCCTCCTTGAGACCAGGCCTTGCTCCAAGAGTCTCCGCCTCACAGTGCGTGCAGATGCACTCACACCTGCCTGCTGCCATTCCTGAGCAAGCTCTGCACTGCTGGTAGCCCGATCCCGCAGCTGAAACACTTTTAAGAGACGGTCCTGGCGCTTGCTGGTCTTTCTTGGGCGCCCTGGAGCCTTTTTGGCAACAATGGAACCTCTCTCCTTGAAGTTCTTGATGATGCAATAGATTGTTGACTGAGGTGCAATCTTTCTAGCTGCGATACTCTTCCCGGTTAGGCCATTTTTGTGCATTGCAATGATGACTGCACGTGTTTCTTTAGAGATAACCATGGTTAACAGAAGAGAAACAATGATGCCAAGCACCAGCCTCCTTTTAAAGTGTCCAGTGGTGTCATTCTTACATAATCATGACAGATTGATCTCCAGCCATGTCCTCATCAACACCCACACCTGTGTTAATGAAGCAATCACTGAAAAGAGGTTAGCTGGTCCTTTGAAGGCAGGGCTGCAATAAATGTTGAAATGTGTTTTGGGGGATAAAGTTCATTTTCTAGCCAAATATTGACTTTTCAAGTAATTGCTGTTAAGCTGATCACTCTTTATAACATTCTGGAGTATATGCAAATTGCCATTAGAAAAAGTGAAGCAGTAGACTTTGTAAAAATTACCGTATATACTCGTGTATAAGCCGAGATTTTCAGCACCTTTTTTCGTGCTGAAAATGCCCCCTCGGCTTATACACGAGTCATAGGGCAGAAACCAGCGGGGGAGGGGATGCCGCGGCAGGAGCCGGTGGCTGGGATCATACTCACCCCTCCCCGTGCCATCGCTGAGGGTCCCTGCAATCCTGCGTTCTCCCCGTCTTCCTGCAGCTCTTCAGCACTGAGCGGTGACGCAATACCTGCTCATTAAGGTCATGTAATATGGACGCGACGCCACTCCCATGGGCGTCGCCTCCATATTCATGGCCTTAATGAGCGGTATTACATCACCGCTCAGTGCTGAAGAGCTGCTGGAAGACGGGGAGAACACAGGATTGCAGGGACGCTCAGCGATGGCACGGGGAGGGGTGAGTATGATGGAGGAGAGGACAAGGAGCACGGAACAGGACGGGGGGGAGAACGGTGGACGGGGGAAGCATAGAGGAGGACGGGGGGAGAATGGAGGACGGGGGAAGCATGGAGCTGGACGGGGGGAGATCGGTGGACGGGGGAAGCGTGGAGCAGGACAGGGGGGAGATCGGTGGACAGGGGAAGCGTGGAGCAGGATGGGGGGGAGATCGGTGGACGGGGGAAGCGTGGAGCAGGACGGGGGGGAGATCAGTGGACGGGGGAAGCGTGGAGCAGGACGGGGGGAGATCGGTGGACGGGGGAAGCATAGAGGAGGACGGGGGCAGCACAGAGCAGGAGGGCAGTATACACCCGGCTTATACATGATCGGTGGACGGGGGAAGCGTGGAGCAGGACGGGGAGAGATCGGGGAAGCATAGAGGAGGACGGGGGCAGCACAGAGCAGGAGGGCAGTTTATACACCCAGCTTATACATGAGTCAATAATTTTTCCCAATTTTTTGTAGCAAAATTAGGGGGGTCGGCTTATACACGGGTCGGCTTATACACGAGTATATACGGTAATATTTGTGTCATTCTCAAAACTTTTGGCCATGACTGTATAAGACAAGACTCACTAATGCAAGTCAATGAGAAAAAAATTGCACGTCTCACGGCCATGCATGTGCCATCCGATTTTTATGCACCCAGCTCCTAGAAAACCTGACATTTCATCAGCCAAGTACAGTAAATTCATAGCATGACCCATTAGAATAGAATAGATACAGTGGGGAAAAAAGTATTTGATACAGATGGATGATCCTGAGGAGACGTAAGAGAAGGTCACGTGGTCAAATGAGACCAAAATAGAACTTTTTTGTATCAACTCCACTCACCGTGTTTGGAGGAAGAAGGATCAGTACAACCCCTAGATCACCATCCCAAACATGAAGCATGGTGGGGAAACATCATACTTTGGGGATTCTTTTTCTGCAAAGGGGACATGACGACTACACCGTATTGAAGGAAGGATGTATGGGGTCATATATTGGGAGATTTTGGTCAACAAACTCCTTTCCTCAGTAAGAGCATTAAAGATGGGTCATGCTGGATCTTCCAGCATGACAATGACCCGAAATAGTCAGGGCAACTCTGGAATGGCTCCGTAAGAAACATTTTGAGGTCCTGAAGTGGCCTACCCAGTCTCTAGATCTGGACCTAATTGAAAATCTTTGGAGCTGAAGCTTAATGTTGATCAGCAACAGCCCCGAAACCTGATAAATCTGGATATCTGTATGGAGGAGTGGGCTAAAATCCCTGCTGCAGTGTATGCAAACTTTATCAAGTACTACAGAAAATGTCTGACCTCTGTAATTGCAAACAAAGGTTTATGTACCAAATATAAAGTTCTGTTTTCCTATTGCATCAAATACTTATTTCATGCAATAAAATGCTAATTAATTATGTAAAAAATCATACAATGTGATTTTCTGGATTTATTTTAGATTCTGTCTCTCACTGTTTAAGTGTATCTACAATAAAAATTACAGACCTCTCCATTCTTTGTAGGTGGGAAAACTTGCAAAATAGGCAGTGTAACAAACACTTATTTTCCTCAGTGTATAAACTGTACATAGAATAGATATAAATATATCATTGACATACATAATTAGTGCAGTGTGTGTGTTGTTTAATGTTTATGTATTTAGCTAATAATTCAATAAATTAAAGAAAAAAGGTGTGGAGTACTTTTTCTTAACCAGCTGAGGGAAAGCCAACAGCTGGAGGCTGATGTTTATAGCGTGAGAAGTGGGTAATGAGCATTTAGCTTCCAAGGCTATTAATATCAGCTCATAGCTGTCTACTCAGCCTTTACTGGTCATTAAAATGGGAGACCCCAAAAAACATATTATGTGGGATCCCCCATATAATTAATAACCGGGAAAGGTTAGGCAGACAGCTACGAGATGATATTAATAGGCTTTTACTTTGCAAAACGTAGTTTTGCAGATGTATTTCTGCTGAAGAACGATTGTTGCTTACATTAATGGTAAGATTAAAGACTAATGTGCTTAATGTTTACAGTGACATGTAAAAGTTTGGGTACCCCAGGTCAAAAGTACTGTTATTGTGAACAGTTAAGCAAGCTGAAGATGAAATGATCTCTAAAAGGCCTAAAGTTAAAGAAGACACATATCCTTTGTATTTTAGGTAGAAAAATATATATACAGTTGTGCTCAAAAGTTTACATACCACAGCAGAATTTTTGCTTTCTTGGCCTTTTTTCAGAGAATATGAATGATATCACCAAAACTTTTTCTCCACTCATGGTTAGTGATTGGGTGAAGCCATTTATTGTCAAACTACTGTGTTTTCTCTTCTTAAATCATAATGACAACCCAAAACATTCAAATGACCCTGATCAAAAGTTCACATACCCCATCTCCTAATACCGTGTATTGCCCCTCTAACATCAATGATAGCTTAAAGACTTTTGTAGCAGTTGTGGATGAGGTACTTTATTTTCTCAGATGGTAAAGCTGCCCACTCTTCTTGGCAAAATGCCTCCAGTTCCTGTAAATTCCTAGGTGGTCTGTAAATTCCTGGGCGGTCTAGCATGAACTGCATGCTTGAGATCTCCCCAGAGTGGCTCAATGATACTGAGGTCAGGAGACTGAGATGGGCACTCCAGAACCTTCACTTTGTTCTGCTGTAGCAATGACAGATCAACTTGGCCTTGTGTTTTGGATCATTGTCATGTTGGAATGTTCAAGTACGTCACATGCGCAGCTTCTGGGCTGATGATTGCAAATCTGCATCCAGTATTTGCTGATACCATGCTGCATTCATCTTTCCTTCAACTTTAACCAAGTTTCCTGTGCCTTTGTAGCTCACCCGTCACCAAACCACCAAACCGTGCTTTACAGGAGTGGTGTTCCTTTCATCATAAGCCTTGTTGATCTCTCTCCAAATGTAACGTTTGTGGTTGTGGCCAAAAAGTTCAATTTTGGTCTCATCACTCCAAATTACCTTGTTCCAGAAGTTTTGAGGCTTGTCTCTGTGCTGTTTTGCGTATTGTAGGCGAGATACTTTGTGGCATTTGCGCAGTAATGGCTTTCTTCTGGCGACTCGACCATGCAGCCCATTTTTCTTCAAGTGCATCCTTATTGTGCATCTTGGAACAGCCACACCTCTAGTTTTCAAAGAGTCCAATATTTCAGCTGATGTTATTTGTGGGTTTCTCTTTGCATCCTGAACAATTTTCCTGGCGGTTGAGGATGAAATTTTTGTTGGTCTACCTGACCGTGGTTATATTTTTACATAGCCCCTGATTTTCCATTTGTTAATCACAGTTTGAACGCTGCTGACTGGCATTATCAATTCTTTGGATATCTTTTTGTATTTCTTTCCTATTTCATACAGTTTCATACTACCTTTTCCCTTAGATCCGTTGACAATTCTTTTGCTTTCCTCATGACTCACAATCCAGAAACATCAGTGGCTGGATGAAAGATGTAAGTCTGTCTGGATCCCAGAAATTAACTCAGCTTTAATGCACACACACTGATTACAAGCAAACAGGTCACAGATGAGGATGTTACCTTTAGTAGTCATTCAAACAAATTTGAGTCAACTTCTGTGCAAGTTATCAGGCCAAAATCACCAGGGTATGTAAAATTTTGATCAAGGTCATTTGGATGTTTTGGTCAAGGCCAAGAAAGCAAAAATTCTGCAGGGGTATGTAAACTTTTTAGCACAACTGTCAATAAATATATATATAGTTATTTTTTACATTTAAAAATCACAAAATGGAAAATAGGCTGATGCAAAAGTTTGGGCACAAGATTTGTGTGCTCATATAATTTTGACCAAGGTATCAGACCTTAATTAGCCGGATAGGGTTATGGCTTGTTCACTATTATCTTTAGGAAAGGCCAGGTGATGTAAATTTCCCAGCTTTATAAAAATCTAGCGTGCTGTGCCAAAAAACAGCAGCCATGAGTTATTCTAAGCAGCTGCCTAGCACTCTGAAAATGAAAATGGTGGAGGTCCACAAAGCAGGAGAAGGTTATATGTTTTCATCTTTTACATTTTAAAAATTCCAAAAAGGAAAATGGGGCAGATGCAAACAGTTAGGCATCCTATATGGTTAGTACCTAGTAGCACCCGCTTTTGAAAGTATCAAAGCTTTCTTGCACAATTTTTTGAATCGACCCATTTTCCTTTTTGTAATTTTTAAAATGTAAAAAATGACAACATATATTTTTTTGCCTAAAATATAAAGGAAATGTGTCATCTTTAACTTTAGGTCTTTTAGAGATCATGTCATCTTCAAGTTGCTTAACAATAATTTTGACCAGGGGTGCCTAAACGTTTACATGCCACTGTACATTATAGTACCTTTGGTTAAATGTAGTCATAAATTCATTTTTTAATTATAGTTCATTTTAGCCGTGTTTTCTTCTTGTGTGTAAAACTTGGGGCTACATTTTGACACCATTACCAACCCCCATATAACTGCTTGTGGACACTCATTTTGGTCATGTAATTTTGCTGTAAAATTGACATAGTAAGGGCTATGGGGGTTGGAAAAGCATGCAAAATGGTGTTATCTGAAGGGAAGATTCGCATATTTTCAATTCTTCCTTAATGGGTTGGCGGCTTATGAACAATGAAATGGGTGTGCCACCCCAAGGAACCTCTCAGGGTCAACTGGCGACCAGTTACCATAGTAGTAGTAGTAGTGGCTAATGAGGCTATTTAGCTCACCCACCATTTGATCAGGCCTTATACTCAACATGTTCTTGACGATTAGGGTCGTATTTTCAGTTACAGGCTTACTACAGCCCGTCTGTCACGCTGTCACTGTATACAGGAGGTCCGGGGTCTATGCTGACCCTAAGCTAGGGCCCTGACTAATCCCTCTACCTGGAGGTACTGTTGATGGTACAGAGGTCCAGGCCGCCAGCGTAACCCTATCTCCTGTGAATCCCTGACCCTCAGTAATCTAGTCCTGAGAAGGACCCTGATCACCACCACAGGGGACGGGAAGGTAAATGCCTACACACAGTATAAGACGAACGAGACAGTACAAGGGGTAAAACAAAAGACCACCTTGCATACAAAACTCACTCTACAACTACAGAGGGAACACCAACGGGTAAGGAGATAAATAATAAAGCGAGGAGGGGAGAAAACCACACCAGGTACTCTTCACTTCAGACTTCACAATACCACGATCCGCTCTGCTGTTCTGCATGAATGCTTTCACCGACACTTCCCTAGCAGACTGGCAGGTATTTGAAGGAATCCCATTACTGCAGCATTAACTGCAGCTGGGCGAGGCTGGGCCTCGTCTAGCACAGAGAGAGGGAGAATTAACTCCCTCACTGCCGAAAAACACCAAGCACCAAAAACTCAGCTGTGAGAAGTCAGGTTGTGTAATCGCGACAATCTTCGTGGCGACACACCCGTGACACCGTCATCTGGTCAAATAAAGCTTTGACATTTTGACCGCAAAATGGAGGGTATTGCTTAGTTGCCGCTAATTAAGAAAACTGTCAATGATGTCATTAATTGGAAATAACACCCTTAGTCAACTGCTGGACAATTGTATAAAGAATAATTAGAATCGCATGTGAATTGAATTTAATTATTTTTAAGTAGAATTTTGCCGTCTAAGCTTTGCTCCAAAGACTTTCATCTGGGTGTTCTCATGTTACAAAAATATTTTTTTCTCGGTGCACAAAATAACAAATCTTATTTGCAATCAAAGGCCCACATTTGTGGGAGTGTTTGTCCTATGGTATCCCATCAAAATTGTTGATTCTGGAAGAAACTAAAGGTTTTCAGACAAATCTGTTGGGGTGTACTCATTTATGCAAAGAACTGTATATATATGATTATTAAGAGACCACTGCAAAATGTTCAGTTTGTCTGTTTTTTCTCTTTATAGGTATATTTTTTAGTAAAATGTAAATTGTTCTTTTATTCTATTAACTTCTGACATGTCTCCAAATTTACAAGCAATACATTTTGCATTTTTTTTCTAAAAATGAGAAATGGTCAAAATTAAATAAAAGAACCAGTGCTTTCAGACCTCAAATAATGCTAAGAAAACAAGTTCATAATCATTTAGAAACAGCAATACTAATGTTTTAACTCAGGAAGAGTTCGGAAATCAATATTTTGTGGAATAACCATGATTTTTAATCACAGCTTTCATGCGTCTTGGCATGCTTTCCACCAGTCTTTCACACTGCTCCTGGCACCAAAATTTAAGCAGTTCTTTGTTGGATGGCTTGTGACTATTCATCATCCTCTTGATTACATTGCAGAGGTTTTCAATGGGGTTCAGGTCTGGAGATTGGGCAGCCCATGAGAGGGTTTTGATGTGGTGGTCTCTTAATTTTTGCCAGAGTTGTATATATAGGACGTGTATCATAAACTTCCATCTATCAGCATGAAATGTTAGAAAACGTATGTCCCATCACACAACATATAATGCATGAAGAGTTAAAGAGTAACCGTCATTTTAACTTTTATTTCATAAATCAATAGTTTACATAGTTCACTCTTGTAAAATAAGAGGAACCTGATTCTTTCTACTACTGGACTGATATTTCTATTACAATTCAAGGGTTAAATCTGTATTAGTGAAGGCAGACTTTTACATTAAGGAGGTAGGAGATGGCAGTTGGTGATTTCACAATTCTATAGACAGGAGGGGGCGCAAGAGGCTGCCATAGAGATCCTGCTGGGATTAAAAGGATTAAAAAAGTAGTGTGATTTTCGGGTACCAACAGCAGAATACCTGTGTCCTACTCATTCATCCTCTATTAAATATTATAAGCACCAACTGTCATCTCCCATCTCAGCAATGGGAAAGTCTACTTTCACTGAATACAGAGAAATCTGTCAGGCTGTGGTAGACGAAATGAAGGGTCCACCTAGCCATTGCAGAGAATACCTCTAGCCCTATTGGTAATGCCCACAGAACACACAGGTTTTTGGCAAGGTTTACACAAACCACACCCCAATACAGCTCATGAGGCCCCAGAGTTCAAAGTATACTCGTTGCCCTTCCCCCTCCAGTATCTGAACGTGGACCACATCTTATGATGCTTATGTACAACCGATCACAGCCTTCTGTTCTATCGGTGTTGTCTATAGTGGACCAGTGGCAAATTTCAAAAGGGTTGATGCCATCTCTGCAACCATGACCATAGCAATTGACAGACCAGATTACTGGAAATGAAGCTTCTTTTCCACAGGTGATTGTTATGTGAAATACAGTACGATGGTGTAAAAGTCCCCAATTATATGCCGTTGTGGAAGGTGTAAACAGGGAGTAATGGCCACTTGTCAAATCACTTGTCTGCGGTACAAACATATGCAACAAGGGCGACCGGGGCGGTTGTCCTGACCGAGTTCACCCACAAAACACAGTCCACAGACACCCCGGCCCCTTGCATACGAAACACAGGACTGACACAGATTTTCCCCCACGGATTACCTTCTCTTCCTCTGGTCACAGTAGTCCAGGCAATTAGAGTTCAAGAACGCAGCTGTGGTCCAACAGTGAATAACTTTTACTAAAACGGTGATGAGTTAAATAAAATACAATACTGGCTTTCTGCTCTCTCCCTGTCACTGTCCACGGCCATACCCACAACGGCTACGGTAGCCAGGTTCAAGCATTTGTCCACACGCTGGGATCTGGACGCTTATAGTTCCTTCAGCGGGGGCCCTTACGTAGTCCTGGGGCACGTGTTTGGTCCTCGAGTCCTTAGTCTGAGGCAGCAAATGTTCTCCCCTTCAGGAGTATGGCAATGCCCCGTCTCTTGATATATGTCTGCCCTGGGCCAGTGTGCCCGGGCTACTGACTGGAAGCAGCAGCTTCCTCCCTCCTTTCTGCTACTGGCCAAGCCTCTAATTTTAACCCTCAACTGTCCCTAGGTTAACTATAGTACTTAAAGGGAATTCTCCACATTGCACAATACAATACATAGCATACAGGTGCAACATATGAAGGTACGCGCATTGCAAACATAGCATAAAATGCATAAAATATATATCATTACTACTCAAGACATAAAAAAACGGTTACTGTACATAGGATAGAGAGTGGGCAGACGAATACACACATTCACACTTACCAATAATCGTAATAAATATTGCCATCCTAAATGCAGAAAGGATTCATCAAAGGTAAGAAAACCATTGTTCATCATGGATCATATACCGGTATTAGAAAATGCCACCGCTCATGCCAACAATTACCGTCACCAAAGGCTTTAAATGTTATCTATCTGGATGGCCACAAAATAACACGGAACACATTTTACAACTTGATTTTACTATACATTTGCAAATGTAAAGAATACAGAACTATAAAAAAGCATTAAAATTAAAAAAGTCTAAGCCTCATGGTAACGACAAGAATTATTTTGGGAGCTGAATAAAAAATTACAGCCATTAAACCACCATGTGTGCAAGGTTGCTACAAAGTGTCTAGTCATGTATTGCATGTCCACTGTACTCTAGTTTGGAATGAGCTAAGACAAATGGGGGAATTTGCACAGCTATTAAAGCGGTTGTGGCTAAAAAAAAATAAACTGAGTGTTACTTAGCCTCCTCGGTTCCCGCACTGTGCCCCATTTGGCTGCAGTGCTAACATCACCTTGACGGTGCTGCAGCCGCACAGTGAACTCAGAGGCTCGGCCCGTGTAAGCTGTGCAATCCGCTGAGCTCCATAAGTGACTACTGCAATGCCAACATGATGTAACTGCGGAAGCCAAGCAACAGAGACTGGCGCAGCGGCAGAGACACTGCACTAGTCCCAAGAAGGGTAAGGAATACCCCTTTTTATTCTTTTTTACAGCTTATGAATGGCTGTTTTCTGAAAGGAGACAACCCCTTTAAGGACAGATTTCACTTGGTTCAGCAGCCGTCAAAGTTCTCCCCACTCATCTATGTTACGGCCATGACTGGGCTGAGCAGACTGGTACATCCAACCATGGCGCATGTGGACCCACTGTGCCATAGGGCCGGGCCTACCCAGGTAGGGGCGTAACTAAGGGGCTACCTTGGTGTTTACTGGAGCCTCTAGTGGTGAAGTCAGGCTTGTGCAGCAGGTAGCCGCCAGGTACCACTCCTGGACAGAAACTGGTACTGCAGCTGCCAACCCCAGGGGTCAGATAGGCTGACATTAATATAGGGCTTAGTTCAGATACGCTGTTCTAGGGTTCAGGATCAGGGTTAGGCCACTCATGGATTGGGGAATAGTGTTAATGCACTGGCCGCACTGGGACCAGGTGACTCAAATGTTATCTTAAATGTGTGTTCACCTGTGGTTAATACATCTTTAATAGAGATCCATTTAGGACCCTAAAGAGCCGGCTCTATTTAGTGAGTTAAGCACGTGATCCAGATCACCAAAAAGAGCAGGATTGCCCATCACTAATTCTTATTGGATGGCTTGTGAGACAGAAGAAAACCGTCTGCCACCTGTGTGCAAGAAAATGCATGGCCCCCCCTATCCCTACCCTGGTATGCATGGCCCCCTTTATCCCTATCCTGGTGTGCATGGCCCTCATCCCCATCCTGGTATGCATGCCTCCTCATCCCTAGACTGATATGCATGCTCCCCTCATCCCTATCCTGGAAGGAATGGTCCCCCTCATCCCTATCCTGGTAGGAATGGTTCACCTCATCCCTAGCATGGCAGGAATCACCCCTATCCTAGTATTCAGGGCCCCCATCTCATCCTAGTATGCATGGCCCTATCACTATCCTGGTATGATTGGCTCCCATCCCGGTCCTGGTATGCCATTTCCCATCCTTACCCTGGTATGATTGGACCTATCCCGGTCCTGGTATGATTGGCCCCCACCCCAAACTGGTATGCATGGCTCCATCAGAAAACATTAAAAAAAAACCAAACCATTACACTTACCTTCCTGGCTCTCCCTCGCAGCATCCTGCTCTGATGCCAGCAACCGCTTTATGAATGTAAGCAGCGCATGGCAGGGATGTCATGCGCTGCTTGCAAGCCGAAGGACAGCTGCTGGAATACTCATTACTCTGCACGCCGGGACTGTGTGGCCACAAAGCAGTGAGTATTTATTGCTCTCTAGCGAGCACAGCGTGAGCCAGAGCCTTCCTGCTGCTGCAGGCAGTCACGTGTGCCGATATTTAAGAAAAATTAATATTCATGGAATGGGGTGAATTTTTATTTCTCTTAAGTATTGGCACACGTGACCGCCGGCAGCAGAAGGAAGGCTCTGGTTGACATTGTGCTTGCTAGAGAGCAATGAATAGTCACTGCTCTCTGCGCGCACACAGTTTCGGCGTAAAGAGCACTGAGTATTCCGGCAGCTGCCCTTCGGCATGCAAGCAGCACATGACGTCCCTGCCATGCGCTGCTTAAAGCATTAAGCAGCTGATGGCATCGGAGCAGGACTTACCATGTAATGGTTTGATTTTTTAATGTTTTCTGATGGGGCCATGCATACCAGGATGGGGGCCAATCAAACCAGGACAAGGAAAGGATGGGACCAATCATACCAGGACCGGGATGGGGGACAATCATACCAGGATGCCATTAAAGAGTAATGAATATTCATTGCCCTCCACGCCCATTGACATGGAATGCAGTGAATATTCATTTCTCTTTAGCAGCGGGCACAGGAGTTAAGGGCCCGTCTCACATAGCGATATCGCTAGCGAGATCGGTGCTGAGTCACTAGTTTTGTGACGCAGCAGCGAGCTCACCAGCGATATCGCTGTGTGTGACATTCAGCGACGATCAGCCCCCCTGCCGGGTATCGCTGATCGTCGCTGAATGTCCTGGACATTTTTTTGATCGCTGGTCTCCCGCTGACAGGCACGCATCGCTGCGTGTGACAGGCGGGAGACCAACGATCCGCTGGTAACCAAGGTACACAGCGGGTTTCCAGGCACCGCGCAGCGCCTGGAAACCCGATGTGTACCTTGGTTACCAGCTCCCTGCATCAGGGCGCTGGTATCCAAGGTACACTGCGGGTAACTAGCGATGTTTACCCGCAGTGTCCTTGTGCTGATCGCTGCCTGAGCTGCCTGTTTGGCAGCTCAGCAGCGATAATATAGCGATACACCAGCGATCCTGATCGTTGTCGGGATCGCTGGTGTATCGCTATGTGAGACCCAGCCTTTAGCCGTAGCAGCCAGATCCTGCCTCTGTGACCCGCTGCTCTGCCGAAATCGCTCCCCCACCTCCCCACCATAGCCAAAGCCAGTACATCCAGACTATAAGAGACACCCCTCATTTTCCTCCACATAGTGCATCTTAAAGTCCAAAAACTCAGTAAATACAGCACAGGAACACCAGTGGACTGTTGTTTAGATACCCAGGCAATTTTTGTATACAAATTTTTCCAACTGAATGCTTATGTTTTGTGTAATCTATCAGAATAAACTAATATAATAAAATCTTTATTAAAACTATTAATAAAAAGCCTATGAATAAGTCGTGAAACGTGCTGATAGTACACCCCAGCCATAGACATTAGAGTACAGCGATTTTGGTGGGAGCGGACGACCATCTGCTTGTGTATGGGAGGAATTAAGAGGACCCTTCCCATACAAGGAACAGGAAAGATTCCAGCCTCTGTGCTCGTTCTTAGAGAGTTTGACTCTCAATTGTAATAAATGCTGCGGTTACTACTACTATGGCGACAACCCTGGGGATGAAGGCAGTAAGCGCAGCATCACTATGGGAATGCATCTGACACAGAACAGCAAACATATCATGAGACTGTAACAATCTGCCAGCGAGTGAGCGAGCGAGCACCCCGCAGTGACGCTCATTAATACAGATCCTGAGCTTTAACTATCTGTGAACTCGGGGAGTGTCATATCACTGTCTTGCTCCGTATAAGATGAAGAAATAACATAAAGCGAGGGACCTGCTGTAAAGGATTAGTAATAAGCCTGCTATCTCCTCCACCATAGCAGCAAGTAAACATAGCAACTAGAAAATGTAACAGCATAGCAACAATATGCTCTAGTTACACAGTAACACCCCTTCTATTGTCTCCCATGGATGGCTTCTACCTGGATCAAAGACACACACACAAGTATATATACAGTTCAAACCAGAAGTTCACATACACTATATAAAAAGACACATATGTATGTTTTTCTTAATATCTGACATGAAATCAGAATAAACCTTTCCCGTTTTAGGTCTATTAGGACTACCATAGTCATTAATATTTGCCAAATGTCAGAATAATGAGAGAGAACGTTTTAAGGCATTTTTATTACGGTACTTACTGCAAAGTCAAAAGTTTACACACCCTAAGATTTCTATGACTTTAACCACTTCACCCCCAAGGGTGGTTTGCACGTTAATGACCGGGCCAATTTTTACAATTCTGACCACTGTCTCTTTATGAGGTTATAACTCTGGAACGCTTCAACGGATCTTCGTGATTCTGAGATTGTTTTCTCGTGACATATTATACTTCATGATAGTGGTAAAATTTCTTCGATATAACTTGCGTTTATTTTTGAAAAAAATGCAAATATGGCAAAAATTTTGAAAATTTTGCAATTTTCAAACTTTGAATTTTGAAAAAATTCAAACAGAGAAATTTGTCACACAAAATAGTTAATAAAAAATATTTCCCACATGTCTACTTTACATCAGCACAATTTTGGAAACAAAACTTTTTTTTGTTAGGAAATTATAAGGGTTAAAAGTTGACCAGCGATTTCTAATTTCTACAACAAAATTTACAAAGCCATTTTTCTTAAAGGGACCACCTCATATTTGAAGTCACTTTGAGGGTCTATATAGCAGAAAATACCCAAAAGTGACACCATTCTAAAAACTGCCCCCCTCAAGGTACTCAAAACCACATTCAAGAATTGTATTAACCCTTCAGGTGCTTCACATGAGCTGAAGCAACGTGGAAGGAAAAAATGAATATTTCACTTTTTAGCCACAAAAATGATATTTACAAACTTTTTTTTTATGTTCACAAGGGTAAAAGGAGAAAATTTACAGATAAAGTTGTTGTGCAATTTCTCCTGAGTACGCCAATACCCCATATGTGGGGGAAAACCACTGTTTGGGCGCACGGCAGAGCTCGTAAGGGAAGGAGCCCGTTTGACTTTTTCAAACTAAAATTGGCTGGAATTGAGATTGGATGCCATGTCGCGTTTGGAGAGCCCCTGATGTGCCTAAACAGTGGAAACCCCCCCAAGTGACACCATTTTGGAAACTAGACCCCCTAAGGAACTTATCTAGATCTGTTGTGAGCACTTTGAACCCCAAAGTGTTTCACAAAAGTTTATAATGCCTGGGTGTGAAAAAAAAACCAAAACAATTTTCCACAAAAATTATTTTTTAGTCCTAAATTTTTGATTTTTCCCAAGGAAATTGGACCCCAAAAGTTGTTGTCCAATTTGTCCTGAGTACGCTGATACCCCATATGTGGGGGGGGAACTGTTTGGGCGCACGGCAGGGCTTGGAAAGAAAGTAGTAACGTTTTGGAATGCAGACGTTGATGGGGGTCATGTTCCGTTTGCAGTGCCCCAGATGAGCCTAAACAGGGGAAACCCCCCACAAGTGACCCCATTTTGGAAACTAGTCCCCTAAGGAACTTATCTAGATCTTTGGTGAGCACTTTGAACCCCCAAGTGCTTCACACAAGTTTATAATGCCCGGGCATGAAAATAAAAAATCCTATTTTTTTCCCACAAAAATTATCTTTTAGTCACTAATTTTTATTTTCCCAAGGGTAACAGGAGAAATTGGACCACAAAAGTTGTTGTCCAATTTGTCCTGAGTACGCTGATACCCCATATGTGGGGGGGAACCACAGTTTGGGCGCACGTCAGAGCTCGGTATGGAAGGAGCACCATTTGACTTTTTCCAACCAAAATTGGCTGGAATTGAGATTGGACGCCATGTTGCATTTGGAGAGCCACTGATGTGCCTAAACAATGGAAACCCCCCACATGTGACCCCATTTGGGAAACTAGACCCCCCTAAGGAACTTATCTAGATCTTTAGTAAGCAATTTGAACCCCCAAGTGCTTCACACAAGTTTATAACGTAGAGCCGTAAAATTAAAAAATCATATTTTTTCCGCAAAAATGATCTTTTCACCCCAATTTTTATTTTCCCAAGGGTAACAAGACCCCAAAAGTTATTGTGCAATTTGTCCTGAGTACGCTGATACCCCATATGTGGGGGTAAACCACTGTTTGGGTGCATGGCAGAGTTTGGAAGGGAAGGAGCGCCGTTTGACTTTTTCAACGCAGAATTGGCTGGATGCCATGTCGTGTTTGGAGAGCTCCTGATCTGCCTAAACAGTGGAAACCCCCGACAAATGACACAATTTTGGAAACTAGACCCCTCAAGGAACTTATCTAGATGTGTGGTGAGCAATTTGAACCCCGAAGTGCTTCACAGAAGTTTATAACGTACAGCCGTAAAATAAAAAAATCTTTTTTTTTTTTTACTAAAATGATTTTTTCGCCCCCAATATTTTATTTTCACAAGGATAACAGGAGAAATTGGACCCCAAAAGTTGTTGTCCAATTTGTGCTGAGTACGCTTATACCCAATATGTGGGAGAAAACTACTGTATGGTCACACGTTGGGGCTCGGAAGGGAAGTAGTGACGTTTTGGATTGCAGACTTTGATGGAATGATCTGGGGGCGTCATGTCGCATTTGGAGAGCCCCTGATGCGCCTAAACAGTGGAAACCCCCCACAAGTGACCCCATTTTGGAAAATAGACCCCACAAGGAACTTATCTAGATGTGTGGTGAGCACTTTGAACCCCAAAGTGCTTCACAGAAGTTTATAATGTACAGCCGTAAAAATAAAAAATCCTTTTTTTTACAAAAATAATTTTTTCGCCCCCAATATTTTATTTTCACAAGGATAACAGGAGAAATTGGACCCAAAAGTTGTTGTCCAATTTGTCCTGAGTACGCTAATACACAATATGTGGGAGAAAACTACTGTATGGGTACACGTTGGGGCTCGGAAGGGAAGTAGTGACGTTTTGGATTGCAGACTTTGATGGAATGGTCTGGGGGCGTCATGTCGCATTTGGAGAGCCCCTGATGCGCCTAAACAGTGGAAACCCCCACAAGTGACCCTATTTTGGAAAATAGACCCCACAAGGAACTTATCTAGATGTGTGGTGAGCGCTATGAAGCCCCAAGTCCTTCACAGAAGTTTATAACGTACAGCCGTAAAAACAAAAAAAACATTTTTTTTTACAAAAATGATATTTTCGCCCCCAGTTTTTTATTTTCTCAACAGAAGAAATAGGACAAATTGCACAATAACTCTTGGGGTCCAGAGTACGCTGATACCCCATATGTAGGGGTAAACTACTGTTTGGGCGCACCGTTTGACTTTTTCAACGCAGAATTGGCTGGAATTGAGATCAGACGCCATGTCACATTTGGAGAGCCCCTGATGTGCCTAATCAGCGGAAACCCCCCAATTCTAACTCCAACCCTAACCCCAACACACCCCTAACCGTAGTCCCAACCCTAACCACAAACCTAACCCTAACACACCCCTAACCCTAATACTAACCCTAATCCTAACTTTAGCGCCAACCCTAACCCTAACTTTAGCCGCAACCCTAACCCTAATGGGAAACTGGAAATAAATATGATTTATTCATGATTGGCAGCTGTCACGCTAAAAGACGCTTTTTATTGCAAAAAATAGTTTTTGCATCACCACATTTTGAGAGCTATAATTTTTGCATATTTTGGCCCACAGAGTCATGTGAGGTCTTATTTTTTGTGGTACGAGTTGACGTTTTTATTGGTACCATTTTTGAGCATGTGACATTTTTTGATCGCTTTTTATTTCGATTTTTGGGAGGTTAGAATGAACAAAAATCAGCAATTCATGAATTTCTTTTGGGGGAGGCGTTTTTATTGTTCCGCGTGTGGTAAAATTGATAAAGCAGTTTTATTCTTCGGGTCAGTACGATTACGGCGATACTTCATTTATATCATTTTTTTATGTTTTGGTGCTTTTATAGAATAAAAACAATTTTATATAAAAAATTATTATTTTTGCATTGCTTTATTCTGCGAGCTATAACTTTTTTATTTTTTCGCTGATGATGCTGTTTGGCGGCTCATTTTTTGCGGGACAAGATGACGTTTTCAGCAGTACCATGTTTATTTATGTCGGTCTTTTTGATCGCGTGTTATTCCACTTTTTGTTCGGCGGTATGATGATAAAGCATTGATTTTTTGCTTTGTTTTTTTTTTAAGGGGTTCACTAAAGGGGTTAACTAGTGGGACAGTTTTTTAGGGGGGTCGTTACGGACGCAGCGATACCAAATATGTGTACTTTTATTGTTTTGGTTTTTTATTTACAGGAATAAATGAATTTATTGGGTAATATTTTTTTTTTTTTTGGAATTTTTTTTTACACTTTTTATTTTTTTAACTTTTATACTTTGTCCCAGGGTGGGACATCACTATGTAGGGTGAGATCGCTGGTGTGACAGTGTGCACAGGACCCGGCGGTCATCTTGGATCCGGGTCCTTGGAGGGAGGAAGGCCTCAGAACAGCGTGATCACATCGCGCTGTTCTGGGGGTCTCAGGGGAGCATGCAGGGAGCCCCCTCCCTGTGCGATGTTCCCCTGTGCCCCTGCTACACCGCGATGATATTTGATCGCGGTGTGCCAGGGGTTAATGTGCCGGGAGCGGTCTGTGACCGCTCCTGACACACAGTCCCGGGTGTCAGCTGTGATAATCAGCTGACACCCGGCGGCGATAAGCTGCGCTCCCCCCGGGAGCGCAGCTGATCGCACTGGACGTACTATTCCGACCATGGGAATGAGGTCCAGGGTCACATGGACGGAATATTACGTCCAATGGAATAAAGGGGTTAAACAATTCTTGACTGCCCATATGATGATGTCACGTGTTTGGAAGCTTGTGATAGTTTTTTTTGGCAACATTTGAGTTAACTAGAGACACACCTGTGGAAGTATTTTAATGCACACCAGAAACACACTGCTTCTTTGTGTAGCATCATGGGAAAGTCTCAAGAAATCATTCAAGATATCAGGAAGAGAATTGTGGACTTGCACAAGTCTGGTTCATCCTTGGGTACAATTTCAAGATACCTGAAGGTGCCTCTGTCATCTGTACAAACAATTATATGCAAGTACAAGCAAGATAGGAATGTCCAGACATCATACCACTCAGTAAGGAGACGGGTTCTGTGTCGCAGAGATGAACGTGCTTTGGTCTGACATGTGCATATCAACCCAAGGACAAAAGCAAAACACCTTGTGAAGATGATGGCGGAAGCTGGTAAGATTGTGTCAATATCCCCAGTGAAACGAGCACTGTATCAACAAGGGCTGAAAGGCCACTCTGCGAGGAAGAAGCCGTTACTCCAAAAGAAACATAAAAAAGCCAGATGAATGTTTTCAAATGCACACAGGAACAAAGACCTTAATTTTTGGAGACATGTCCTGTAGTCTGATGAAACTAAAATTGAACTTTTTGGGCATAATGACCATTATTCACAATCTATTATCTGTGTTAGCTACCATATATCATATCTATGATTGTTTACATACTCAGGACAATACACGACTATATAATAGTGGGGTACATTGATTTATTTGCTACTTTTGTCTGTCCATTACTACTATTTATTCATGTGGTTGCCTTTTAGGTATACCGCTGTATGTATTATTATAAATTAATACATTTTTTGATATCTGTTTTTGTATAATTTGGATCCCAGTATCTCTTATTGGACTCAACACAAGTCTGGTCTTTAAAAGGTATTATTAAGATATTCTCAAAATAGGAAAATATCTATTACCCTAATCTCTGGGGGATAAACTGTTGGGACCACCACTGATTCTAAGAACAGGGAGTCTTAAGAACCCATGTGAATGGAGTGGAGTCAATCATGCACTGCTGCTCAATTCATTCCTAAAATGACCGCGGGAGATAGTTGAGAGCTGCGCTCGGATGTTCTTTAGCAGTCCCATAAGAGCGATAACCTCCAAACTGGAGCATATCCGTTTAAATCGGACTAGACTAGCACATGCTGCGATGTTCTTTCACACAGACCGTTGGTCTTGGATGGAAATTATGGAAATATTTTGTACTATATGTCTAGTTTACATCAGCATCATTTTCCCAATGTCATTTTATTTTGTAAGGATGTTAGAAGACATAGATACAAACAACCTTTCCCTGGAATTTTTTAAGTTCATCTGAGTACACCCCAATTGGTGCAATTCCATTGATTTTAGAAAAGTTTTTCGTTTCTGCCCCTCAATACTAAAGTTATGCTCCCAGAAATAAAGATGCAAATTGTCCGTTTAACCACCTGGGCATACACCATAGAAGTTCTCTTTTAACTCACTAAATGCTGTGATCAATATTGATTACAGTATTTAGCAGGCATGCACAGGGAGGGCACCCCCTCTGCCCACCTATCGGCGCCTCCGCGATGTCATTACGGGGGCCTGATAGTTGCCATGGTGACCTGATGTCATCATGATAACATCCAGGTCACCAGTGCTAGCAAACGTGCTACAACATGCTCAGATCATGGTGTAGCAAGTTTGTCTGTCAGTGCAGCGCTGAGTTTATAAAGCATTGCAATACTTAAAAAGTGAAAGGGACAAAGTAAAAAAAGTAAAAAGAAGTGATAAAATTTTTAAAAAATATATATAAAAAAAAACCAAATTAACAAATATCTATATACTCTATATACAGTAGGTTTGGAAAGTATTCAGACCCCTTTAAATTTTTCACTCTTTGTTTCATTGCAGCCATTTGGTAAATTCAAAAAAGTTCATTTTTTTTCTCATTAATGTACATTCTGCATCCCATCTTGACTGAAAAAAACAGAAATGTAGACATTTTTGCAAATTTATTAAAAAAGAAAAACCGAACTGGGGATCCTCTGCCATTCTTCCTTGCAGATCCTTTGGTGAACCTTCGGCCAAGTCTGAGGTCCAGAGCACTCTGGAAGAGGTTTTCATCCAGGATATCTCTGTACTTGGCCGCATTCATGTTTCCTTCAATTGCCACCAGGCGTCCGTTCCCTGCAGGTGAAAAACACCCCCATAGAATGATGCTGCCACCACCATGTTTTACTGTTGCGATTGTATTGGGCAGGTGATGAGCAGTGCCTCGTTTTCTCCACACATACCGTTTAGAAATATCACCAAAAAGTTCTATCTTCGTCTCATCAGACCAGAGAATCTTATTTCTCATAGTCTGGGAGTCCTTCATGTGTTTTTTACCAAACTCTAAGCTGACTTTCATAATTCTGGCACTGAGGAGAGGCTTCCGTCGAGCCAATCTGCCATAAAGGCCTGACTGGTGGAGGGCAGCAGTGATAGTGTCACGGGTGTGTCACTGCGAAGATCGTCGCGATTGCACACCCTGACTTCGCACAGCTGAGTTTCTGGTGCTGGGGTGTTTTTCGGCACTGAGGGAGTTAATTCTTTCTCTCTCTGTGCTGGACTGACCAGCCTCGCTCAGCTGCAATTACTGTTTTGTTAATTGGTTTCCTTCAAATACCTGCCCGTCTGCTGGGGAAGTGTCGGTGAAAGCTTTCATGCAGACCAGCAGAGCGGATCGTATTGAGAAGTCTAAGCTAAGAATACCTGTTGTGGTTTTCTCTCTGTCCTCGCTTTATTAGTTATCTCCCTACCCGTTTGTGTTCCCTCTGTATTGGTAGTTTTGTATGCAAGGTGTTCTTTTATTTACCCCTTGTACTGTCTCGTTTGTCTTATACTGTGTGTGAAGGCAGATCCCTTCCTTATCCCTGTGGTGGTAATCAGGGTCCTTCTCAGGACTAGATTACAGTGGTTAGGGATTCACAGGAGATAGGATTACGCTGGCGGCCTGGACTTCTGTACCATCAACAGTACCTCCAGGTAGAGGGGTTAGTCAGGCCCCCAGCTTAGGGTCAGCATAGACCCCGGTTCTCCTGTATACAGAGACAGTGTGACATTTTCACCGACCGCATTTAAGATTCTCCCCAGCCTCCATGGATCCAGTAGCCAGTCTGGCTCAGCAGTTGCAGAGTTTGTCCATGGAGTTGAGGGACGTTAAGTCCAAGGTTTTGTACCCCCCGGAGCATGCCAGACCTGAACCTAAAGTAGCTCTCCCGGACAGGTTCACTGGAGGGCGGGACAAGTTTTTTGCTTTCCGGGAGGCATGTAAATTGTACTTTCGGCTGCGACCTCGGTCATCTGGGAGTGAAGATCAAAGGGTAGGAATTGTCATCTCGCTCCTACAAGGGTACCCCCAGTCCTGGGCGTTCTCTCTTCCCCCGGACTCCCAGGCTCTCCAGTCAGTGGATAGATTTTTCGCAGCACTGGGTCTTGTATATGATGACCCGGATCGAGTCTCCCTTGCTGAAAATAAGTTACGTAAGATACAGCAGGGAGATCGTCCGGCAGAGGAATTTTCTTCGGAGTTCCGTAGGTGGGCCACGGACACCCAGTGGAATGACCCGGCTCTTAGGAGCCAGTTTTGTCAAGGTTTATCTGACAAATTAAAAGATGTGTTGGCGCAATATGACCCTCCCACGTCACTGGAAGCCGCTATGGCCCTTGCTATTCGCATTGATAGACGGCTGCGGGAGAGGTGCGGGGTAACTCCGCCCCCTGTGATGACTCCACCTTCCTCAAGGGTCCCTTACACGGAGGTTCCCCTGGTCAGTCCAGAGGAGCCTATGCAATTAGGAGGGACATCATTCCGGGGGAGGGGATCGGTGGGGCGCCACAAAACAAGAAGTTGTTTCTTCTGTGGAAAAAAGGGACATTTTATTAGGGGGTGTCCATCCCGTCCTTTGCAGAGTGAGAAGTCGCCGGAAAACTATTGATCCCAGATTGTGTGGTGGACGGCAATCTGAGAGTAAGTATTTCGTCCCTAAGTTCGTCTCAGTTTCTCGTACCGGCGTAGGTGGTGGTGGGTGCGAGAACTGAGAGGATATCTGTTCTTCTGGATAGTGGGGCCGGGGCTAATCTGGTGGATGCTCGCTTTGCCCGGGTTCAAGGTATGCGATTGTGTGGGTTGACTAAACCCGTCCCCATATTCTCGATCGACGCCAGACCTCTCGGTCAGGGAAGTTTTGTGCAAGCAGTGCATAACATTGATCTTCAAGTGGGGGCGCTACATAAAGAACTGTTGTCTTGTTATGTGTTGGAGGGTCTTCCCACTCCTATAGTGCTGGGCCTGCCTTGGCTAACTAAGCATAACCCGGTTATTGATTGGCAATCCAGAGAGATAAGCCAATGGAGCGATTTCTGTAATAAAAACTGCATGAATACGGTCATTGGTGTGGTCGCTCCTAGGGCCTTACCTCCATTTCTGGTGGACTTTGAGGATGTATTCTCGGAGGAAGGGTGTCAAGAACTACCTCTTCATCGCGAGTATGACTGTGCTGTTAACTTGATCCCTGGGGCCAAGTTACCGAAATCTAGGTTGTATAACCTTTCTGGTCCTGAGAGACAGGCCATGAAGGATTATATTTCAGAGAGTCTGGCTAAGGGGCATATTAGACCTTCATCTTCCCCGGTGGCCGCGGGGTTCTTCTTTGTGAAGAAAAAAGATGGAGGCCTACGCCCTTGCCTGGATTTTCTTGAGCTTAATCGGATTACGGTCCGAGATCCGTATCCGCTCCCACTTATTCCCGATCTCTTCAATCAGATCGTGGGTGCCAAATGGTTCTCTAAGTTGGATCTCAGGGGGGCGTACAATCTTATTAGGATGAAGGAGGGGGATGAGTGGAAGACGGCGTTTAACACTCCGGAGGGGCATTATGAGAACCTTGTCATGCCATTTGGTCTGAGTATTGCCCCGGCGGTGTTTCAACACTTTGTAAATGACATCTTTCGCCACCTAATGGGACAGTTTGTGGTCATATATCTGGATGATATCTTAATTTACTCGCCAGATCTTGTGTCTCATCAGGAGCATGTTAGGCAGGTGTTACAGATCTTGCGGGATAATAAGCTGTACGCCAAATGGGAGAAGTGTGTGTTCGCCGTACAGGAACTTCAGTTTTTAGGATTCCTGGTGTCAGCATCCGGTTTTCGTATGGACCCTGGGAAAGTGCGGGCAGTTCTTGAGTGGGATCTGCCAGAGGATCTTAAGGCATTACAACGTTTCCTGGGGTTTGCTAACTACTACCGGAAATTCATTCGTAATTTCTCCTCCATAGTTAAACCTCTCACAGACATGACTAAAAAAGGGACGGATTTTTCAAAGTGGTCTGACAAGGCTTGTCAAGCGTTTTCCTCTTTGAAAAAATGTTTTGCTTCTGCACCCATACTTGTTCATAGAAAACTAGATCTGAACTGAAAAAGTAAGTTAATGTGTATGCAAAATGTAAATGCATATTAACACATGACCATTACACAGAAAAACAGGCACAAAAAAACAAATATCCAAAAATGAAATAAAAAATCTTTTTGCAAAAATGCATGAAGGTAGTAATAATCATAAGGGTATTTAGTAAACATAATTTTGATCAAAATAATGTACAAGCCATCCCGCCACGTCAAGGCAACCCTCTGTGGGACAGTCCTACTCTAATATTGAAAACCTTTCCACTTGTCAAGTGACTTAAATGTGAACAAGGGCAGAGGGACTGAACCCACCAGTTGAAGCTCCGGCCAGACAGGATGGATTTTCTCAACTCAGAAAACAGGGCGGTTAGTATGTTTACTAAATACCCTTATGATTATTACTACCTTCATGCATTTTTGCAAAAAGATTTTTTATTTCATTTTTGGATATTTGTTTTTTTGTGCCTGTTTTACCCATACTTGTTCAGCCTGATGCGTCTCAGCCATTCATTGTTGAGGTGGACGCTTCCGAGGTAGGGGTGGGAGCGGTATTGTCACAAGGTTCGTCCCCTGGTAAATGGCATCCGTGCGCCTTCTTCTCTAAAAAATTGTCGTCCGCTGAGAGGAATTATGATGTCGGCAATAGGGAGCTCTTGGCCATTAAGTTGGCTTTTGAGGAGTGGGCAGTCCACCCAGTCACTGTCATTACCGATCACAAAAACCTGCTATATTTAGAATCCGCTAAACGTCTGAATCCCAGACAAGCTAGGTGGTCATTGTTTTTTACCAGGTTTAATTTTGTTGTCACATATCGTCCTGGGTCAAAAAATGTTAAGGCGGATGCCTTATCTCGCTGTTTCCCAGGAGCTGGGAATACGGGGATCCGGTTCCGGTCCTTCAGGAGGGGGTGGTGGTGTCGGCAGTATGCTCTGAGCTTGA
The DNA here is from genome assembly GCA_033576555.1 of Oophaga sylvatica. Lineage (NCBI taxonomy): Eukaryota > Metazoa > Chordata > Amphibia > Anura > Dendrobatidae > Oophaga > Oophaga sylvatica. The sequence goes on from JARQOD010000009.1 coordinate 154,218,641, forward strand.
GGAAGAGGTATTGGAGGCTCAGGGGGACGCCCCTGTAGGACCTCCAGGGAGACTGTTTGTTCCTAATCAGTTGCGACAAAGGGTGATCGAGGCACACCATAATTCAGCTTTGGCAGGACAACCTGGGAGTAAAGCAACTGAGGATCTCCTCTCGCGCCGGTTTTGGTGGCCTAACTTACATAGGGAGGTGGTAACTTTTGTCTCGTCCTGCGAGGTTTGTGCGCGCTCTAAGACCCCACATACCCGTCCGTCTGGGGCCCTCTTACCTTTGAAGATCCCGGAGCGTCCGTGGACTCATCTGTCTATGGACTTCATTACGGATCTCCGCCATCTTCGGGTAAAACAGTCATACTCGTTGTGTGGACAGGTTCAGCAAGATGGCACATTTTCCGTTGAAGCATTCCGAGTTTTACCTGATAAAGGGACACTGGTCAGAATTGCAAAAAATGGCAGGTCATGAAGGGTTAAATTTTTTGCCAGAGCTGTGTATATATATGTACCCTTAAATATTTTTCAGAAAAAATTAAAAAAAAATCAAAAAAGGTGCACATTATTGAATTGCCGTATCCAGAAAGACTGTCCTATAAAATTGGCCCTAGTTAACCAATTAGTGAACAACATAAAAAATAAACAAAAAACTAGGCAAAAATCAATGCTTTATCATTAAACTGCTGAACAAAATGTGGAATAAAATGAGATCAAAAAGACGAATGTGAAAAATATGATTTCTCTAAAAATGTCTTCTTGTCCCGCAAAAACAAGCTGCCATACAGCTCCATGAACAGAAAAATAAAAAAGTTACAACTCTCCGAACAAAGCGATGGAAATATAATTTTTTTTCTATAAATAGTGTTTATTGTGCAAATTCAATTCATTGTGTATCAATTTTACCACACTCGAAATCATAAAAAAAACAATTCCTGAATTGCTGGTTTTTGTTCATTCTGCCTCCCAAAAATCAGAATAGAATGCGATCAAAAAATGTCATGTGTCCGAAAATGGTAACAATAAAAATGTCAACTTGTCCTGCAAAAACTAGCCCATACATGACTCTTTCGGACGAAATATGGAAAAATTAGAGCTCTCAAAATATGGCAATGTGAAACTTTTTTTTTGCAAAAATAGCTTTTGTGACAGCAGCCAAGCACAAAAAAAGATATAAATATAGTATCGCTGCAATCACACCAACCCGGATAATAAACTCGTCTAATCACTCATATCGCAAGAGGAATTGCATAAAAAAATAAAACCAATTCTTCAACTACTTTGATTGGCTCATTCTGCCTCCAAAGATGGCAGTAAGGCTCGGCTTACATTTATCCTGCACTCTTTGCAGAGCACTTAACCTGGAGTTTTCGTGTAAATTTTTCTAAATACTTATTCAGTTGGAACCCCCGTTGGAAGATTCCCTATAATGAGGCAGATGGAGGCACTGCGGACACCATCTGGCCTATGATCCGGCGATGTCTGTCTTTTTGGCGCACAGAAAAGCGTGGTCGGCCATAGTTTTGTGCACCTCTGAAGAAAAAGGAAAAACGCTGAACAGAGGCCAGAATTAAGTCCAAAATAACTCTGTTGCCTCATTATAGTGAATGGATCCCCTTGGGGGTTTTATCTCAATCACATCACTAAAAGATCACTCGGAGATCCCAAGGTAAGTGCTCAGCGTAGAGCGCAGGATAAATGTGATTCCAAGCATTATGTAAAATGTTCCCAATCCACAAAAAAGCAAGTCTTCACTCATGTCTGTAATCTGTTAACAGAAATATAGGGGCCTCCATGGTACTGGTAGTACAAAGGCTCTGGAAAAAGCAAAATGGCCCTTGCTCCCCAAAACAAATTAAACTCTGCACTTCCTAATCCAAATGCCTCCCTCCCTTCTGAGCCCAGTGTGCCTAAACCGCAGTTAGCGTCCACAAGTTTGGCACTTCTGTAGCAATGAGACACCGTCACTAAAATGTACTTGCAACTAAAATGGAGATACTGATTTGGCTTTTATCCTAAGTCATATTACAAGACTCGTTAAAGGGTTGATTGTGACTTGTAGGATCGCTACTTCCAATAGGTGGCGCTATAGAGTATAAGTCCTCTTTTTTTGAAGAGGCAATTTGCATATAAAATGGAAGTATGCAGTTTTCACTCTGCAACATCCGCTGCTACTTGTTCTGGAAAACCCCCTTGGAATAAAAATCTTTACTACACCTGTAGATAAATTCCCAAAAGGGTATATATTTGCAAAATGGGGTCACTTGAGGGAAATTTTTGCTCTTCTAGCACTTGGGGGCCCTATATATGGAGTCTGCATACGATTCTAGAAAAAATCTGTTCTCCAGGAGGCAAGTAAGTCTCAGTCCCTTCAGAGTCTCGCAGTAGAGCTAAGCAAATACTTTACAGTCATATATTTCTACATTCAGCAGAAATTGTGGGGCACATTTTAGTGCCATTTGCATCCATTTCCCAATGTGAAAATTGGTGGTAAAAATGTAATTTATTTTTTTCTTCACTGCCCAATGGTATAAAATTCTGTGACCCACCTGTGGTGTTAATATAATCACTGCACCCATAGATGAATTCACTGAGAGGTGTAGTTTGTAAAATGAGGTCACTTATGGGGGTTCTGCTGCTCTGGACCATCTGAGGCTCTGCCAATGTGACATGGCACTCGCAAACATAACAGGAAATCTGAACTCCAATATGGCGCTTCTTCCCTCCTGAGCTCTGAACTGTGCCTCAAAAGTAGTTTTAGAAAACATATGGGGTATCAGCGGACTCAGAAGAAATTACACAACATATTTTGGGGTCCATTTTTTCCTATGTGAGCATAAAAAAATTTGGGGATAAAACAATATTTTTTGTGGGAAAAATATATTTTTTTTCATTTTCACAGGTCAACGTTTTAAAATTCTGTGGTTCAAGGTGCTCCCCATACATCTACATAAATTCCTTGAGGGGTCTAGTTTTCAAAATGGGGTCACTTGTGCACCCAAACAATAGTTTTCCAACACATATGGGGTATCTGTGTACTCAGGAGAAATTGCACAACAAATTTTGGGGTCCATGTTCTTCTGTTACCTTTGTGAAAATAATACATTTGGGGCTAAAATAACATTTTTGTGCGAAAAATTTTGATTTTTTATTTCATGCCTCAACGTTATCAACTTCTGTGAAACACTCTGGGTTCAAGGTGCTCACCACATATCTAGATAAGTTCCCTGAGGAGTCCATTTTCTACTGTTAACCTTGTGAAAATAACAAAAATTGGGTCTAAAGTAAAATTATTATAAAAAAAAAAAGTTCCAAGTCACTTCAAATGTAATGTGGTCCCTAAGAAAATGGTTTTGTAAATTTTGTAGGAAAAATGAGAAATCACTGGTCAACTTTTAACCATTCTAACTTCCTAGCAATAAAAATAGTTTAAAAAATGTAAAGTAGACATGCGAGAAATGTTATTTTTTAACTACAGTCATGGCCAAAAGTTTTGAGAATGACACAAATATTATATTTTCACATGATCTGCTGCCTCTGATTTTTATGTGTGTTTGACAGATGTTTTTATCACAGACAGAAATATAATTGCAAACATATGAGTAACAAAAGCTTATATTGACAGTTAGAATGAGTTAATGCAGCAAGTCAATATTTGCAGTGTTGACCCTTCTTCTTCAGGACCTCTACAATTCTCCCTGACATGCTCTCAATCAACTTCTGGACCAAATCCTGACTGATAGCAGTCCATTCTTGCACAATCAATGCTTTCATTTTGTCAGAATTTTTAGATTTTTGTTTGTCCACCCATCTCTTGATGATTGACCACAAGTTCTCAATGGGATTAAGATCTGGGAGTTTCCAGGCCATGGACCCAAAATCTCTATGTTTTGTTCCCTGAGCCATTTAGTTATCACCTTTGCTTTATGGCAAGGTGCTCCATCATGCTGGAAAAGGCATTGTTGATCGCCAAATGCTCTTGGAGGGTTGGGAGAAGTTGCTCTTGGAGGACATTCTGGTACCATTCTTTATTCATGGCTGTGTTTTTAGGCAAGACTGTGAGAGAGCCGATTCACTTGGCTGAGAAGCAATCCCACACATGAATGGTTTCAGGATGCTTAACAGTTGGCATGAGACAAGACTGGTGGTAACGCTCACCTTGTCTTCTCCGAATGAGGCGTTTTCCTGATGTCCCAAACAATCGAAAAGGGGATTCATCAGAGAAAATAACTTTACCCCAGTCCTCAGCAGTCCACTGCCTGTACCTTTTGCAGAATATCAGTCTGTCCATGATGTTTTTTCTGGAGAGAAGTGGCTTCTTTGCTGCCTTCCTTGAGACCAGGCCTTGCTCCAAGAGACTCTGCCTCACAGTGCGTGCAGATGCACTCACACCTGCCTGCTGCCATTCCTGAGCAAGCTATGCACTGCTGGTAGCCCGATCCCGCAGCTGAAACACTTTTAAGAGACGGTCCTGGCGCTAGCTGGTCTTTCTTGGGCGCCCTGGAGCCTTTTTGGCAACAATGGAACCTCTCTCCTTGACGTTCTTGATGATGCGATAGATTGTTGACTGAAGTGCAATCTTTCTAGCTGCGATACTCTTCCCTGTTAGGCCATTTTTGTGCATTGCAATGATGACTGCACGTGTTTCTTTAGAGATAACCATGGTTAACAGAAGAGAAACAATGATGCCAAGCACCAGCCTCCTTTTAACCCCTTCACCCCCAAGGGTGGTTTGCACGTTAATGACCGGGCCAATTTTACAATTCTGACCACTTTCTCTTTTTGAGGCTATATGTTGTGAATGGGTTTGAGATGAGTTCTGAGCAGAGGCTCCCTCTGGTGGTTACAAGCGGTGCTAGTCTGTCCAGTGAAGATTGTGAGGACTGGGAATCAGGTGTTGCTGACTGGTCTTATATAAGGGAGTCACCTTCCCATCAGGGTTGCCGGTGATCAATTGTTCTGGTCTGAATCCTTTATTCCAGTTTCCCTTGTAGCCTGCTGTGTCGTGTCTGCATCTCCTGCTAACAGATAAGACATTTTCTTCTTTTGTGTTTGTGCTATATTTTTGCATTTTGTCCTGCACTTCTGTGGGGGCCTTCAGGGTCCCCTCCGGGGCTTCTGCCCTCTCAGTTTTGTTCAGCCACTGATGTTTGTACTTTTGCTTTTTCCAGTTTTTTCAGTGGCTGCTGTTTTGATTTTGTTACACCAGAGAACTAATTTAGGTGGAAGAGGTCGTGTGATCTCAGGTGTTTTTGAAATTAGTAGAGTTGGTGCTTTTCAGGGTTTTCTGGGATTGCAGTAAGTGCCCTTCCTATCCTTTTCTATTTAGTTAGTTTGGGCCCCAGCGTTTGCTCATACTATTTTCTTTCTGTGTCAGTATTTCATCTTGTCTAACCGCCATTACATGTTTGGGGGCTTTCTATTATCTTTGGGGTTCTGCTCCGGGGCAGATAGCTTTCCTATATCTATCTTTAGGTGTAGTTAGTTTCTCAGGCTGTGACGAGGCGTCTAGGACCAACGTAGGAACGCTCCACGGCTGCCTCTAGTTGTGGTGGTTAGTCAGGGTACTGCAATCTCATAGATTCCAACTGCTCTGGTGTATTGCCTTTTTTACCTGCACTCCTCAGCTACCGAAACATAACAGTATCACCGGCCTAAAAATTGAAAATTGTATGGTACTCACAGAAGGGAAAAAATATTGTCAGAGTTGTCAGAGATATTTTTCTGTTTGTTGCATTTTTTTTTTTTCCCTCTGTATCTCTGGGTGCTGGGAGGATCTTTTCCCTCAATGGAGTTTGCACAGTTGTCTGGCCGTGTGGATCAGCTTGCCACTGAGGTTCAGAGTATTGCTGCATATCTTGCTAGGTTGCCTGTTGTGGAACCTAGGATCCCCATGCCAGATTTGTTTTTAGGGGATCGAGCTAAGTTTCAGAATTTCAAACATAATTGTAAATTGGTTTTTGCCTTAAAATCTAAGTCCTCAGGGAACGCAGCGCAGCAGGTTCAAATTATCATCTCTCTCCTGCGCGGCGATCCTCAGGATTGGGCTTTTTCCCTGATACCTGGGGATCCTGTTTTGAGTGATGTTGATGCATTTTTTCAGGCCTTGGGGTTATTGTACGATGAGTAGTGTTGAGCGATATGGTAATGCAAATATCGGCTATCGGCCGATATTAGCTCTATCGGCCTTTCGATAATTCGTTTCGATATTTTCGTCTTATCGAATACCGGAATCGGATTTGTCACTGTCACTGTGAGTGTCCGTCGGTCGGGTCTGTCAGGAGTCAGCGGCACTTACCTGGCAGAAGATCTCCGGCGGTCACGTCCTGGACTGCTTGATGGCCGCCTGGCGGTCACATGCAGTTTTTCGCGATAACTGCAGTGACTGCAGGGTAATCCCGGCCGTAAAGCAGTCAGTCCGATGACGTCACCGCCGGGGAAGCAGGTAATCAGCTGTGCTGCGCCGGGATGACAGGCTCTGCCTGTCATTCTGATGTAGCAGAGCTGGATCGTCGTGGGACACTCGTTACTATGGACTGCGTCGGTCAGGTGGTATACTTTTTTTTTTTTTTTTTTTTTACAGATCGATGGCGTCGCAGCAGGATGAGACAGTAATAAAAGAAATGAAAACTGTGTTTTTTTTTTTTTTATTAAATTAAAAAAATTTTTTTGGAACATTCACCCGTCCGGGTACATAAACAATTTAACTATTTATTTACATACAGGGACCCTGTCCGGGTTATTTAGACTTCTTTGGCAGGGGTGTTCCAGGTACCACCTGGTACTCTTCTGGTGCTTGCCAAACATCCGAGACACCAAGGACCACCAGGACCTGATGACGTCGTGTGGCCTGTACAGTCAAGTCGTGACCCGCTATCTGGGTCTGTGTGGCCACCTCTTTCATCTCTCTCCGGGTCTGGAGCCCTATGTCATGGACTGTACGAACCCCAGGGGGCCTAACAGGCGCCGGGTACGGGCCAGCTATACTTATCATGTCCATAGCTGGGGCTGCTGAGGAGACCACTGAGGGAGGCTGGGGAGATTTACGGCGTGGTGTGGGCACTTTTGCAGAGGCCTGGATGTGGGAGGCTGAAGGCTTCGAGGGTCTCACAGGTTCCTGACACACTGGGGAGTAGGGGTCGCACCTGGTAACATTTAGGGCGTACCACCCATTGTAACCCCAGTGTCGGGTGTAAGTCACCAAGTCTCCTGGCAACAGGTCCCTCCCCTGGTGTCCTTCTGGGAGGTGAGCCTCCACGTCCCGCCGGGTCACAAAGACTTCTAAATAAAGTCCAGGCTCCTTGATGAAGCCCCACCCACCTTTCAATTTAAAGCTCCGTACTGCACCCTTACGCCGCGGCTCACTCAGGGTTCCTTTATCCTTTCTCATCCGGTCCTTATCTGCCCGGTCCTTCTCCAGGTGACGTTGGCGAAGTTTTAGGGTTTCTCGCTGCTCCCTTTGTCGCTCTGCTTCCCGCTCCAAACGTCTCCACTCTTCCTCCTGACGCCGGTTGTAATTCTCCTCCACCAGTTGCTCCATGTCTCCACCACTCCACTGCAGCTTACAGTGTCCGGTTTGCGGCAGCTCTCCTGTCGCCCCCCAGTCCTGGCGGCGCTCCCCTGCGGAGGAAGCAGACGGCTCTAAATCAGATGACAGTCGGGGCTCCGGTACAGGCAGGTAGTGCTCTGGTGCCTGCGCGGCCTCCTCCATGAGGACGGGTGTCGCTTCTTCTGTCTCAGCGACGGGGCAGACAGCGGGTTCTGGGGTGCTGACGGTGCTGCGGTTTTCTACTATAACGGGTGCCTCACCTTCCGGTACAGACACTTGAGGTAAGAGGGATTGGCGCCGCTCCAAGTTTATTTTTAGGGCATGCCAGCTGGCTTCCATCCTGGCGACCTCCTCCCGGTGCCGGGCCAGGCCTCTCAGGGTATCCTCCGCTTCTTGCAGCGTAGGAGGGTTTACAGGCCGGGTGCCCAACGGTGATTCCGTGGCGATCGGGTCGCTTCCGTGGGGGGAGAGCTCTGACTGCTCCATCCCTTCCCACTTCTGCTCGTCGTGTCCATTAGCCATCTCTGCCAAGTCACATGTGTCATTAGCATCTGGAGAGGGCCCGTCTTTTGTAGGGAGGCAGGACCTTCGTGTTAGTTTCCGCACACTGAGGAGGATGAGGAGGCGGAACTCCAGAGCTGTGGGGCACGATGTTACATTGCAGTACCATTTACAGTGGGCGGCCATCGTTTTCACGCCACTGAGTGAGTGACACCCACGAAGAGCACGCCCTTCTTCTTCACCAGTGCCTCGTCGTGACGCAGATATGGTGGAAAAATGGCAAATACATTCTCTGACGATTTTAGCAATTCTCAAGCACAAAACCAGTGCAATTCAGGCACACAGGACTCGCTTATAGCGAGCTACAGAATCCTGTTCGTGACGCCCAAGTTGAGTCGCACAGAGCCAGAGGTTTTCGGGGTACTCGGCACCGAGCCCGTCGACTTCTATGGGGTATGTCACGTCTTTACCCGGCAATTGAATTAGAGTCGATTTTACTATGTAGAAGTGTATAAACTATAAATATATGTATATATATATGTCACAATGACATGTATATATATATATATGTATTCTATGTGTGTATATTTTGTGTTTACAACGAAAGAAAGGGTTTTTTTTGTTGCGATATTTTGTTCCCATAGACTTACATGGGACTTCCGGTATCGAAATCGGATATCGACGATATTTAGTGCTATCGGCGATACAATTTTGATACGATATTTTTAGATATCGAGCAATATCGCTCAACACTAACGATGAGCCTAATGTCACTGATCAAGCTGAGAAAGCCTTGTTGGCATTAAATCAGGGGCTTGATGACGCTGAGTTATACTGTCAGAGATTCCGTAGGTGGGCAGTCCTGACCAAATGGAATGACGACGCTTTGGCAGCCCTTTTCCGGAAGGGTCTGTCAGATAATGTAAAGGATGTTATGGTGGGATTCCCTGTCCCCTCTGGTCTCAATGATTCTATGTCATTAGCGATTCAAATTGACAGACGTTTGCGTGAGCGGAGAAGTATGGTGGAATGGTGTTGCCTTGTGAACCAGCTTCTGAACCCATGCAGTGTGATAGAGTGGTGTCTGGGGCACAGCGTCATGAGTTTCGAAAGCGCAATGGGTTATGTTTCTACTGTGGTGATGCCTCTCATGCTATTTTAGTCTGCCCTAAGCGGGGAAGACGTTTTGCACGCTCAGTTGTCTTGGGTAGTGTTCAGACTAAGTTTTTATTAACTGTCACTCTGATATGCTCTCTGTCCTCATTTTCTGCTCAGGCTTTCGTTGATTCTGGAGCAGCTATTAACCTGATGGATTATGATTTTGCTAAACGTTGTGGATTTCCCTTGATACCCCTACAGAAGTCTATTCCCCTACTGGGGATCGATTCTACCCCTTTGGCTGAGAATAAACCCCAGTTTTCTACTCAGGTGATAATGAGGGTTGAACCTGATCACCAGGAGTGCTGCAAATTTTTGGTTCTGTATAATCTGCATGACATTATCGTGCTGGGTTTTCCTTGGTTACAGTCTCATAATCCTGTTTTGGATTGGAAATCTGTGTCTGTAACCAGTTGGGGCTGCCAATGTGTTAATACCAACACTCCTGTTTTTTCTGCCTCCCCCCAGGCTCAGGATGTTCCTGACATTTTGATTGATTTTTCTGATGTGTTTAGCGAAAGTAAATCTGCATCCTTGCCTCCCCATAGGAGCTATGACTGCGCTATTGAATTAGTGCCGGGTAGTAAATTCCCTAAAGGTCACCTTTTTAACTTGTCTGTACCTGAACATGACGCTATGCGGTCTTATATCAAGGAATCATTGGAGAAGGGTCATATCAGACCATCCTCTTCACCCTTAGGTGCCGGTTTTTTCTTTGTGGCCAAAAAGGATGGTTCATTAAGGCCGTGTATTGATTATCGTCTCTTGAACAATATTACTGTGAAACATCAATACCCGTTACCCTTGATTTCTGACCTGTTTTCCAGGGTGAAAAACGCTACTTGGTTTACCAAGCTTGACCTCAGGGGGCGTATAACCTTATTCGCATTAAGCACGGGATGAATGGAAGACGGCATTCAATACCCCTGAAGGGCATTTTGAGTACCTGGTGATGCCCTTTGGGCTCACTAATGCTCCTTCCGTCTTCCAGTCCTTCATGAATGACATTTTCAGGGATTTTGTGGATACATTTCTGATTGTTTATTTGGATGATATCTTGATTTTTTCTAATGACTGGGACTCTCATGTGAAACATGTTCGAACTGGATTCCAGATTTTGAGAGAGAATGCTCTGTATGTGAAGGGATCAAAGTGTCTTTTTGGCGTACAGACGATCTCATTTCTGGGATTCATTTTGTCCCCATCTGTTATTGAAATGGACCCGGTCAAGGTTCAGGCCATCTGTGATTGGGTCCAACCTACTTCATTAAAGGCTCTTCAGAGATTTTTGGGTTTTGCCAATTTTTATCGTAAATTTATTGGTAATTTCTCGGTTATTGTTAAACCATTAACTGATTTGACCAGAAAGGGTTCTGATGTGGTGAATTGGCCTCCTGAGGCAGTCTCTGCATTTCAGGAACTTAAGCAGAGATTCACTTCTGCTCCTGTTCTACGGCAGCCTGATGTTTCTCTGCCATTTCAGGTGGAGGTTGATGCCTCTGAAATTGGGGCAGGTGCCGTTTTGTCCCAAAAAGATCCAGAGACCTCTAAAAGTAACCCTTGTGCCTTTTTCTCTCGAAAATTTTCTCCTACTGAACGCAATTATGACGTGGGTAATCGGGAGTTATTGGCCATGAAGTGGGCTTTTGAAGAGTGGAGACATTGGCTGGAGGGAGCCAAACATCAGGTGGTGGTCCTTACGGACCATAAGAATCTGGTCTATCTGGAATCTGCCAAGCGACTCAATCCTAGACAGGCCAGGTGGGCCTTGTTTTTCACACGTTTTAATTTTGTGGTTTCCTTTCTTCCTGGCACTAAGAATGTTAAGGCGGATGCCCTCTCGAGGAGTTTCCTTGCGGACTCTCCTGAGTTATCTGATCCTTCTGTTATTTTGAAAGAGGGTGTAGTTCTTTCCGCCATCTCGCCCAATTTGAGACTTGCTCTGGAGGGGTGTCAGGAGGATAGGCCCGAGTGCTGCCCTGTTGGAAAATTGTTTGTCCCGGACCAGTGGAAAAAGAGTGTGATGTCTGAGATTCATTGTTCCACGTTGGCTGGGCATCCCGGAATTTTTGGTACCAGAGACTTGGTTAGTCGGTCCTTTTGGTGGCCTACCTTGTCTCGTGATGTCAGGGAATTTGTGCAGTCCTGCGGGACTTGCTCTCGCTCCAAGCCTTGCTCTCGCTCTAGTGGTTTGTTGATGCCATTGCCTGTGCCCAAGAGACCATGGACCCATATCTCTATGGATTTCATTTCCGACCTTCCTGTTTCTCAGAGAATGACCACCATCTGGGTAATTTGTGATAGGTTTTCCAAGATGATACATCTTGTGCCATTACCTAAGTTGCCTTCCTCCTCTGAATTGGTGCCGTTGTTCCTTCAGCACGTGGTTCGTTTACACGGCATTCCTGAGAACATTGTGTCTGACAGAGGAGTCCAGTTTGTTTCCAGATTTTGGAGGACTTTTTGTTCTAAACTGGGTGTTCAATTGTCTTTCTCCTCGGCATTTCATCCTCAGACCAATGGTCAAACTGAGAGAACAAACCAGACATTGAAGACTTATCTAAGATGCTTTGTGTCTGCTGATCAGGATGACTGGGTCTCTTTTTTGCCTTTGGCTGAGTTTGCTCTTAATATTAGGGCTAGCTCTGCTACTTTGATGTCTCCGTTTTTCTGTAATTCTGGGTTTCACCCTCGATTTTCTTCAGGACAGACGGAGGCTTCTGTCTGTCCAGGTGTTGACTCTGTTGTGGAGCGTATGCAACTGATTTGGGACCAGGTAGTGGAGAGGTTGTCCCTCTCTCAGGAGAGGGCCCAGCGGTTTGCTAACCGGCATAGGACTGATGGTCCTCGGTTTAAAGTAGGGGACTTGGTCTGGTTGTCCTCAAAGAATATTCCTATGAGAGTAGCATCTCCTAAATTTAAGCCTAGGTTCATTGGACCTTATAAGATCATGGAGATTATTAATCCTGTTTCTTTTCGTTTGCTTCTTCCAGGGACATTTAAGATCCATAACGTGTTCCACAAGTCCTTGTTGAAGAGGTTTGTTGAGCCAGTGGTTCCTGCTGCTGTGCCTCCTGACCCTGTTTTGGTTGAGGCCAATCTGGAGTATGTGGTTGAGAAAATATTGGATTCTCGTTTTTCTAGACGGAAACTCCAGTATTTGGTTAAATGGAGAGGTTATGGTCAGGAAGACAATTCTTGGGTGTTTGCTTCGGACATCCATGCTAGGAGACTTATCCGTGCGTATCATAGAACTCATCCTGACCGACCTGGTTGCTCAAATGAGGGTTCGGTGACCCCTCCTCAAGGGGGGGGTACTGTTGTGAATGGGTTTGAGATGAGTTCTGAGCAGAGGCTCCCTCTGGTGGTTACAAGCGGTGCTAGTCTGTCCAGTGAAGATTGTGAGGACTGGGAATCAGGTGTTGCTGACTGGTCTTATATAAGGGAGTCACCTTCCCATCAGGGTTGCCGGTGATCAATTGTTCTGGTCTGAATCCTTTATTCCAGTTTCCCTTGTAGCCTGCTGTGTCGTGTCTGCATCTCCTGCTAACAGATAAGACATTTTCTTCTTTTGTGTTTGTGCTATATTTTTGCATTTTGTCCTGCACTTCTGTGGGGGCCTTCAGGGTCCCCTCCGGGGGCTTCTGCCCTCTCAGTTTTGTTCAGCCACTGATGTTTGTACTTTTGCTTTTTCCAGTTTTTTCAGTGGCTGCTGTTTTGATTTTGTTACACCAGAGAACTAATTTAGGTGGAAGAGGTCATGTGATCTCAGGTGTTTTTGAAATTAGTAGAGTTGGTGCTTTTCAGGGTTTTCTGGGATTGCAGTAAGTGCCCTTCCTATCCTTTTCTATTTAGTTAGTTTGGGCCCCAGCGTTTGCTCATACTATTTTCTTTCTGTGTCAGTATTTCATCTTGTCTAACCGCCATTACATGTTTGGGGGCTTTCTATTATCTTTGGGTTTCTGCTCCGGGGCAGATAGCTTTCCTATATCTATCTTTAGGTGTAGTTAGTTTCTCAGGCTGTGACGAGGCGTCTAGGACCAACGTAGGAACGCTCCACGGCTGCCTCTAGTTGTGGTGGTTAGTCAGGGTACTGCAATCTCATAGATTCCAACTGCTCTGGTGTATTGCCTTTTTTACCTGCACTCCTCAGCTACCGAAACATAACAGCTATAACTCTGGAACGCTTCAACGAATATTCGCGATTCTGAGAATGTTTTCTCGTGACATATTGTACTTCACATTAGAAGTAAAATTTCTTCGATATAACTTGTGTTTATTTTTGAAAAAAATGTAAATATGGCAAAAAATTTTAAAATTTTGCAATTTTCAAACTTTGAATTTTTATTCCCTTAAAACAGAGAAATATATCACACACAATAGTTAAGAAATAACATTTTCCACATGTCTACTTTACAACAGCACAATTTTGGAACCAAAATTTTTTTTTGTTAGGAAGTTATAAGGGTTAAAAGTTGACCAGCGATTTCTCATTTTTACAACAAAATTTACAAAGCCATTATTTTTAGGGACCACCTCACATTTGAAGTCACTTTGAGGGGTCTATATGGCAGAAAATACCCAAAAGTGAAACCATTCTAAAAACTGCACCCCTCAAGGTACTCAAAACCACATTCAAGAAGTTTATTAACCCTTCAGGTGCTTCACAGGAACTAAAGCAACGTGGAAGGAAAAAATGAATATTTAACTTTTTAGCCACAAAAATGATCTTTTTTTTATTTTCACAAGGGTAAAAGGAGAAAATGGACAGATAAGGTTGTTATGCAATTTCTCCTGAGTATGCCAATACCCAATATGTGGGGGAAAACCACTGTTTGGGCACACGGCAGAGCTCGTAAGGGAAGGAGCGCCGTTTGACTTTTTCAAACTAAAATTGGCTGGAATTGAGATTGGACGCCATGTCGCGTTTGGAGAACCTCTGATGCGCCTAAACAGTGGAAACCCCCACAAGTGACACCATTTTGGAAACTAGACCCCCTAAGGTACTTATCTAGATCTGTTGTGAGCACTTTGAACCCCCAAGTGTTTCACAAAAGTTTATAATGCCTGGGTGTGAAAAAAAAAAAACAATTTTCCACAAAAATGATTTTTTAGTCCCAAATTTTTGAATTTTCCCAAGGAAATTGGACCCCAAAAGTTGTTGTCCAATTTGTCCTGAGTACGCTGATACCCCATATGTGGGGGGGGGAATTGTTTGGGCGCACGGCAGGGCTTGGAAAGGAAGTAGTAACGTTTTGGAATGCAGACGTTGATGGGGGTCATGTTCCGTTTGCAGTGCCCCAGATGAGCCTAAACAGTGGAAACCACCCACAAGTGACCCCATTTTGGAAGCTAGACCCCCTAAGGAACTTATCTAGATCTTTGGTGAGCACTTTGAACCCCCAAGTGCTTCACACAAGTTTATAATGCCCGGGCATGAAAATAAAAAATCCTATTTTTTTCCCACAAAAATTATCTTTTAGTCACTAATTTTTTATTTTCCCAAGGGTAACAGGAGAAATTGGACCACATAAGTTGTGTTCCAATTTGTCCTGAGTACGCTGATGCCCCATATGTGGGGGGGAACCACTGTTTGGGCGCACGGCAGAGCTCGGAAGGGAAGGAGCACCATTTGACTTTTTCCAACCAAAATTGGATGGAATTGAGATTAGATGCCATGTTGCATTTGGAGAGCCCCTGATGTGCCTAAACAGTGGAAACCCCCCACAAATAACCCCATTTGGGAAACTGGACCCCCTAAGGAACTTATCTAGATCTTTGGTGAGCAATTTGAACCCCCAAGTGCTTCACACAAGTTTATAACGTAGAGCCGTAAAATTTAAAAATCATATTTTTTCCACAAAAATGATCTTTTCACCCCAATTTTTATTTTTCCAAGGGTAACAAGACTCCAAAAGTTATTGTGCAATTTGTCCTGAGTGCGCTGATACCCCATATGTGGGAGTAAACCACTGTTTGGGTGCATGGCAGAGTTTGGAAGGGAAGGAGCGCCGTCTGACTTTTTCAACGCAGAATTGGCTGGACGCCATGTCGTGTTTGGAGAGCTCCTGATCTGCCTAAATAGTGGAAACCACCATAAATGACACCATTTTGGAAACTAGACCCCTCAAGGAACTTATCTAGATGTGTGGTGAGAACTTTGGACCCCCAGGTGTTTCACTAAAGTTTATAACGTACAGCCGTAAAATAAAAAATCCTTTTTTTTTTTACAAAAATGATTTTTTCGCCCCCAATATTTTATTTTCACAAGGGTAACAGAAGAAATTGGACCCCAAAAGTTGTTGTCCAATTTGTGCTGAGTACGCTGATACCCAATATATGGGCCAAAACTACTGTATGGGCACACGTCGGGGCTCGGAAGGGAAGTAGTGACGTTTTGGATTGCAGACTTTGATGGAATGGTCTGGGGGCATCATGTCGCATTTGGAGAGCCCCTGATGCACCTAAACAGTGGAAACCCCCCACAAGTGACCCCATTTTGGCAAATAGACCCCAAAAGGAACTTATCTAGATGTGTGGTGAGCACTTTGAACCCCGAAGTGCTTCACAGAAGTTTATAACGTACAGCCGTAAAAATAAAAAATCCTTTTTTTTTTTTACAAAAATGATTTTTTCACCCCCAATATTTTATTTTCACAAGGGTAACAGGAGAAATTGGACCCCAAAAGTTGTTGTCCAATTTGTCCTGAGTATGCTGATACCCAATATGTGGGAGAAAACTACTGTATGGGCGCACGTCAGGGCTCGGAAGGGAAGTAGTGATGTTTTGGATTGCAGACTTTGATGGAATGGTCTGGGGGCGTCATGTCGCATTTGGAGAGCCCCTGATGCGCCTAAACAGTGGAAACCCCCACAAGTGACCCCATTTTGGAAAATAGACCCCACAAGGAACATATATAGATGTGTGGTGAGCACTTTGAACCCCGAAGTGCTTCACAAAAGTTTATAACGCACAGCCGTAAAAATAAAAAATCTTTTTTTTTTTTTGCAAAAATGATTTTTTCGCCCCAATATTTTATTTTCACAAGGGTAACAGGAGAAATTGGACCCAAAAGTTGTTTTCCAATTTGTCCTGAGTACGCTGATACCCAATATGTGGGAGAAAACTACTGTATGGGTACACGTTGGGGCTCGGAAGGGAAGTAGTGACGTTTTGGATTGCAGACTTTGATGGAATGGTCTGGGGGCGTCATGTCGCATTTGGAGAGTCCCTGATGCGCCTAAACAGTGGAAATCCCCAACAAGTGACCCCATTTTGGAAAATAGACCCCAGAAGGAACTTATCTAGATGTGTGGTGAGCGCTATGAAGCCCCAAGTGCTTCACAGAAGTTTATAATGTACAGCCGTAAAAACAAAAAAATCTTTTTTTTTTTACAAAAATGATATTTTCGCCCCCAGTTTTTTATTTTCCCAAGGGTAACAGAAGAAATAGGACAAATTGCACAATAACGCTTGGGGTCCAGAGTATGCTGATACCCCATATGTGGGAATAAACTACTGTTTGGACGCATGGCAGAGCTCAGAAGTGAAGGAGCACCGTTTGACTTTTTCAACGCAGAATTGGCTGGAATTGAGATCAGACGCCATGTCACATTTGGAGAGCCCCTGATGTGCCTAAACAGCGGAAACCCCCCAATTCTAACTCTAACCCTAACCCCAACACACCCCTAACCCTAGTCCAAACCCTAACCACAAACCTAACCCTAACACACCCCTAATCCCAACCCTAACCCTAATCCTAACTTTAGCGCCAACCCTAACCCTAACTTTAGCCGCAACCCTAACCCTAACCCTAATGGGAAAATGGAAATAAAAACATTTTTTTTATTTTATTATTTTTCCCTAACTAAGGGGTGATAAAGGAGGGTTTGATTTACCATTTATAGCGGGTTTTTATGATTGGCAGCTGTCACGCTAAAAGACGCTTTTTATTGCAAAAAATAGTTTTTTGCATCGCCACATTTTGAGAGCTATAATATTTGCATATTTTGGCCCACAGAGTCATGTGAGGTCTTATTTTTTGCGGTACGAGTTGACGTTTTTATTGGTACCATTTTTGAGCACGTGACATTTTTTGATCGCTTTTTATTTCGATTTTTGGGAGGTTAGAATGAACAAAAATCAGCAATTCATGAATTTCTTTTGGGGGAGGCGTTTTTATCGTTCTGCGTGTGGTAAAATTGATAAATCAGTTTTATTCTTCGGGTCAGTACGATTATGGCGATACCTCATTTATATCATTTTTTTATGTTTTGGCGCTTTTATAGAATAAAAACAATTTTATATGAAAAATAATTATTTTTGCATTGCTTTATTCTGCGAGCTATAACTTTTTTATTTTTTCGCTGATGATGCTGTATGGCGGCTCTTTTTTTGCAGGACAAGATGACGTTTTCAGCGGTACCATGTTTATTTATATTCGTCTTTTTGATCGTGTGTTATTCCACTTTTTGTTCGCGGTATGATGATAAAGCATTGATTTTTTGCTTTGTTTTTTTTTTTTTTTTTTTTTAAGGGGTTCACTAAAGGGGTTAACTAGTGGGACAGTTTTATAGGGGGGGTCGTTACGGACGCGTCGATACCAAATATGTGTACTTTTATTGTTTTGTTTTTTTTATTTACAGGAAGAAATGAATTTATTGGGGAATATTTTTTTTTTTTTATTTATTTTGGAATTTTTTTAAAAACATGTTTATTTTTATTTTTTTTACTTTTTTACTTTGTCCCAGGGTGGGACATCACTGTATTTTATCAGATCGCTGGTGTGACAGTGTGCACAGCACTCTGTCACACCAGCGATCGCACAGGCATAGCTGCAGGCTTCTCAGTGCCTGCTCTCAGCAGGCACTGAGGAAGCCGCCTCCCTCCAGGACCCCGGCGCCATCTTGGATCCGGGTCCTGGGAGGGAGGAAGCCCTCAGAACAGCGCGATCACATCGCGCTGGTCTGAGGGTCTCAGGGGGGCGCGCAGGGAGGATGCTTCCCTGTGCCCCCAGTACACCGCGATCATGTTTGATCGCGGTGTGCTAGGGGTTAATGTGCCGGGAGCGGTCCGTGACCGCTCTTGACACACAGTCACGGGTGTCAGCTGTGATAATCAGCTGACACCCGGCGGCGATTAGCTGCGCTCCCTCCAGGAGCGCAGCTAATCGCCTATGACGTACTATCACGTCCATGGTCAGATTGGCACGGGTTTCATGGACGGGATAGTACGTCTAATGTCAGAGAGGGGTTAAAGTGTCCAGTGGTCTCATTCTTACTTAATCACGACAGATTGATCTCCAGCCATGTCCTCATCAACACCCACACCTGTGTTAATGGAGCAATCACTGAAAAGAGGTTAGCTGGTCCTTTTAAGGCAGGGCTGCAATGATGTTGAAATGTGTTTTGGGGGATAAAGTTAATTTTCTAGCCAAATATTGACTTTGCAAGTAATTGCTGTTAAGCTGATCACTCTTTATAACATTCTGGAGTATATGCAAATTGCCATTAGAAAAAGTGAAGCAGTAGACTTTGTAAAAATTAATATTTGTGTCATTCTCAAAACTTTTGGCCATGACTGTATGTTGTGTGACATAACTCTCTGATTTAAGGGCATATAAATTAAGTTTGAAAATTACTGAATTTTCACCAAATTTCTGTTTTTTTCACAAATAATCCAGGTTATATTGAAAAAAATTCACCACTATCATGAAGTACAATATCTCATTAGAAAACATTCTCAGAATAAATGAGATCCGTTGAAGAGTTCCAGAGTTATTACCACATAAAATGACATTAGTCAAAATTGTAAAATTTGGCCTGGTCATGAAGGTGAAAACAAGCTTAGCGGTGAAGGGGTTAAAAGTATTCAAAATCACATTCAGAAAGTTTGTTAGCTCTTGAGGTGCTTCACAGAAATGAATGCAAACTGGAATGAAAAAAACTAAATATTACATTTTTAGCAACTAAAATGTTGCTGTAGTCTCAAATTTTCATTTTCACAAGTAATAACAGAAGAAAAGGAACCACATAATTTGTGATGCAATTTCTTCTAAACCCACTACCCTTATGTGTTAGAAATCTACTGTCTGGACACACAGCAGAGCTTAGAAGTGAAGGAGCGCTATTTTACTTTTGGAGTGCAAATCTGGCTGGAATGCAGTAGATCCCAGAAGCCATGTACTGTTTGCAGATCCCAGAAGTGCCAAAAGAGCAAAGAACCCCACATGTAACAACATTTTGGAAACTACAACCTTCAAGGAATTAATCTAGAAGTGTGGTGATCATGTTGAACCCACACATGCTTCTCATAATTTTAGAACATTGGACACAAAAATTGTTTTTTTCACTAAAATGTTCCTTTAAACTTGCAATTTTTGCATGTAGTACTAGAAAAAAAATTAGTATTAGAAACAACTGTTTGGACGATCGGAATTGAAGGAACGTTTTTGGACTTTTAGAACGCAAATTTTCCTGAAATAGATTATGGATGCCATGTCACATTTGAAGACCTATGAGATACTAAAACAGCAGAAACCTCCCACGGCGCAGGCAGCAGTGTAATCAGGTAAGTAGCGTGATGACATCATCATACTGCTGCATGTCGGACCTGGTGCTGACAGGCGCTCCTCTGCCCAGGTCCCGAAACAGCACAGTTCAAATGTATTCGCATCTAAAAGATGCGAATACATTTGAACCTGGACAGAAGGGAGTGGCTTCTCCCAGGCCTGGCATGCGTGCCCACAGAGAGGGCTCCAAGTGTCATAAGTTCGCCACCACCGCTATAGTTTCTGGTGAGCATTTTGAACCCACAGGTGTTAGACTTAATTTTATAATAAGTTGGTGAAAATGAAAAGTGCTTTTTAAAAAAAAAATGTTACTTTAGCCCCAGATTTTTAATTTATAAGAGGTAGTAGGAGAAAATTGACTCAACGATTTGTTGTGCAATTTCTCCAGAACGTGGCAATACGTCATGTGTGGTTGAAAAATACTGTTTGTGTGTAAGTAGGTGACGGACGAAGTCCGATCTATGCTTCCCTCTTTTTGACATTGTTCAGGTTTGATGCATGCGTTTCCAGAGCGTTTATAAGTGTTAATATGTTTATGTACTGCAATGTGAATGTATTTAATGTGTTATGTGCAGAGTTAGGATAGAATAGAAGGTAGTATAAAACAATAGCGGGATTTGAATAGAGGGGGCATACTAGAGATAGGGAATAGGAGTATTAGCTTAGGTATAGGCAGCATAGGGGTTTTCCAGACGGGGTGGAGTTTACAGTGTAGTGTAGTGCAGAGCAATAGGATATAGTGTAGTGCAGTGCAGGTGCAGCAGTGAGCAAGGACAGTCTGACAGCTTGGGGTGATAAGGTTGTTTTGGCAAGAAGGGGCCCCAAGCTGAGTGTCGTGCAGGCAGTCACCAGCTTAGACAGAACCGTTCCAAGGAAGGTTACGGCAGGGACTAAGGGTCAGCTAAGATGGGCGAGCCTGTTACTCTATAACTCGAAGCTGAACCAGGAAAATGGCAGAAGCTAGTGGGCCTGAAAGCATGGATGGGACAGGGATTGTCCGAGAAGAGGAGCAATTGCTGGAACAGGACAAAGATTGTCCAGCGAGGAAGGAATTGCCGAAGTGAGGCAGAGATTGCCAGAAGCGAGGCAGAGATTGCCAGGAAGAACAGAGGTAGCCGGGAAAGCTTAAGAAATGTCACTCTGTGTACACTGTGCCGTATTTGTACTAAAAACCCTACTGCTAAGTAAAATTAACTTGTTAAGAATGAACACTGTCTCTGGAGATGTTTGTGAGGCCCATGAAGCTGAAGATGGAGTGACAGAAGCAGAGGGACTCTGACAGTAAATGTGAGTGTTCTGTTGCGCACGCTGCACATACAGCAGAAGGGACATTATATTTCATCTGTGGGGCGCCAGGGTGGGGGAACAAAACAGCCCTTTGCCACGATTGCCTTCTATGCAGAGAGCGGAGGAACCTTGAAAACGGCAAAGATGGCGGCCATTAGAGACTAAAACATGGCGCCGAACACTGACATGAAGATGGTGGTCAGTGGCGCGAAAGCTGGGAGCAGTGCCGCTCACTGTGGGCATCCTAAGCAGAAAGGGGCTTGAAGAGACCAGCTTGGCAGAAGCAGTGCCTAACCGTCACTCCCTAGTGACTCGTGCCCGCCCGGAATGGGCACAGCGAAGAAAAAAAAAGCCCCAACCCCTGCAGCAGATTCTTGAGGAACGGGCGGAGCAGCCGGAAGTGGCTCCATCCATTGGCGGGCGGGGTACGGAAGAGAAGGATCGGTTACCGCTTCCAGAAGAATAGTTCCCATTCAACCAGCCGGTGAGGAAGATCATCGGGAGCCGGAGCACAGCTGATGAGGAGAATCCTGAGCCGCAGCAGCCGGCAGTAGCGGATGAGAAAGCAGAAGCAGTGGAAAGAGGCACCGTCGCAGCCGTGATCCCGAGTGTGCGTGGCCGCAGTAGAGGAACAACGCAGTTGGATACAGCCACAGTAAGTGCGACGCCTACCCTCTCCCCAGTCCACGCACCTTCTCCTGTCCTGGCACCTTCTTCGGTCTCTGCAAATCCCCACGACAGCTACTTAGACAAACCCCGGGCTCCCACAGCAGAAGAGGCCCGGTGGGTGGCTGGAGTCATCGAGGGGAGCGACCCCTTTAAGTGGAAAGCATTGTGATAGTTGCACCAAGTAAAAAAACGGATGAGACACTGTTCTGCGTCTCCTGAAGGGGCAAGGAGCCCTTAGTGGCACCAGGACCAGGTGTCAGTGCAGTTGATTTTGTTTTGTTTTTTTTCTCCCCCTCCTCCTAGTTTCTTTGTGCATGGTTGCGCATCCCCTGCTGAATTACGGGACAAAAACCCCAAAGGGGTTTATCACCTTATGCAACCAGGATGGACTATGTGCGGCAGCTTTAAGTGCTGTGTTGTTTTAACCATGGAATGCCCCTGAGAGCATAGGAGCAGCGCACTTGTTTTAAAGGAACCATACTCTACTAAAGGAGGGAGGGGGGAAAACTTGAACAGGAGGACTAACTATTCTATCAACTACACCACAAAAGGAGCTACCTTGAAACCTTCAATCATTTGCTACACCTATTCATACCAGTGGCAGCGCTGAACCAAACAACCACCTTTTTTCCCCTTCCTTGGATTTCTATCTGGATTTCACAAAGTCCAGCGGGGGGAGCAGCAGCTATTTGGATTGACTACACGTTTTCCCCAGTGTTGTGCCTGCTCTTGAACATCGGGCTTAGGCGAGAACCTCGTACACTGTGGTTTAGTTTTTCCAGTATGACCTGCGCAAGGTGCACTTTTCCTTTCTCTTTTTTCTTTCCGTACATGGACATAAATTACTGTTTGTGCACATAAAACAGAAGAGAAGGAAGATTGTTTTGACTTTTGGAGGGTAGATTTCGCTGGGATAGTTTTAGTGTGCCATTTGCAGAGCCCGAGGTGCCAGCACAGTAGCAAACCGCACAAAGTGACCCCGTTTTGGAAATTATACCCCTCTAGAATCTATGGGTGCGGCGACTATTTTTACCACACAAATGTTTCCATAAAAAAGCCAGTGAACGTTGCAGAATGAAAATTGCAAATATTCTAATTTAGTGTCCAGCTTGTGCTTCTGGAGACACACACCCCATAAATTGTTAAATGGGCAATTCCCCCTACAGCAATTGCATACATGTGGATGCAAACTGTGATTTAGGCTCAAAAAGGAGGAGGGCTGCTTGGCTTTGAAAAAGTTGATTTTGGGGGATATTTTTTAGAAGGAGCTATGTTGCTTTTCTAGAGCCTTTGTGCTACCAGTAACACAGAAACCACCAATTTTTCCATTGATAAATGATGGTCATAATTGTGGACTTGATTTTTGTTTGATGAGTTGGAAGTTTTTAGTGGCAACATTTTGGGAAACATAACATTTTTTGTATGCTTTTAAAATAATAATAATTTTATTTCTATAGCGCCAACATATTCCGCAGCGCTTTACATTATAGAGGGGACGTGTACAGACAATAGTAGATACCAAGAGTAATGAGGGTACTGCTCACAAGCTTACAATCTATGAGGAAGAAGGGGAGAGACAAAAGGTAGATGGTAACATTTGCTTTCATTGTTCAGACCAGCCATAGTGTTCGAAACGGTGTCAATGTAATTCTGCATGAACCAGTTAACAGCCAAAATATGTAACAGTACAGAGTGCTATTAAATGCATAAAGCGGGTGAGAACATGATACGAGGTACCTGATTATGGTAAAAAAAAATTTTGAATGGGCCAACAGGGATAGTTAGGTTAATGCGTTGAGGCGATAGGCCAGTCTGAACAAATGCGTTTTTAGGGCATGCTTAAAACTTTGTGGATTGGGGATTAATTGCATTGACCTGGGTAGTGCATTCCAAAGAATTGGCGCAGCACGTGAAAAGTCTTGGAGACGGGAGTGGGAGGTTCTGATTATTGAGGATGCTAACCTCAGGTCATTAGCAGAACGGAGGTCACGGGTAGGGTGGTAGGCTGAGACAAGGGAGGATATGTAGGGTGGTGCTGAGCCATGGAGTGCTTTGTGGGTGAGGGTGATAAGTTTATACTGGATTCTGGAGTGGATGGGTAACCAGTGTAATGACTGGCACAAGGTAGAGGCATCGGTATAACGATTGGTGAGGAATATGATCCTGGAGGCAGCATTCAAGACAGATTGGAGAGGGGAGAGTTTTGTAAGAGGGAGACCGATTAGTAGAGAGTTACAATAGTCCAGACGAGAATGAATAAGAGAAACAGTAAGAGCTTTTGCAGAGTCGAAAGTAAGAAAAGGTCGAATTCTAGAGATGTTTTTGAGGTGGAGATAACAAAAGCGAGCCAATGATTGGATGTGGGGATGAATGAAAGCTTGGAATCAAGTATGACCTCAAGACAGCGGGCATGTTGCTGGGGAGTAATGGTGGAACCACACACGGAGATAGCAATGTCAGGCAAAGGTAGGTTAGTAGAGGGAGGAAACACGAAGAGTTCCGTTTTTGACAGGTTCAGTTTGAGATAGAGGAGGAGGAACCAGCAAAAGATACAGTGAAGGAACGGTCAGAGAGATAGGAGGAGAACCAGGAGAGAGCGGTGTCCTTGAGGCCGATGGAGCAGAGCATGGTGAGGAGCTGGTGGTCCACAGTGTCGAATGCTGTGGAAAGATCCAAGAGAATTAGCATGGAGTAGTGACCATTAGATTTAGCAGTGAGATCATTAGAAACTTTAGTGAGGGCAATTTCAGTAGAGTGTAAAGAGCGGAAACCAGATTGAAGAGGGTCGAGAAGAGAGTAATCTGAGAGATAGCGAATAAGACGGGTGTGGACCAGGCATTCCAGGAGTTTAGAGATGAAGGGAAGATTAGAGACAGGTCTATAGTTAGTGGCACAGTTTTGGTCAAGGGACGGTTTTTTAAGTAATGGATGTATGAAGGCGTGTTTAAATGAGGAGGGAAAGATGCCAGAAGAGAGAGAGAGGTTGAATATTTTTGTTTGGTGAGAGGTAACAGCAGGGGAAAGGGACTGGAGGAGATGTGATGGAATGGGGTCACTGATGCAAGTGGTAGGGCGAGAAGATGCAAGGAGCCTGATTACTTCTTCTTCTGTGACTGGATCAAAATCAGAGAGTGAGCTAGATGCAGTGGGGGAGGGAGGACAGTGCATGGTATGAGGGGATTGGGAGATAATTTCCTGTCGGATGTGGTCAATTTTTTCTTTGAAATAATTGGCCAGATCGTTAGCGTGGAGATCCGTGATTGGGGCCTGCACTTTTGGGTTGAGTAGGGAATGAAAAGTGTCAAAGAGACGTTTAGGGTTATTGGATAGTGAGGTGATGAGGGTGTTGAAATAGGTTTGTTTGGAGAGGTGAAGGGTAGTGTTGTATGTTTTAAGCATGCACTTGCAATGGATGAAATCTTCGGGTAGATTAGATTATCTCCACAGATGTTCGGCAGACCTGGAGCACCGCTGCAGGAAATGTGTTTGCAGCGTGTGCCACGGTTGTCGCCATCTGTGTCGTATTGTTCTATGTATAGGAGTGCAGTTTTATCCAGGGCACTTTCCAGGGTTTCATTGTAATGCTTCAGTGCAGAATCAGGACATGAGAGGGAGGAGATAGGGGCCAATGATGACTGCAAGTTCTTCATAAGTTTCTGGGTGTTAATGGCCTGTATGTTTCTATATGTGTGGAAAGTCGGGGTGACCTGAGTGGGATGGCAGTTCTTGATAGAGAATGAAAGAAGGTTGTGGTCAGAGAGCGGGAGAGGGGAGTTTGTGAAATCATCCACTGAGCAAAGCAGGGAGAAGACCAAGTTGAGGGAGTTCCCGTCTTCATGCGTGGGGGAGTTAGTATGCTGCAAGAGGCTGAAAGAGGAGGTTAGTGATAAAAGGTGAGAAGCAGATGGGGAGAGGGGAAGAGCAGTGGGGATGTTGAAATCACCCATGATGAGGGTGGGGATGTCACAGGAAAGAAAATGTGGAAGTCAGGTGGCAAAGTGATCCAGGAACTGATGAGATGGGCCGGGAGGACGATACACCACTGCCACTTGCATGGAGAAAGGGATGTAGAGTCTGACAGCATGGACCTCAAAAGAAGGGAAGACAAGTGAGGGTACTTGAGGGACAACCTTTAATAGCTAGGTTCACGTTTATCTTGTGCTCTAAGATGGTCAATTATATAGAGATCTCCACGTAAATCATCAAAAATCGTTATACAGTTGGATCCCCCGCTGAAATCAGAGTCACATAGAGTGACTCTGGACTCTGTCTGACCACTGTACCAGCAGTGTCTCATCTTTATAGATGTGAACAGAAGTGTGGTCGACCACACTTTTCTGTACTCCTAAAAAGACTACACCTTGTGGGAATCAACGTCAGAGAGAGTCCAAAGTGACTCCATCCTCCATCATTATAGTCAATGGTTCCGTCAGGAAATTCATCTGCATTACGTTTGTTTCTAATGTTGCTCAGCATAATGCACAGAATAAATGTGAACAGAGTCTTATTTTCACTTTCAGGAGGCAGAATGAACAAATGGATCAAGAATTCTTTTTATTTTTTTACGCAAATCACCATGTGTTAAATGTAATAAGACGATTTTATTCTTCAGGCCAGTCCGAACACAGCGATATCAGCGTTATATAGATTATTTATGCTTTGGCACTTTAGCATGCTAAAAACAACTTTTTAAAAAAAATTATTTGTTTTTGTTTTGCAATAGTATGAAAGTTATGTCTTAATTTTTTTTTGCTAACAAAGTCACATCTGGGCTTGTTTCTTTTCGCTTTTCAACTTATGACTTTTTGATCGCTTTTTAGTTTGTCAATTTTATAGCTTGGGTCATTTTGGACACCTTGATGCTAATTACGTGAAATTTTTTGTTTATTACGTTTTTACATTGTGTTTTTAATCACAAAACATTTTTCCATGATAGTTTTCGTGCTTTATATATTTGACCACTTTACACTTTTATCAATTGGCTAATACACTTAAAAATTTATGAAGACCTGTCAATTTCATACTGAAATATGGCCTGACAAAGCCTGCTTATGGCAGGGCCTAATAGGCCACCGTAGCGGGCAGACTCTATAAGTCGCGGCTTAGCCTCAGATTGCCATAGCAACTATTGCTAACCCACAATCGCGCACCGGTGTGGTTGGGAGAGTGAGGCACAAAGCCCTCGTCTTCTCACAACCATTTAGATGCTCTGTTTGCTACTTGCCACTGAATCTAGAAATTAAACATCCAAGACTGGTGCTGGCACAGACCCTGACTGCAGCTGAAGGAGCCCAGCTGTCAGTTAAATCGAGATTCAGGCAGGTGCCGCTTGTTACATTATTGGCATCCACCTCTCACCACTTTGTACTCCTTTGCAACCCAGTCAGGAGACCATCATTTTTACAACGTACTACAATACTGTGATATTGTAGTATATAGCAAAAGTGATCGCAGGTTCAAGTCCACTAAAGGACTAAAAATAAGGTAAAAAGTAAAAAATAAAAAAGATATCTAAGGCTATTTTCACACTAGCGTTTGACTGACCTGCGCACGGCCGACGCTGAGCTCCGCCCCCGGCCGTGCCTCCTCCCGGCCACTCCGACTATGGGTGCATGATGCTGCATGCTACCTGCGTATCCCATCTTTAGCATTGGGTATGCAGGCCGTGCGCAGGTATGCATTTGCCGGCACATGCGTCCTTTTGAGGGTGCGCTGAGCGCACCAAAATGCAACACGGTGCGTTGGGCGCAGGTCGGCATAATATATGGGGCAGCATATGGGGCATAATATATGGGGCTCCTGATTCAATATGGCTATTCAAAAACATTTAACCTACTTTAAGTTTACTTTTATTGGTATCTATTTTCAATTTTGAAATTTACCAGTAGCTGCCTCATTTTCCACCCCAGGCTTATACTCGAGTCGATAAGTTTTCCCAGTTTTTTGTGGCAAAATTAGGGGGGTCGGCTTATACCACCGCATCTGTGCAAGTCCAATCTGTTGATCTATCTCATTTTAAATATTAAATTATTTAGCTGTATAGTTAAAAACTGAAACACGGGTATTGCCATTTTTCATTAGTCCCAAAAAATGCAATTAAAAATGTTCAAAAAATCCTATGTCAGTTCGCCATGCCTAAACAATCCCTCACAGAGCCATTCTTGGAAAAATAGACTAGTGATTGAGAAACAGCGCACATAGGATATTACGCCAAAAAGCATGTGGTTTTGTGTTTTTTTGCGTTCACCTTGTAATGCTGTGAAACCAAAGTAATTGAATAGCCTTAGATAGCAATACCCCAATACCCCAGCTGCTGCTGCTCCACTAGTAGTCTACACCAACATCGATATCTACCAAAGGCAGAAATGGAGTGTGCGGTACTGCTGGTAAGGAATTCACACATTAATAGGAATAGACTGTAGCTTATTCCCAACACGTTTTTAGGTCGATCTGACCTCTTCCTCACAGGACCCACAACAAAGATTCTTGAACCCTACATCAAGGGAACCTTCTAATCCACCCAAAAAATAGAATTAGTCCTACCGCTAATTCGGTTTTTAGGAACCTTCCACGACAGCCATACTGGAGGATGTCTCCCCGCCCTAATAGGGGACAGGAAACACACAAGAGGTTAAATAACCCTCCCCTTCCTGCACCACCAGTGTTTTTTCTGTACCTAGTAGCGTGTATAGTTACCACTAAAGTGCAGGAATTTTCCAATGAGATCATCAGACAGGGAGGGAAATTAGTGCTGTCGTGGAAGGTTCCTAGAAACCGAATTACCGGTAAGGCTAATTCTATTTTCTCTAGTCACCTTCCACGACAGCCATACTGGAGTAGTACCAACAACTAATTTCTTAGGGAGGGGCTACAGCCTGCAGAACTCGTCTGCCAAGTGATAAATCTCTATTGAATTTCAGTCTATAATGTCTAGTGAATGTATGGACAGATGACCACGTGGCGGCCCTGCATATCTGCTCAGCAGATGAATCCCCTCTCTGCTCACAATGTCGATATTGGTCGACTGGAATGGGCTTTCAGATGTGTAGGAGGTGAGATACTCTGTGAAGCATACGCCAGGTTGATAGCCTGCTTGATCCATCTAGCAATGGTATTTTTTGCTGCCTTTTTCCCTTTATTTCTTCCGGAAAATTTAATAAGTTTTGGTTAATTCTCCAACTTTCAGTTTGCTGGAGGTAGAAAAGAACCACCCTGCGTACGTCCAGGGTGTGGAAAATCTCTTCCTTTGCACTGGATGGATTCGGGCAGAAGGAAGGTAATATAATGTTCTGTTCTCTATGAAAGTCTGAGACTACTTTCAGCAAAAAGGAGGGGTCTAGTCTCAAGATGATGCTACCCTCTGTGTGTCAGGATCCCGTCGGGGTTTGGAGCCGATGTTACTGCAAACACTAGGGGAAGCAGAGGCAGGTAACGTAGTCAGGTGGCAGCCGGAGGTCGGTACACAGGAGAGCAGTGTTTGTAGCAGAGGAGCAGGCAGATAACGTAGTCAGGTGGCAGCCGGAGGTCGGTACACAGGAAAGGCAGTTCGGTAGCAGAGGAGCAGGCAGATAACGTAGTCAGGTGGCAGGCCGAGGTCAGTTCACAGGAGAGCAGTGTTTGTAGCAGCAGGAACAGCAGGAGAAAGAGCTTGACTAAAGGCTGGAAGCACAATAATCTCGCAATGACACACCCACAGGGCCAGGTTTATATAGGGTGTGTAATTGGCAATCAGAGGCCCAATCAAGAGAGCACTAGGTGTAGCCAATCAGGAAGAACAGTCAATGGTATCTGGGTTCAGCAAGGAACTTTGCAGCCAGCAGAATAGCTCAAATGGTAGAGCTGCTGGCCAGTGGACAAGAGGTACTGGGTTCGACTCCTGACAGTACTCCCCTCCTTCCAGGATGGCCTCTGGACATCTCAGGAGCTGGCTTATCCGGGTACCTCTGATGAAAGGCTCTTGTTAGTCTAGGAGCATGGACGTTGTCCCTTGGTTCCCATGAGTTTTCCTCTGGTCCGTAACCCTTCCACTGCACCAGATACTGCAGTTTACCTCTGAATTTTCGGGAGTCCAGAATCTTATCCACAATGTATTCTTCGTCACCACGGATCCTTTCTGGTGGAGGAGGTGGCTGAATTCTTCCTGGAAACGGGTTTTCACAGAAGGGTTTGAGCAAGGATATGTGAAACACTGGATGAATCTTTAGATTGTTGGGAAGTTTTAAACGAAAAGCAACCTGGTTAATTTTTGCAGAAATTTGAAAAGGTCCAATGAATTTCTGACCCAATTTGGAGGATGGCACATGTGTCTTAAGGTTTTTAGTGGACAGCCAAACTTTGTCTCCAACCTGAAGAGCAGGGGGCACTCTCCGATGTTTATCTGCTGCTTCCTTATATTCTTCCTGGGTCTTGAGCAATATTTCTGATAATTCCTTCTGGGATTCCTGTAATTTTGTAAGCCTGTCATTAACAGCAGGAATGGGAGTGTTCACTGGCAGATTAGGGATAAATACTGGATGTACTCCATAATTAGCAAAAAATGGGGTTTGAGATGTAGCGCTATGTATGGAGTTGTTGTAGGCAAACTCTGCTGTTGGTAAATAGTCCACCCAGTCATCCTGAAGATAGGAAATGAAGCAACGGAGGTATTGCTCCAAAGTCTGGTTCGTTCTCTCCGTCTGGCCATTGGACTGAGGATGGAAAGCGGTAGAAAGATTCACCGTGACTCCCAAGGCTGTACAGAAACTCTTCCAAAATTTTGACGTAAACTGAATGCCTCTGTCAGACACCACGCTGTCAGGAATTCCATGTAACCTGAATACCTCTTTGATCATCAGTTCTGCAGTTTTTTCAGCAGTAGGAATTCCTTCAGTTGGAATAAAGTGGGCCATTTTGTGAGTCGGTCCACTATGACAAGGATGACGGTCATCTGTTTGGAAGGGGGTAGTTCCACAATAAAATCCATGGAAATAGATCCCCAAGGCCTGGATGGAACTTGGAGTGGTTGCAAGAGTCCTAGAGGAGACGATCGTGGGGTCTTGTTTCGTGCGCATGTTAAACAGGTTGAAACATATTTCCTCACGTCCTTCCTACAATTAGGCCACCAAAAGAAACGAAGTAGTAAGTCTTGTGTTTTTGCAACTCCAGGATGTCCTGCCAGTTTAGAATCATGGACACTTTTGAGGACTTCAAGGCGAGAAGATTCAGGTACATATATTTGGTGTTTCTGCATCCAAAACCCCTCTTTGAATGAAAGATCGACGTCTTCCGAAGGATGGTTAAGGAAAGAGTCCTCTTGATATCCATCTTTAACCCCTTACTGCCATCGGACGTACTATCCCGTCCATGGTACCTGGGCCCGTATGACCATGGACGGGATAGTACGTCTCGTGCGATCGGCTGCGCTCCCGGGGAGCGCAGCCGATCGCGCCCGGGTGTCAGCTGATTATCACAGCTGACACCCATGACTGTGTGTCAGGAGCGGTCACGGACCGCTCCCGGCACATTAACCCCTTGCACACCGCGATCAAACATGATCGCGGTGTAACATGATCGCAGTGTACTGGGGGCACAGGGGAGGATCGCGCAGGGTGGGGGCTCCCTGCGCGCCCCCCTGAGACCCTCAGAGCAGCGCGATGTGATCGCGCTGTTCTGAGGGCTTCCTCCCTCCCAGGACCCGGATCCAAGATGGCGCCGGTGTCCTGGAGGGAGGCGGCTACCTCAGTGCCTGCCGAGAGCAGGCACTGAGAAGCCTGCTGCACTGCCTGAGCGATCACTGGTGTGACAGAGTGCTGTGCACACTGTCACACCAGCGATCTGATAAAATACTGTGATGTCCCACCCTGGGACAAAGTAAAAAAGTAAAAAAAAATAAAAATAAACATGTTTTAAAAAAAAATCCAAAATAAATACAAAAAAATATATATATTCCCCAATAAAGTCACTTCTTCCTGTAAATAAAAAAAACAAAGCAATAAAAGTACACATATTTGGTATCGCCGCGTCCGTAACGACCCCCCCTATAAAATTGTCCCACTAGTTAACCCCTTTAGTGAACCCCTTAAAAAAAAAAAAAAAACGAGGCAAAAATTCAATGCTTTATCATCATACCGCCGAACAAAAAGTGGAATAACACGCGATCAAAAAGACCGATATAAAAAAGCATGGTACTGCTGAAAACGTCATCTTGTCCCGCAAAAAACGAGCCATCATACAGCATCATCAGCGAAAAAATAAAAAAGTTATAGCTCGCAGAATAAAGCGATGCAAAAATAATTATTTTTTAAATAAAATTGTTTTTATTCTATAAAAGCGCCAAAACATGAAAAAATGATATAAATGAGGTATCGCCATAATCGTACTGACCCGAAGAATAAAACTGCTTTATCAATTTTACCACACGCGGAACGGTATAAACGCCTCCCCCAAAAGAAATTCATGAATTGCTGATTTTTGTTCATTCTAACCTCCCAAAAATCGAAATAAAAAGCGATCAAAAAACGTCACGTGCTCAAAAATGGTACCAAATAAAACGTCAACTCGTCCCGCAAAAAATAAGACCTCACATGACTCTGTGGGCCAAAATATGCAAAAATTATAGCTCTCAAAATGTGATGATGCAAAAACTATTTTTGCAATAAAAAGCGTCTTTTAGCGTGACAGCTGCCAATCATAAAAACCCGCTATAAATAGTAAATCAAACCCCCCTTTATCACCCCCTTAGTAAGGGAAAAATAATAAAATTAAAAAAAAGTATTTATTTCCATTTTCCCATTAGGGTTAGGGTTAGGGTTGCGGCTAAAGTTAGGGTTAGGGTTGGCGCTAAAGTTAGGATTAGGGTTAGGGTTGGGATTAGGGGTGTGTTAGGGTTAGGTTTGTGGTTAGGGTTGGGACTAGGGTTAGGGGTGTATTGGGGTTAGGGTTGGAGTTAAAATTGGGGGGTTTCCGCTGTTTAGGCACATCAGGGGCTCTCCAAATGTGACATGGCGTCTGATCTCAATTCCAGCCAATTCTGCGTTGAAAAAGTCAAACGGTGCTCCTTCACTTCTCAGCTCTGCCATGCGTCCAAACAGTAGTTTATCCCCACATATGGGGTATCAGCGTACTCTGGACCCCAAGAGTTATTGTGCAATTTGTCCTATTTCTTCTGCTACCCTTGGGAAAATAAAAAACTGGGGGCGAAAATATCATTTTTGTACAAAAAAAAATATTTTTTTGTTTTTACGGCTGTACATTATAAACTTCTGTGAAGCACTTGGGGCTTCATAGCGCTCACCACACATCTAGATAAGTTCCTTGTGGGGTCTATTTTCCAAAATGGGGTCACTTGTTGGGGATTTCCACTGTTTAGGCGCATCAGGGGCTCTCCAAATGCGACATGACGCCCCCAGACCATTCCATCAAAGTCTGCAATCCAAAACGTCACTACTTCCCTTCCGAGCCCCAACGTGTACCCATACAGTAGTTTTCTCCCACATATTGGATATCAGCGTACTCAGGACAAATTGGACAACTTTTGGGGTCCAATTTCTCCAGTTACCCTTGTAAAAATAAAATATTGGGGCAAAAAAATCATTTTTGCAAAAAAAAAAAGGATTTTTTTTTTTTACGGCTGTGCGTTATAAACTTCTGTGAAGCACTTCGGGGTTCAAAGTGCTCACCACACATCTAGACAAGTTCCTTGTGGGGTCTATTTTCCAAAATGGGGTCACTTGTGGGGGGTTTCCACTGTATAGGTGCATCAGGGGCTCTCCAAATGTGACATGACGCCCCAGACCATTCCATCAAAGTCTGCAATCCAAAACGTCACTACTTCCCTTCCGAGCCCTGACGTGCGCCCATACAGTAGTTTTCTCCCACATATTGGGTATCAGCGTACTCAGGACAAATTGGACAACAACTTTTGGGTTCCAATTTCTTCTGTTACCCTTGTGAAAATAAAATATTGGGGGCGAAAAAATCATTTTTGTAAAAAAAAAAAAGATTTTTTATTTTTACGGCTGTACGTTATAAACTTCTGTGAAGCACTTTGGGGTTCAAAGTGCTCACCACACATCTAGATAAGTTCCTTGCGGGGTCTATTTGCCAAAATGGGGTCACTTGTGGGGGGTTTCCACTGTATAGGTGCATCAGGGGCTCTCCAAATGTGACATGACGCCCCCAGACCATTCCATCAAAGTCTGCAATCCAAAACGTCACTACTTCCCTTCCGAGCCCTGACGTGCGCCCATACAGTAGTTTTCTCCCACATATTGGGTATCAGCGTACTCAGGACAAATTGGACAACAACTTTTGGGTTCCAATTTCTTCTGTTACCCTTGTGAAAATAAAATATTGGGGACGAAAAAAATCATTTTTGTAAAAAAAAAAAAGGATTTTTTATTTTACGGCTGTACGATATAAACTTTAGTGAAACACTTGGGGGTCCAAAGTTCTCACCACACATCTAGATAAGTTCCTTGAGGGGTCTAGTTTCCAAAATGGCGTCATTTATGGGGGTTTCCACTGTTTAGGTAGATCAGGAGCTCTCCAAACACGACATGGCGTCCAGCCAATTCTGCGTTGAAAAAGTCAGACGGCGCTCCTTCCCTTCCAAACTCTGCCATGCACCCAAACAGTGGTTTACCCCCACATATGGGGTATCAGCGCACTCAGGACAAATTGCACAATAACTTTTGGAGTCTTGTTACCCTTGGAAAAATAAAAATTGGGGTGAAAAGATCATTTTTGTAGAAAAAATATGATTTTTAAATTTTACGGCTCTACGTTATAAACTTGTGTGAAGCACTTGGGGGTTCAAATTGCTCACCAAAGATCTAGAAAAGTTCCTTAGGGGGTCTAGTTTCTAAAATGGGGTCATTTGTGGGGGGTTTCCACTGTTTAGGCACATCAGGGGCTCTCCAAATGCAACATGGCATCCAATCTCAATTCCAGCCAATTTTGGTTGGAAAAAGTCAAATGGTGCTCCTTCCATTCCGAGCTCTGCCGTGCGCCCAAACAGTGGTTCCCACCCACATATGGGGTATCAGCGTACTCAGGACAAATTGTACAACAACTTATGTGGTCCAATTTCTCCTGTTACCCTTGAGAAAATAAAAAATTAGTGACTAAAATATAATTTTTGTGGGAAAAAAATAGGATTTTTTATTTTCATGCCCGGGCATTATAAACTTGTGTGAAGCACTTGGGGGTTCAAAGTGCTCACCAAAGATCTAGATAAGTTCCTTAGGGGGTATAGTTTCCAAAATGGGGTCACTTGTGGGGGGTTTCCATTGTTTAGGCTCATCTGGGGCACTACAAACGGAACATGACCCCCATCAACGTCTGCATTCCAAAACGTTACTACTTCCTTTCCAAGCCCTGCCGTGCACCCAAACAGTTTCCCCCCCCCACATATGGGGTATCAGCGTACTCAGGACAAATTGGACAACAACTTTTGGGGTCCAATTTCCTTGGGAAAATTCAAAAATTTGGACTAAAAAATCATTTTTGTGGAAAATTGTTTTTTTTTTTTTTCACACCCAGGCATTATAAACTTTTGTGAAACACTTGGGGGTTCAAAGTGCTCACAACAGATCTAGATAAGTACCTTAGGGGGTCTAGTTTCCAAAATGGTGTCACTTGTGGGGGTTTCCACTGTTTAGGCGCATCAGGGGCTCTCCAAACACGACATGGCGTCCAATCTCAATTCCAGCCAATTTTAGTTTGAAAAAGTCAAACGGCGCTCCTTCCCTTACGAGCTCTGCCGTGTGCCCAAACAGTGGTTTTCCCCCACATATTGGGTATTGGCGTACTCAGGAGAAATTGCATAACAACCTTATCTGTCCATTTTCTCCTTTTACCCTTGTGAAAATAAAAAAAAAGTTTGTAAAAGATCATTTTTGTGGCTAAAAAGTTAAATATTCATTTTTTCCTTCCACGTTGCTTTAGTTCCTGTGAAGCACCTGAAGGGTTAATAATCTTCTTGAATGTGGTTTTGAGTACCTTGAGGGGTGCAGTTTTTAGAATGGTGTCACTTTTGGGTATTTTCTGCCATATAGCCCCCTCAAAGTGACTTCAAATGAGAGGTGGTCCCTAAAAAAAATGGCTTTGTAAATTTTGTTGTAAAAATGAGAAATCGCTGGT
The DNA here is from genome assembly GCA_033576555.1 of Oophaga sylvatica. Classification (NCBI taxonomy): domain Eukaryota; kingdom Metazoa; phylum Chordata; class Amphibia; order Anura; family Dendrobatidae; genus Oophaga; species Oophaga sylvatica. The sequence goes on from JARQOD010000009.1 coordinate 154,254,482, forward strand.
CAACTTTTAACCCTTATAACTTCCTAACAAAAAAAAATTTTGGTTCCAAAATTGTGCTGATGTAAAGTAGACATGTGGGAAATGTTATTTCTTAACTATTTTGTGTGATATATTTCTCTGTTTTAAGGGAATAAAAATTCAAAGTTTGAAAATTGCAAAATTTTAAAATTTTCGCCATATTTGCGTTTTTTTCAAAAATAAACGCAAGTTATATCGAAGAAATTTTACTTCTAACGTGAAGTACAATATGTCACGAGAAACAATCTCAGAATCGCGAAGATCCGTTGAAGCGTTCCAGAGTTATAACCTCATAAAGAGACAGTGGTCAGAATTGTAAAAATTGGCCCGGTCATTAACGTGCAAACCACCCTTGGGGTGAAGGGGTTAATTCTATTACCTAGTCCTCTAGAGTGCAATATTCCCAAAAAATTTTTAGGGCCTAGAATTGTATCATCATTACTAGACCTCTCCTGAGGTTCCGAACACATCCTGGACAGGGCGTCAGCCTTGCCATTTCTTGAACCAGGCCGGTAAGAGATTATAAAATTGAATCTTGAGAAAAATAAGGCCCATCGTGCTTGTCTTGCAGACAATCTTTTTGCTGTACGGAGGAATTCAAGATTCTTGTGGTCCGTGAGGACAGTCACAGGGTGATTGGCACCTTCCAGAAGATGTCTCCACTCGGAGAAGGCAACTTTAATGGCTAACAGTTCTTTATTACCAATGTCGTAGTTCTTTTCTGCAGATGACATGGTGTGGGAAAGAAACGCACATGGGTGAAGTTGCATCTTGTCCCCAACTCGCTGAGACAGAATGGCTCCCACTGCAGAGTCCGAGGCGTCCACTTCGACAGTAAATGGCAATTCAGGATTTGGGTGTACTAACAATGGAGCAGACGTAAAAAGAGTTTTCAACTTGTCAAAAGCCTCCTGTGCCTCCGGAGACCAGAAAATGCTTTGGTTAGTGTAGTAATTGGTAGTATGATCCGTGAAAAGTTCTTTATAAATTTTCGGTAAAAATTTGCAAATCCTATGAAACGCTGGACGTCTTTTAAATTTCTTGGAACAGGCCAGTCCACTACAGCATTGATTTTGCCGGGATCCATGCTCAGACCTTCTGGGGAGATGATATATCCCAGAAATTGGATACTGGTTTGTTCAAACTCACATTTTTCAAGTTTAATGTAGAGATGGTTCTCCTGTAGTCGTTCCAAGACTAACTGGACGTGCCTGCGATGCTCTTCCAAGGTGTCTGAAAATATAAGAATGTCATCGAGATAAGCCACAACGAATTGGTCCAAGAAATCTCGAAATACATCATTAATAAAATGTTGAAAGGTGGCTGGGGCATTGCTAAGGCCAAAGGTCATAACAAGAGATTCAAAATGTCCATATCTCGTTCTGAAGGCGGTCTTCCACTCATCTCCTGGGCGAATCCGTATGAGGTTGTAAGCCCCTCTAAGATCCAGCTTCGTAAAGATTTTCGCAGAACGGAGTCTCTCAAATAGTTCAGGAATCAAGGGTAGCGGGTAGCGATTCTTGACAGTGATATTATTCATCTCTCTGTAGTCAATACATGGCCGCAGAGTGGAGTCTTTCTTTTCAACAAAGAACAGGGGTGCCCCAGCTGGAGATGTGGAAGGTCGAATAAAGCCTTTCTCTAAATTTTCATCCAGGAACTTTCTAATACCTTCAATTCAGGTTCGGAAAGATTGTAAATCCGTCTAAATGGAATGGTTGCTCCTGGCAGCAATTCAATGGGACAGTCGTAAGGACGGTGAGGAGGTAATTGATCTGCTTTCTTCTTACTGCAGACATCAGAGAACTGCTGATATTGAGGTGGTAGTTTCTCTTCCTTCTCATGCGAAATCTCAGAGATTTGGACTTGTTGGAGAACAGGGGGTTCCTTATGACAATTATTCTTACAGTAGTCAGATGGAAAGGTGATGGTCCTTGATGCCCAGTTGATAGAAGGGTTATGGACTGAAAACCAGGGGATCCCTAGAATAACCGGAAATTTCAGAGATGAAATAAGGTGGAAACTGACAGCTTCATGGTGATCCGGGTCGATACAAATCTCCAGTTCGATTGTCTCATGCGTGACAGGTCCAGAAGACAAAGGTGATCCATCCACAGTTTCCATTTCAATTGGTGTGGATTTGGTCCTACTGGAAATATTATTATCACGTGTAAATTTTAAGTCCATAAAATTTCCTCCTGCTCCCGAATCCAACAGGGCAGAGCATAGTATTTTTTGGGTGCCCATTACAACCTGAATGGGGATTACAAAATGAGATGATGTGGTATGTATTTTGTCTATTTCTGGCGTTACTGATGAGATAGTCTGCAAGATGGAATCCGACTGCTGAGAAAGGTCCGTATTGCTGGCAGACCTGTTGTTGGTAAAGGCTATAGTCCTTTTGTTAGGACAGTTGATGGCATAGTGTCCAGGGTCCCCACAATAGAGGCAGAGATGTTCTGCACGTCGCCTCTCCTTCTCCTGTGCAGAGAGTGGTCTTCAGATGAGTCGATCTGCATCGGTTCAGACACGCCTTGCGTCTTTTCTTGGTGGTCTGATGCTGAAAATGAGAAGCCAGGGCTATTCCCAAGTGCTCGCAGTCTCTCCTTTCTCCTTTCAGTAAGTCTCTGGTCAATCCGGATACATAGTTGAATAAAGCCCTCCAACTGGTCAGGGGTCTCAACCCTGGCAAGCTCGTCTTTCACTGGTTCTGATAACCCTCGTCGAAATTGACTTCTCTGGGCCGCTGGATTCCAGGTGGTGTCGGCCACCCAGCGACGGAACTCCGATGTATATTCCGCAACAGAGCGACGTCCTTGGCGCAAATTATGTAATTTGGTTTCTGCTGTGGCACAGCGGTTTGGGTCATCAAAAACTTGATTCATAGCTGCGATGAAAGCTTCCAGGTCATTAAGGAGGGCATAGTCCTTTTCTACATAAGGTGAAGCCCAAGCAAGAGCTTCATCCATCAGGAGATTTATCATGAAAAAAACTTTCTTCCTCTCACTGGTAAAGGGAGCAGGTTGCATCTGGAAGTATATGCGGCATTGATTGAGGAATCCTCGGTACTGCTTGCGATCCCCACTGAACTTTGCAGGCAGCGGCAGCCGCGCGTTTGATTCGGGCCCTGAATTGCGCACGTCCAGTAGTTGTTTTTGTAGCTCAATTACTTCCTGTTGTATCGCCGTGAAATCAGTTTGTAACTTGGCATATTTTCCTTGAGAGTCAGTACAAAAACTTTGAAGCTCCGTAACTTGCCGCCTCAGGGTGTTCACAGCGGACTCCATTTTGGCGCGAGATTATTCTGTCAGGATCCCGTCTGGGTTGGAGCCGATGTTACTGCAAACACTAGGGGAAGCAGAGGCAGGTAACGTAGTCAGGTGGCAGCCGGAGGTCGGTACACAGGAGAGCAGTGTTTGTAGCAGAGGAGCAGGCAGATAACGTAGTCAGGTGGCAGCCGGAGGTCGGTACACAGGAAAGGCAGTTCGGTAGCAGAGGAGCAGGCAGATAATGTAGTCAGGTGGCAGGCCGAGGTCAGTTCACAGGAGAGCAGTGTTTGTAGCAGCAGGAACAGCAGGAGAAAGAGCTTGACTAAAGGCTGGAAGCACAATAATCTCGCAATGACACACCCACAGGGCCAGGTTTATATAGGGTGTGTAATTGGCAATCAGAGGCCCAATCAAGAGAGCACTAGGTGTAGCCAATCAGGAAGAACAGTCAATGGTATCTGGGTTCAGCAAGGAACTTTGCAGCCAGCAGAATAGCTCAAATGGTAGAGCTGCTGGCCAGTGGACAAGAGGTACTGGGTTCGACTCCTGACAGTGTGATAGTTAAATATGGCTCCTGTATTGATAGGGCCTGTATTTCTCCAACACACCTAGGGACGTAATTGCCACCAGAAACACCGTTTTGAGTGTTAAGTCCTTTAAAGTTATAGATGCTAGGGGTTCGAATGGAAACTTAGTTAAGCCATTAAGCACCAGATTTAGATCCCAGGGTGGAACCTGACTGCGGAGTCTAGGACGTATTCTGGATGCAGAGATCATGAAACGCTTGATCCATCTATGTCCCGCTAGATCTTGATCAAAAAATGCACTAAGGGCAGACACCTGTACTTTTAGTGTACTGGGAGTGAGACCTAGATTTAGGCCCTTCTGAAGAAAACCTAAGATCTGTGCGATGTTAGGATGGAAGGGATCTGGAGTATTTGGGAAACACCAGGATGAAAATTTTTCAAAACCTTCCCGTAAATGGCGTTAGTTACCGGTTTCCTACTCCCCTGCAAAGTTCGTATCACTTCTTCAGAAAGGCCTTTAGCCCTTAGAATCCCGGCTTCAGTAGCCAAGCCACAAGGTTGAACCTGTGTAGATTTGAGTGTAGCAGAGGACCCTGGTGAAGGAGGTCGTCTTCTTGAGGCAGAAATACTGGGATGTCATGAGCCATGTTTACTAGAGCTCCCATCACCCCCTGCATTTCCCCTGTCTCCCTTTCCACATTTGATCCCATCACAGAAGAAGAAGTCTCCAGACTCCTCTCTTCCTCTCGTCCGACTACATGCACTACCGACCCCATTCCCTCACATCTCCTCTAGTCTCTCTCCAGTTGTCACAACTCACCTAACTACAATCTTTAATCTCTCACTCTCCTCTGGCACTTTCCCATCCTCCTTCAAACACTCCATCATTATCCACTACTAAAGAAACCCACTCTCGACCCTTCCTGCACAAACAACTACAGACCGGTCTCCAATCTCCCCTTCATCTCTAAACTTTTGGAGTGCCTAGTCTACTCCCGCCTTACCCGTTACCTCTCCACTCACTCCCTTCTAGACCCTTCACAGTCCAGCTTCCGCCCCTACATTCGACTGAAACTGCACTCATCAAAGTGATAAATGACCTTCTGACAGCAAAACGTAACGGTGACCACTCTCTGCTCATTCTTCTCGACCTTTCTGCAGCTTTCGACACAGTTGACCACCGTCTCCTACTGTCTAGGCTCCAGTCACTAGGTATTAAGGACACTGTTCTCTCCTGGTTCTCTTCCTATCTTTCTGACCGCTCCTTCAGTGTTTCGTTCTCTGGCTCCACTTCATCTCCTCTTCCTCTCACTGTCGGTGTACCCCAGGGCTCAGTCCTTGGCCCACTTCTCTTCTCTCTCTACACGGCCCCAATTGGACAGACCATCAGCAGATTTGGCTTTCAGTACCATCTTTATGCTGATGACACACAACTATACACGTCATCCCCCGAACTTACCCCCGCTGTTCTACAGAATGCCACTGACTGTCTGTCCGCAGTCTCCAACATCATGTCCGCTTTCTATCTGAAACTTAACCTCTCCAAAACAGAACTTCTTCTGCTCCCGCCGTCTACTAACCTCCCTAAATTTGACATTTCCCTCTCCGTGGGCGGCACCATAATAACACCCCGGCAGCAGGCTCGCTGTCTGGGTGTTATGTTTGACACCAATCTCTCCTTCACCTCCCATATACAATCTCTTGCCCGCTCTTGCCGTCTACACCTAAAGAACATCTCTAGAATCCGCCCTTTTTTCACCATGGAAACCTCAGAAACCCTCACTGTAGCATTGATCCACTCCCGCCTGGACTACTGCAACGATCTATTACTTGGCCTCCCCATTACTCGACTATCCCCTCTCCAGTCCATCCTTAATGCAGCAGCCAGGGTCATCCATCTGGCTAATCGGTACTCGGACGCGTCCGCTCTTCGCCAGTCCTTACACTGGCTGTCCATTCATTATAGGATCCAATTCAAAGTACTTGTTCTCACCCACAAAGCTCTCCACAGTGCAGCACCCTCCTACATCTCCTCCCTCATTTCTATCTATCGGCCTAACCGACTGCTGCGCTCTGCAAACGACTTTCGACTAACCTCTGCACTAATCCGTACCTCCCACTCCCGACTCCAAGACTTCTCTCGCGCTGCGCCAATCCTCTGGAATGCTCTACCCCAAGAAATTAGGACAATCCACAATTTGCATGGATTCAGGCGCTTCCTCAAAACACATTTGTTCAGAGCGGCCTATCACATTCACTAATCAAAGTCATTGTATGTGTAAGTGTGTGTGTGTAGCCCATTCACTATCTCCATCCATCCCTCACTCCTTCAAGATGGCTGGACCATCATTGTAAATGCACCATTGTATATACACACCTGTACTTTGTATCTACCCCACCTCATTGTAGATTGTAAGCTCTCATGAGCAGGGGCGGCTTATTTTGCTTTAATTTTTGTATTGTTAACGTTGATACTTATGACGTTTGTTTTGAAACTGTTAAACTGTAAAGCGCTGCGGAATATGTTGGCGCTATATAAATAAAGATTATTATTATTAGTACAAACTCTCCCTGGCCACATGAGAGCAACCAGGATCATGGTGACCTGCTCTGATCGTACCTTCTGCAATGTCCTTGCTATCATCGGGATTGGGGGAAAGGCGTATGCCAGCTTGAACTTCCAGGGATGGGAGAAGGCGTCTACACTGCACGCTCCGTCGGTGGGACTGAGGGAGAAGAATGTTTCCACCTTCGTGTTCTGACCGCTGGCAAACAGATCCACGTCGGGACTCACCCACCTTGATATTAGGGACAAAAATACTGTTTGGTCCAGGCACCATTTTCCCGGGTGAACATCCTTCCTGCCGAGGAAGTCCGTCTGTACATTGTCTGATCCTTTTAGGTGTATTGCTGTTATGGACAGTATATGTTTTTCTGCCCAGGAAAAAATTCTTGCAGCCACTACCTTTAGCTTGATAGCCTCCCTGGTGTCGAAGGTAGGCCACATTAGTCACGTGGTCTGAGTAGACCAGTATATGGTGATTTTGAATAAGGGCTGATGCTGCTTTTAGTGCTTCCTCTACTGCTTTTAGTTCCCTCAAATTTGAGGAGCTGGCCCTGATGTTCGGGGGCCACAATCCCTGAAAGTGAGACCCCTCCACTATAGCACCCCAGCCTCTCTGGCTGGCGTCCGAGGTGAGTATTTTGAGGGGAAGCTGATCCCAGCTGACTCCTCTTTGGAGGTTCTGATAAGGAAGGATGTTCTCTTCTCTGAGTCTAGGTGAACTCCCAGGAACTTTTTCTTTGATTAGGGATGAAGATCCGACTTTTCTACAGGTACTGTAGGATATCTAGGGTCTTTTCCACATCTTGGTTTAGGCGAGTTTTGGATGGAGCCACAATTAATAGGTAGTCTAGGTATGGGATTATGCAAATCCCGTTGTCGAATGAAGATCATTGCTTCCGCCATAATCTTTGTAAAGACTCGTGGTGCTGATGACATCCCGAACGGCAGAACATTGAACTGGTAATGTTTGACACAGTGACCCTGGGACACGGCAAACCTGAGGAACTTCCTGTGGTCCGTATGAATCGGCACATGGTAGTAGGCGTCCCTCAGATCTATCGTGGCCATTACCCAGTTCTGTCCTATGAGAGGGATTGCCGACTTGACTGACTCCATCTTGAACCGCCTGTATTTGACTACCCGATTCAAGGGTTTCAAGTTTATAATAACCCTGTGCTTCCCTGAGGGTTTCACTATTATGAACAGGCGAGAGTAGTGTCCCCTGCCCACCTCTCGTTGTGGCACTGGGGAGATCACTCTTGCCCGTAACAGTCCCTGTATATCTGATAGTAAGGATTGTTGGAGATGGGCCTGCAGCTAGGTGATCCTCAGGCACTGAGGGGGAGGACTCTCGAATTCCAGCCTCAGTCCATCGCGAATAGTGTTGAGAACCCATTGGTTCGTGGATATGGACTGCCACTGAGCCCGGAAATTCGAGAGTCAGCCCCTGACCGGAGGACCGTCATTGTTTGTGGTATTTTGCTGGTAATGGGCAAGGATATTTCTGCCCTTGCCCTCTTTCGCATAGCTCCACCGGCCCGTCTTGCCCTTCCCCCTGAATTCTCTCTGAGAGGACTGCTCCCGAGGGGGCAAAAAAAGCGTTTTTTAGGTTTTTGTGTTCCGGAAGTGACTTTTTTTTATCAGTCGCCTTCTCTAGTATCTCGTCCAGAGCTGGACCGAATACATAGTTACCCTGAAAGGGAAATGCACAGAGTTTCGATTTTGAAGTAAAGTCCCCTCCCCAAGACTTCAGCCACAGTGTTCTCCTGGCTGAGTTGGATAGTACTGCAGATTTTGCTGCTACTCCTACGGATTCGGCAGAAGCATCTGCTAAGAATCCCGTCGCTTTCTGTAGTAAAGGGAGTGAGTCTAGGATTTCCTCCCTGGAGGTCCCCTGAGTTAGATGGTCCTCCAATGTGCGTAGCCAGTGGAATAGTGATCTTGCTACGCATGTTGAGGCTATGTTGGCTTTAAGCATGATTGTAGAGGTGTCCCAAGATTTTCTCAGCAAGCTTTCTATCTTACGATCCATAGGATCTTTGAGTTGGGACGCATCTTCAAATGGAAGTGACGTCTTTTTCGTCACCCTGGACACCTGCACATCCATTTTGGGGACTTCCCATATTGAGCAATCCCCATCCAAGGGAAAGCGATTCCTTAATTCTGATGGGACCGAGAGTCCCTTCTCAGGTAGGGCCCATTCTTGCATCACTAAATTTCGGATGTTTTCATGAATGGGGAAACCTTTCTGGTCTTTAGGTTTCAGGCCTCCAAATATCTCGTCCTGAATAGAGTATTCCACTTCCTCCTCTTCCAACTCCATAGTGCCCCTCACCATACTAATTCCCCCATGTCCTCAGACGAGAAATAGTATTTCTTATTGTCGGGTTTGGGGGTGGAAGTGGAACCTTCATTTTCCCACATATCCTCTGAGTTAGAGGTATCAATTTCTCCCGAATCGGATTCAGATTCCACCAGCGCCATTTTCCTTTTTAGGGGGTGGGGGCTGTGGCTTAGGGTTCTGGGAAATTGTCGCCATAGACCAGACCCGGGCAAGGGGCGGCCCGCGGGCCGCATCCGGCCCGCCGGCTGTCAGTGACCGGCCCGCGGAGGCGCTCCGGCAGTCTCAGGGCCCCGGCATCAGCTGGCAAAATACTTACCTCTCCCGTGCCTCCGCTGCTGCAGCTCCGGGATCCACCGGCGCTTCCTCTCACAGCCGGCCGCTGAATGACGTCATCATTCAGCGGCCGGCTGTGTCAGAGAGCGGGGACGCTGGACAGGTAAGACGTGTCTCTGTGTGTGTCTGTGTCTATGTAGTGCGGTGCTGTGTGTGTGTGTGTGTATGTGAGAGAGTGCTTATGTGCTGTCTGTGTGTGATGATGGGCAGGTATTGCTGATAATGGGGAGGCATTGATGATGGGGAGATGATGATAATGGACAGGCATTGATGATAATGGGGAGGCATTGATGATGATGGGGAGAAGATGATGATAATGGACAGGCATTGCTGATAATGGGGAGGCATTGATGATGATGGGGAGAAGATGATGATAATGGACAGGCATTGATGATAATGGGCAGGCATTGATGATGGGGAGAAGATGATGATGGGCAGGCATTGCTGATAATGGGGAGGCATTGATGATGATGGGGAGAAGATGATGATAATGGGCAGGTATTGATGATAATGGACAGGCATTGATGATGGGGAGAAGATGATGATGATGGGCAGGTATTGATGATAATGGGCAGGCATTGATGATGGGGAGAAGATGATGATGATGATGGGCAGGCATTGATGATGATGGGGAGAAGATGATGATAATGGGCAGGTATTGATGATAATGGGCAGGCATTGATGATGGGGAGAAGATGATGATGGGCAGGCATTGCTGATAATGGGGAGGCATTGATGATGATGGGGAGAAGATGATGATAATGGGCAGGCATTGAAGATAATGGGCAGGCATTGATGATAATGGGCAGGCATTGATGATAATGGGCAGGCATTGATGATGGGGAGAAGATGATGATGGGCAGGCATTGATGATGATGGGAAGGAGATGATGATGGGCAGGCATTGCTGATAATGGGGAGGCAGTGATGATGATGGGGAGAAGATGATGATAATGGACAGGCATTGATGATAATGGGGAGGCATTGATGATGATGGGGAGAAGATGATGATAATGGACAGGCATTGCTGATAATGGGGAGGCATTGATGATGATGGGGAGAAGATGATGATAATGGACAGGCATTGATGATAATGGGCAGGCATTGATGATGGGGAGAAGATGATGATGGGCAGGCATTGCTGATAATGGGGAGGCATTGATGATGATGGGGAGAAGATAATGATAATGGGCAGGTATTGATGATAATGGACAGGCATTGATGATGGGGAGAAGATGATGATGATGATGATGGGCAGGCATTGATGATGATGGGGAGAAGATGATGATAATGGGCAGGTATTGATGATAATGGGCAGGCATTGATGATGGGGAGAAGATGATGATGATGATGGGCAGGCATTGATGATGATGGGGAGAAGATGATGATAATGGGCAGGTATTGATGATAATGGGCAGGCATTGATGATGGGGAGAAGATGATGATGGGCAGGCATTGCTGATAATGGGGAGGCATTGATGATGATGGGGAGAAGATGATGATAATGGGCAGGCATTGATGATGGGGAGAAGATGATGATGGGCAGGCATTGCTGATAATGGGGAGGCATTGATGATGATGGGGAGAAGATGATGATAATGGGCAGGTATTGATGATAATGGGCAGGCATTGATGATGGGGAGAAGATGATGATGATGATGGGCAGCCATTGATGATGATGGGGAGATGATGATAATGGACAGGTATTGATGATAATGGGCAGGCATTGATGATGGGGAGAAGATGATGATGATGATGATGGGCAGGCATTGATGATGATGGGGAGAAGATGATGATAATGGGCAGGTATTGATGATAATGGGCAGGCATTGATGATGGGGAGAAGATGATGATGTGCAGGCATTGCTGATAATGGGGAGGCATTGATGATGATGGGGAGAAGATGATGATAATGGGCAGGCATTGATGATAATGGGCAGGCATTGATGATGGGGAGAAGATGATGATGGGCAGGCATTGCTGATAATGGGGAGGCATTGATGATGATGGGGAGAAGATGATGATAATGGGCAGGTATGTATATATACAGTATACAATATATATATGTATATATACAGTATTGGGTAGAACGGAGTTAATTATATTAGTCCGGCCCTCTAAAACCATCCCAATTTCTCATGCGGCTCCCTGGCAAAATTAATTGCCCACCCCTGCCATAGACGATTGAACTTCTTGTCTAATGAGCGTTTTTATACTGTCCAGTAGTGAGGGTTGCTCTGCCCGCAACACGTCATCTGTACAGGGTTGACAAAGTTTCTTTGTATATGCAGAGGGAAGTCTGGCACCACACACGCATTTGTGGCTGGGTTTATTCTTTTTAAGGGCAGGGACCTTATCTCCCTGTAATAGAGAAAAAGGTATACTAAGTCACCCTATCAGAGTTATTTGGACAGTAATAATCGGGACCCACCCCGCTACTTACAGTAGGAGGGGTAACGCTGTGCTCCGCAGATGCAGGCAGTACGGGTTTGTCGCCGTCCATGGTCAGTCTGTCACATGTACAGTCAATAGCCTTACCTGGACGCACCCAGACCAGGATTTAAATACTCGAGGTGTTCAGCGTTCAGTGCTTCCTCCTCCCCCAGTCCACAGGTGGGGGTCATCTCAAATGACTGCGATCCCCTGCAGCTGCTCCACCTGCAGCCCTGAGCGGTAAGGCTGCCTTTGTCCCGCAATCGTTCCCCCTGATAGGGCGCCTTCCCCACTGCTAATCGGTGTGGGGGTTTCGATTCTCGCCGCCTCCGGCGATTGCAGGCCGCGTGCGTTCCACCTGGAACTCAGTATGACACGAACCGGAAGTCCGACACCGGGCCGACGCTGTGCACGCGGTCCCGGAGCAGCCGCATTGGGGAGGAGGACGCCGGGGAGCTCCAAGAGGACCCTGGCAGCACGTCACCGCCCCGCTTTACCCCCCCAAGGAGGCGCAGGAGGGGCGGGAAAAGGGTCCCGAGTCCATATGATATGGAGATGGGAGCAGCTCTGCAGGAGGAGACCGAAGCCCCGACCTCAGCTGCCTGGCATGCAGGTATTGTTCCTGTGCTCCCGGTCGCCGGCCTCAACAGCACCATACATGGACCTCTTCTTGCCCCCATAAGGGACAGGAAAAACACTGGTGGTGCAGGAAGGGGAGGGTTATTTAACCTCTTGTGTTTCCTGTCCCCTATTAGGGCGGGGAGACATCCTCCAGTATGGCTGTGACTAGAGAAATGGGAGCTGTTGAGGACACCACCTTTCTGGTGTTGTTCATCTTTTCATAAGGGCAGAAGAACATTGCCTGGAAAAATGGGCGTTGCTAGAAAGAGCAAACAGAGCCCAAAGTCTCACAGTTTGAATTTGGTTTATTTGATTCAATGCTGATGTCAGGAATACGTCTGAGTCCATTTTTAGTGGGTAGTGACTTGAATGAATGCACTGCAAAAATGCAATGTGATCAGGTACTTAGATAGTTGGCCAGTCCAGCTGGTGGCGCTCTAATGTGTACACCTCCCTCAGGAATTACATCAAAGATGGTAAAATGATGCTGATAGTGAAAGATGAGCTCCTGATCATGTCACTTGATATGGAAGGTGAACAGCTATAAATCCCATTTGTTTCTTGATTCCTAATGTGTTAATTATACAGGGAATATTGGGAAATAAAAATAACTTGGTGCTACAATATATTTATAGAACATGCCTGTCAACTATACTGCTGGGGATATTATAGTCCTAAAATACCACCTGTCAGAGCCAATGCACAAGGAAGAAATAGCGCATGTTCTTGTGCCGGCTGTGCTGACAAGAAGGCCGCCCTAAATCCCCTCATTTAACTGCACAACCCCTAGGCATTATAGTGTTAGGAATGGGATTTCGAGTGAAACAGTACTACAATAAACCCGCTTATTGCAGGGAGCTCTGCTTTGCTAGATATTCAATCTCTGGGATGTATCATCAATTGTATCCAAGAATCCATCACTGAGTCTAATGGAATGATCAGTGCGATCACAAATGACCATTTAAATGTTAAAAATGCAGGATTTTTTGCTATAAAAGGTAATTTAAGCAGGCATAATTTCTCACATATAAAGCAGACAGTCACATGTGTGTACACAGTTAGTCAAAAATCTCCACTGTCACGTCACAAGAGGTTTTATCACATCCTCAGAAAAGATAACGTTGTGTATGATAAAACTTGCACAAAACACTGTTATACACACATACATAAACATGCATACATACACACACACAATGCATACATACACACACACACACATACATGCATACATACACACACACGCATATATACACATGCATACATAACTACATGCATACCCATGAATGCATACACATGCATACATACCCATGCATGTACACACATACATACACACAAATATAAACACCCATGCATACATGTACATACACATGCATACTTACACACATATACACACACATAAATACACACGTATGCATGTACACACACATACATTAACATGCATAAATCCACGTAAATACATACACACATGCATGCATACATATATACACACAAGCATATATACACACCCATGCATACATACACATGCATGCATGTACATACACATGCGTACATACATACACATGCATGTACACAAGCATACAGTACATACACATGCATACATACATGCATGTACACACACATGCATACATACACACATGCATACATACACATACATACATAATATAATGCACATACCTATAGGCATTTTCCTCTGCCTAGTCATCCGTATGGTGAAATATTTCATCCACATAATCATACACACACATGGATACATACACATGCATACATACATGTGCATACATACACAAGCATACATACATACATACATACACGTGCACACATACATACACAAGCATACATACACGTGCATAAATACACACACATACTGTACATACACGTGCATACATACACACACATACATACACGTGCATACATACACACACATACATACACGTGCATACATACACACACATACATACACGTGCATACATACACATGCATGTACACAAACATACTGTACAGTACATAAACATGCATACACACATGCATGTGCACACACATGCACAAATATACATACACTCACACGCATAAATACACACACATTCATACACACGCATACATACACGCACACACATACACGATCTACATACACATACATGCATACACACGCATGCATACGTACACGCACATACATATATAGAAAAATATTTAGACTTGAGAGTCCTCAGTGGTTGATACCTTTTAATGGCTAACTGAAAAGATGGTAACAGATTGCAAGCTTTCGAGACTACTCAGGTCTCTTCATCAGGCTAGGACTAATACAAAATCTGAAGAATCACATATTTATACACAACAGGACATGGGAATAATGCAATTGGTAAGACAAGTGACGTGAAGCAGAACTGTCATTATGGCAGAGGGATGAACATAAATATTGGAACAGTTCATAGATAAGGAGAGAAAGTTTTATTGCCCTCTGATTGGAGTCTGCTATTGTGTTTTGATGCCCCTAGAAGGTCAGAGAAGCAGATTCCTTAATTGATATAGAAAGACATGAATCCGTGTGATATATTCATTCCAGCACTAAGAGTGTCAAAGGTCATCATAAGTTTATATTCCCAAACCTTTCTATCTTTCTCATATTTGAAGTTAGATTTTAATACAAGTAATTCCATATCCATCATGCTATGACCGGGCATACAAAAGTGTTTTGCCACAGGTAAATCCATTCTTTTTTCTCTTATTGTGTGGCGATGAGAATTCATCCTTGTTCTCAGTTTTTGCCCGGTCTCCCCCACATACAGACCCCCAGTTGGACATTTCGTACAAATAATTAGGTACACCACATTAGATGTGATGCAGCTGAAAGTACCTGGGATCTTGTAGTCCTGATGTGAGTTGGGGATCTTTATCTTGTCTGTGGTCATTATAGATGCACAGGTTTTGCATTTATTCTTGTTGCAAGGAAAGGTTCCTGCAGCTGTTGGGGAGGACAGAGAGCTTCTGACAATGATGCTTCTTAGATTTGGGGGCTGCCTAAAACATAGTAGTGGGGGGTCTGGAAATATGGATTGTAATCGGGCATCTTTTTGTAGTAAAGGTTGTAGTTTCTGTGCAGCTCCCCTTAGCATCTCCAGATTTGGATTGTAGGTGACCACTAGAGGCACCCGGTTATTTTCTTCTTTAGCTTTGTAATGTAGCAGGTGATTCCTTGATATTCTGGTGGCTCTTGTAATTTGGTTTTCAATTGTTCTTGGATGGTAGCCCTGGTTCAAAAAGGTCTTTCTGAGGCGACCAAGGTGTTCATCTCTATCCATGGGGTTGGAACATATACGGTTGTATCTATGGCTTGGCTGTAGACAATAGAGTTTTTTATGTGTTTTGGATGGAAACTGTCCCATTTAAGGTATGTTGGACGGTCGATTGGCTTCTGATACAGGGATGTCTCTATTTCATTGTTCTTTAGCTTAATGGTGGTGTCTAAAAAGTTAATTTCAGTGCTGGAGTAGTTAAGTGTTAAGTTGATGGTGGGATGAAATTGGTTGAACTGTTCATGGAACGTCTTTAGCTGTTGTTCAGACTCCGTCCAGATGATTAAAATGTCATCAATGTAGCGGTAGTAGGCCCGAGGCCTGATGGGACATGAGGACAAAAAGTCGCTTTCAAGCTTGGCCATGACCTTCTATGACCTTCTCTGACCTTCTAGGGGCATCAAAACACAATAGCAGACTCCAATCAGAGGGCAATAAAACTTTCTCTCCTTATCTATGAACTGTTCCAATATTTATGTTCATCCCTCTGCCATAATGACAGTTCTGCTTCACGTCACTTGTCTTACCAATTGCATTATTCCTGTGTCCTGTTGTGTATAAATATGTGATTCTTCAGATGTTGTATTAGTTTAGCCTGATGAAGAGACCTGAGTAGTCTCGAAAGCTTACAATCTGTTACCATCTTTTCAGTTAGCCATTAAAAGGTATCAACCACTGAGGACTCTCAAGTCTAAATATTTTTCTATCTACTGGCTAACACGGTACGAAGATACACATCTTTCCTATATCATACATATATAGGCATTTTACTCTGCCTGGTCATCTGTATGATGAAATATTTCCTCCACATAATCATATCTACTCTGGAGAGCACTTCTTCATATAGATGAGATGACGTTTGTTGATTAGAATTCATGCAGGGTCTGATGAAGACTTTCAACAAAACATAAAGAATAAAGAACCCTCATTCTTTCAATATTGTGGGTCTTGCAGAGGTAAATACACTTTTGTGGGTTCTCAGGTCTAGCTGAGGTAAGCACACTTTTGGGGGTTCATAAAGTTAGTCCTTGGGAAGAGCAATAAAGGAAAATAAACAATAATTTATTCTTTGTTTTAGCCAAAAATGACTAAAAATTACAAAACAAGCAGGGAAAGGGGGGAGAACAAAGCTGTGTCATTAAATACACCTCTGCATCCCTCATGTTACAGCACTGTTAATGTGGAGGGAGGGGAGTACAACAGAGCTGACAGTATCATACCATGAAAGCTTGGGATGGAGGAGTGTTTGTAATACCACACAGCTCTGCTCTACTCCCCTCCCCCACTTGCAATCACAGCAATTAGATCAGTTAGGCTACTTTCACACATCAGTTTTTTTGCATCAGGCGCGATCCGGCCTTTTTTTTAAAAACCGGATCAGTTTTTTTTGTACCGCCGGATCCATTTTTTTCTCATTGACTTGCATTAGCGCCGGATTGCGCCGCATGGCCGCGCGGATTTCCCGGAAGAAATTAGAAAAATGTTCATTCTGGTTTTTTGAAAAAACGACTCTAGGAACGTTTTTTGGTTCCGGCAAAAAACCGTACAGCGCCGGATGCGGCACTTACGGTTTTGTGCTACAATGCAAGCGTATGGGTGCCGGATCCTGAAACACACGGATCTGTTCACCGATTTCCGCTTTCCTGCTCTGAACATGCCCAGAACCTTTGTATGTTTTTTTTTCTCTCTCTCTCTCCTCTTTTCCAGACATGCTCAGACTGCATTTCTCGGGTTCAAAAGTTCATGACGAAGCCGTCTGAAAACCTGATCCGGCACATCAGTTTTTCACAATCTGCACTGGATCCGTCTTTTTTAATCTTTGACGGATTGTGCCTGATTGTAAAAAATGGATGTGAAAAGTAGCCTTAGGAGAGCAGAGGCTTGTGTCATAGGATGTGTGAAAGTAGCCTTAGGAGAGCAGAGGCTTGTGTCATAACAGGCCTCACACAGAGAAAGTCGGGTCTGAGCTTCTCTGCAGGTGTGTTCTTTTCTTCTTATGATTAGTTACAGTTATGCAGGAAAAAAGTCAATGTTCCCAGAGACGAATTTGTGCTAAAGCTCACTTTTTCTTTTAGTCAAAATTTGACTTTATAGGCTAATATTTCCTCAATGGAGATGAGAAATTAAAGAATGACAACTATGTTTTATTTAGTCACGACTGCATCATGTGGCCAATTTAACTTACTCAAACTGGAGAAAGGTCCTCTTTAAATATGTAACTGGGTTGTTCCTTTTCATTAACCCTTTTACCCCGAGGGTTGTTTGCATGTTAATGACGGCCAATTTTTACAATTCTGACCACTGTCCCTTTATGAGGTTATAACTCTGGAACGGATCTTCAACGGATCTTGGAGATTCTGAGATTGTTTTCTCGTGACATATTGTACTTCATGATAGTGGTAAAATTTCTTTGATATGACTTGCGTTTATTTGTAAAAAAACGGAAATTTGGCAAAAATTTTGAACATTTTGCAATTTTCCAACTTTGAATTTTAACCCCTTCACCCCCAAGGGTGGTTTGCACGTTAATGACCTGGCCAATTTTTACAATTCTGACCACTGTCTCTTTATGAGGTTATAACTCTGGAACGCTTCAACGGATCTTCGCGATTCTGAGATGTTTTCTCGTGACATATTGTACTTCACGTTAGTGGTAAAATTTCTTCTATATACCTTGTGTTTCTTTTTGAAAAAAACGCAAATATGGCAAAAATTTTGAAAATTTTGCAATTTTCAAACTTTGAATTTTTTTTCCCTTAAAACAGAGAGATATGTCACACAAAATAGTTAAGAAATAACATTTCCCACATGTCTACTTTACATCAGCACAATTTTGGAACCAACATTTTTTTTTGTTAGGAAATTATAAGGGTTAAAAGTTGACCAGTGATTTCTCATTTTTACAACAAAATTTACAAAGCCATTTTTTTAGGGACCACCTCACATTTGAAGTCACTTTGAGGGGTCTATATGGCAGAAAATACCCAAAAGTGACACCATTCTAAAAACTGCACCCCTCAAGGTACTCAAAACCACATTCAAGAAGTTTAATAACCCTTCAGGTGCTTCACAGGAGCTGAAGCAACGTCGAAGGAAAAAATTAATATTTAACTTTTTAGGCACAAAAATGATCTTTTACAAACTTTTTTTTATTTTCACAAGGGTAAAAGGAGAAAATGGGCAGTTAAAGTTGTTGTGCAATTTCTCCTGAGTACGCCAATACCCAACATGTGGGGGAAAAACCACTGTTTGGGCACACGGCAGAGCTCGTAAGGGAAGGAGCGCCGTTTGACTTTTTCAAACTAAAATTGGCTGGAATTGAGATTGGACGCCATGTCGTGTTTGGAGAGCCCCTGATATGCCTAAACAGTGGAAACCCCCCAACAAGTGACACCATTTTGGAAACTAGACCCCCTAAGGAACTTATCTAGATCTGTTGTGAGCACCTTGAACCCCAAAGTGTTTCACAAAAGTTTATAATGCCTGGGTGTGAAAAAAAAAAAAACAAATTTTCCACAAAAATGATATTTTAGTCCCAAATTTTTGATTTTTCCCAAAGAAATTGGACCCCAAAAGTTGTTGTCCAATTTGTCCTGAGTACGCTGATACCCCATATGTGGGGGGGGGGAAAACTGTTTGGGCGCACGGCAGGGCTTGGAAAGGAAGCAGTAACGTTTTGGAATGCAAACATTGATGGGGGTCATGTTCCGTTTGTAGTGCCCCAGATGAGCCTAAACAGTGGAAACCCCCCACAAGTGACCCCATTTTGGAAGCTAGACCCTCTAAGGAACTTAGCTAGATCTTTGATGAGCACTTTGAACCCCCAAGTGCTTCACACAAGTTTATAATGCCCGGGCATGAAAATAAAAAATCCTATTTTTTTCCCACAAAAATTATCTCTTAGTCACTAATTTTTTATTTTCCCAAGGGTAACAGGAGAAATTGGACCACAAAATTTGTTGTCCAATTTGTCCTGAGTACGCTGATACCCCATATGTGGGGGGGAACCACTGTTTGGGCGCATGGCAGAGCTCGGAATGGAAGGAGCACCATTTGACTTTTTCCAACCAAAATTGGCTGGAATTGAGATTGGACGCCATGTTGCATTTGGAGAGCCCCTGCTGTGCCTAAACAGTGGAAACCCCCCACAAGTGACCACATTTGGGAAACTAGTCCCCCTAAGGAACTTATCTAGATCTTTGGTGAGCAATTTGAACCCCCAAGTGCTTCACACAAGTTTATAACATACAGCCGTAAAATTAAAAAATCATATTTTTTCCACAAAATTGATCTTTTCACCCCAATTTTTATTTTCCCAAGGGTAACAAGACTCCAAAAGTTATTGTGCAATTTGTCCTGAGTGCGCTGATACCCCATATGTGGGAGTAAACCACTGTTTGGGTGCATGGCAGAGTTTGGAAGGGAAAGAGCGCCGTTTGACTTTTTCAACGCAGAATTGGCTGGATGCCATGTCGTGTTTGGAGAGCTCCTGATCTACCTAAACAGTGGAAACCCCCCACAAATGACACCATTTTGGAAACTAGACCCTCAAGGAACTTATCTAGATGTGTGGTGAGCACTTTGAACCCCAAAGTGCTTCACAGAAGTTTATAACGTACAGCCGTAAAATAAAAAATCTCTTTTTTTACAAAAATGATTTTTTTTCGCCCCCAATATTTTATTTTCACAAGGGTAACAGGAGAAATTGGACCCCAAAAGTTGTTGTCCAATTTGTCCTGAGTATGCTGATACCCAATATGTGGGAGTAAACTACTGTATGGGCGCACGTCGAGGCTCGGAAGGGAAGTAGTGACGTTTTGGATTGCAGACTTTGATGGAATGGTCTGGGGGAGTCATGTCGCATTTGGAGAGCCCCTGATGCGCCTAAACAGTGGAAACCCCCCACAAGTGACCCCATTTTGGAAAATAGACCCCACAAGGAACTTATCTAGATGTGTGGTGAGCACTCTGAACCCCGAAGTGCTTCACAGAAGTTTATAACGTACAGCCGTAAAAATAAAAAATCCTTTTTTTTTTTTTTACAAAAATGATTTTTTCGCCCCCAATATTTTATTTTCACAAGGGTAACAGAGAAATTGGACCCAAAAGTTGTTGTCCAATTTGTCCTGAGTACGCTGATACCCAATATGTGGGAGTAAACTACTGTATGGGCGCACGTCGGGGCTCGGAAGGGAAGTAGTGACGTTTTGGATTGCAGACTTTGATGGAATGGTCTGGGGGCATCATGTCGCATTTGGAGAGCCCCTGATGCGCCTAAACAGTGGAAACCCCCCACAAGTGACCCCATTTTGGAAAATAGACCCCACAAGGAACTTGTCTAGAAGTGTGGTGAGCGCTATGAAGCCCCAAGTGCTTCACAGAAGTTTTATAACATACAGCCGTAAAAACAAAAAAATCATTTTTTTTTTTACAAAAATGATTTTGTCGCCCCCAGTTTTTTATTTTCCCAAGGGTAACAGGAGAAATAGGACAAATTGCACAATAACTCTTGTGGTCTAGAGTACACTGATACCCCATATGCGGGAGTAAACTACTGTTTGGGCGCATGGCAGAGCTCAGAAGTGAAGGAGCACCGTTTGACTTTTTCAACGCAGAATTGGCTGGAATTAAGATCAGACGCCATGTCACATTTGGAGAGCCCCTGATGTGCCTAAACAGCAGAAACCCTCCAATTCTAACTCCAACCCTAACCCCAACACATCCCTAACCCTAGTCCCAACCCTAACCACAAACCTAACCCTAACACACCCCTAACCGTAATCCCAACCCTAATCCTAATCCTAACGTTAGCGCCAACCCTAACCCTAACTTTAGGCGCAACCCTAACCCTAACGGGAAAATGGAAATAAATACATTTTTTTAATTTTATTATTTTTCCCTAACTAAGGGGGTGATAACGGGGGTTTGATTTACTATTTATAGCAGGTTTTTATGATTGGCAGCTGTCACGCTAAAAGACGCTTTTTATTGCAAAAAATATTTTTTTGCATCACCACATTTTGAGCTATAATTTTTGCATATTTTGGCCCACAGAGTCATGTGAGGTCTTATTTTTTGCGGGACGAGGTGACGTTTTTATTGGTACCATTTTGAGCACGTGACTTTTTTTATCGCTTTTTATTTCGATTTTTGGGAGGTTAGAATGAACAAAAATCAGCCATTCATGAATTTCTTTTGGGGGAGGCGTTTGTACCGTTCCGCGTGTGGTAAAATTGATAAAGCAGTTTTATTCTTCGGGTCAGTACGATTACGGCGATATCTCATTTATATCATTTTTTTAATGTTTTGGCGCTTTTATAGAATGAAAACAATTTTATATAAAAAATTATTATTTTTGCATCGCTTTATTCTGCGAGCTATAACTTTTTTATTTTTTCACTGATGATGCTGTATGACGGCTCGTTTTTTGCAGGACAAGATGACGTTTTCAGCGGTACCATGTTTATTTATATCGGTCTTTTTGATCGCGTGTTATTCCACTTTTTGTTCAGTGGTATGATAATAAAGCATTGATTTTTTGCTTTTCTTTTTTTTTTTTTAAGGGGTTCACTAAAGGGGTTAACTAGTGGGACAGTTTTATAGGGGGGGTCGTTACGGACGCGGCGATACAAAATATGTGTACTTTTATTGTTTAGTTTTTTTTATTTACAGGAAAGAATGAATTTATTGGGGAATATTTTTTTTTTTTTTATGATTTTTTTTACCACTTTTTATTTTTATTTTTTTTACTTTTTTACTTTGTCCCAGGGTGGGACATCACTGTATTTTATCAGATCGCTGGTGTGACAGTGTGCACAGCACTCTGTCACACAGCGATCGCTCTGGCAGTGCTGCAAGCTTCCTCAGCGCCTGCTCTCAGCAGGCGCTGAGGAAGCCGCCTCACTGCAGGACCCCGGCGCCATCTTGGATCCGGGGACCTGGAGGGAGGACGGACCCTCGGAATAGCGCGACACATCGCGCTGCTCTGAGGGTCTCAGGGGGGCCGCAGGGAGCCCCCACCCTGCGCGATCCTCCCCTGTGTCCCGGGTACACCGCGATCATGTTTGATCGCGGTGTGCCAGGGGTTAATGTGCCGGGGGCTCCTGACACACAGTCACGGGTGTCAGCTGTGATAATCAGCTGACACCCGGCGGCAATCAGCTGCGCTTCCCCCGGGAGCGCAGCTGATCGCCCATGACGTACTATTCCGTCCATGGGAATTAGGTCCAGGGTCACATGGACGGAATAGTAAGTCTGATGGCAGAGAGGGGTTAATGCCCTGAAATCACACAGATATGTCACACAAAATACTTAATAAGTAACATTTCCCATGTTTACTTAACATCAGCACAATTTTGGAACCAAATTTTTTTTTGTTAGGAAGTTATAAGGGTTAAATGTTGACCAGCGATTTCTCATTTTTACAACACCATTTTTTTTAGGGACCACATCACATTTGAAGTCACTTTGAGGGGTCTTTATGATAGAAAAAAACCAAAAGTGACACCATTCTAAAAACTGCACCCCTCAAGGTGCTCGAAACCACATTCAAGAAGTTTATTAACCCTTCAGGTGCTTCACAGAAAATGTTTGAATGTTTAAAAAACTGAACATTCAACTTTTTTCACAAAAAAATTACTTCAGGTCCAATTTTTTATTTTCCCAAGGGTAACAGGAGAAATTGGAACTAAAAAGTTAGTGTGCAATTTGTCCTGATAACGCTGATACCCCATATGTGGGGGTAAACCACTATTTCGGCGCATGGCAGAGCACGGAAGGGAAGGAGCGCCGTTTGACTTTTTCAATGCAGAATAGTCTGGAATTGAGACCAGACGCCATGTCGCATTTGGAGAGCTCCTAATGTGCCTGAACAGTGGAAACCCCCCACCAATGACCCCATTTTTGAAACTAGACCCTCAAGGAACTTGTCTAGATGTGTGGTGAGTACTTTGAACCCCCAGGTGTTTCACTAAAGTTTATAACGCCCGAGCATGAAAATAAAAAAAGTATTTTTTTCCACAAACATATTTTAGTCCCCAATTTTTTATTTTCCCAAGGGTAACAGGAAAAATTGGACCTCAAAAGTTGTTGTCTAATTTGTCCTGAGTACGCTGATACCCTATATGTGGGAGAAAACTACTGTATGGGCACACGTCGGGGCTCGGAAGGGAAGTAGTGACGTTTTGGAAAGCAGACTTTGATGGAATGGTCTGCAGGCGGCATGTCGCGTTTGCAGATCCACTGATGTGCCTAAAGAGTGAAAACCCCCACAAGTGACCCCATTTTGGAAAATTAGACCCCCCCAAGTAACTTATCTAGATGTGTGGGAGAACTTTGAACCTCCAAGTGCTTCACAGAAGTTTATAACGTAGAGCCATAAAAATAAAAAATCATATTTTTTTCCACAAAAATGATATTTTCGCCCCCAATTTTTTATTTTCCCAAGGATAACAGAAGAAATTGGACGACATGAGTTATTGTTCAATTTGTCCTCACTACGCTGATACCCCATATGTGGGGGTAAACCACTGTTTGGGCGCATGGTAGAGCTCGGAAGGGAAGGAGCACCGTTTTACTTTTTCAACGCAGAATTGGCTGAAATTGAGATCAGACGCCATGTCACATTTGGAGAGCCCCTGATGTGCCAAAACAGTGGAAACCCCCCAATTCTAACTCCAACCCTAACCCCAACACACCCCTAACTCTAATCCCAACCATAACCATAACCCTAACAAGCCTAACCATAACACACCCTTTACCCTAATATCAACCCTAACCGTAATCCTAACTTTAGCCCAACCCTAACCCTAACCTCAACCCTAGCCTCAATCCTAAGCCTAACTTTAGCCCCAACTCTAACCCTAACTTTAGCCCCAACCCTAACCCTAATGGGAAAATGGAAATAAATAAATTGTTTTAATTTTATTATTTTTCCCTAACTAAGGGGGTGATAAAGCGGGGTTTGATTTACTATTTATATCGGGTTTTTATGTTTGGCAGCTGTCACACGCTAAAATAGTTTTTGCATCATCACATTTTGAGAGATATAATTTTTTCATATTTTGGCCCACAGAGTCATGTGAGGTCCTATTTTTTGCAGGACGAGCTGACGCTTTTATTGGTATCATTTTTGGGCACGTGACATTTTTTGATCGCTTTTTATTACGATTTTTGGGAGGCAGAATAAACAAAAACCAGCAATTCATGAATTTCTTTAGGGGTTGGAATTTATAACGGTCCGCGTGTGATAAAATTGATAAAGCAGTTTTATTCTTCGGGTCAGTACGATCACAGCGATACTCCATTTATATCATTTTTTACGTTTTGGCGCTTTTATACAATAAAAACAATTTGGTATAAAAAATAATTATTTTTGCATCACTTTATTCTGCGAGCTATAACTATTATTTTTTCGCTGATGATGCTGTATGGCGGCTCTTTTTTTGCGGGACAACATGACGTTTTCAGCTGTACTATGTTTATTTATATCTGTAATTTTGATCGTGTGTTATTCCACTTTTTGCTCGGTGATGATAAAGATGATGAAAAAGCATTGTTTTTTTGCCTGTTTTTTTAAGGAGTTCGCTAAAGGGGTTAACTAGTGGGACAGTTTTATAGGGCGGGTCGTTATGGGTTACGGATGTGGCGATACTAAATATGTGTACTTTTATTGTTTTTTTTTATTTACATAATGTTTATTGGGGAAATTTTTTTTATTATTATTTATTTAGGGATTTTTTTTCAAATATTTTTACACAGTATTTTTTTTATTCTACATTTTTACATTGTCCCAGGGTGGGACATTACTATATAATGTCAGATCACTGATCTGACACTTTGCAGAGCACTGTGTCAGATTGACAGGCAGTGCAGGAGGCTTGCCGGCGCCTGCTCTCTGTGGGCACTGACAAGCCACCTCTCTGCAGGACCTGGAAGGACCCTGCGGCCATCTTGGATCCGGGGGCCTGCAGGGAGGAGGCCCTCGGAACAACGCGATCACATTGCGTTGTTCTGAGGGTCTCAGGGAAGCATGCAGGGAGCCCCTCCCTGTGTGATGCTTCCCTATGCCACCGGAACGCTGCGATCATGTTTGATCGCAGTGTTCCGGGGGTTAAAGTGCCGTGACCGCTCCTGGTACTTAGTGTCGGGTGTCTGCTGTGAGAATCAGCTGACACCCGGCCACGATCAGCCGCGCTCCCCCTGTGAGCGCGGCTGATCGCATGTGATGTACTATCCCGTCCATGGTCATAGGGGCCCAGGTCTCACGGACGGGATAGTACGTCTGAAGTCAGGAGATGTGGTATGAACAGACCATGTCCCTGTACAGTCAGACCCAGCCATTACACAGTACACAGCAGGGGCACAATTATAAGATTATCTCAGCACAGGAACTTTATATTTAAGAGCATCCAATTGTGGAAATTATTATTATTCCAACATCTATTGATTAAAATCAACTTTTGTTCGTGAGTAAAACCACTTAAAGTTTACATGGGAACGTCACATTGTCAGTGTCACCACCAAAGCAGACCCAGAGAGCAGTGGTGAGTACAGTCCAGTCTCTCTATATTGTTCTGCATTCGGGGATTCCCTTTTAGTGAAAGGGAACAACCCCTGTAATGTCAAAATACTCCATGTACTCACATAACAGATATACAGGTATAAGCTAAAGGAGCAGAGTCTAAGCTGCATCCACAGCATTAGTATCACATTACTCTATCGCTGCCCTAGAAAGGACCACACTACAAAGCCATAGTGTAGCTTTCATTTCTCAGCATTAAAATTACTACTCCACGAATCAAGAGGCAATTAAAGATGACTCCATTATCACAGCCACAGAAATAGCAGAGCAGAAATAACAGCAGCGTCGGCTACTTGGCACCAGCATCCTGTATGACTGCAGCTAAAGATGGTAAGCATGTGAGCCATGGAGATACACGCCAAGCCTCTGAGAACGCACACTATCCAACAGCTCAGCAGGACCCACCCGGACCGAGAATCTAAAGGCACTGTCACAGTAGGCGAGATCGCTAGTGATATAGCTTAAGCGACACCGATTTTATGACGCAGCAGCGACATCGTCAGCGACGTCGCTGTGTGTGACATGTAGCAGCAATGTGGCCCCCGCTGTGATGTCACTGATCGTGCACGAACGTTCTGGGCTGTATTTTGATCGTTGGCGTCCCGCTGGTGAGCCTGAATCGCTGAGTTTGACACCCTTTATGAACGATGAGCGACCTCGTTGGCGACTCATATGTCAACGGCGCAGACGGGACTAGGTTTTCTTTAGTAATGCCCTCAGCTCCGATTGGTGGCCACAACATCACCTCAGCAATAAATGAAAACGTAACTGCGCCCCCATCCATTGTTCCAGAGCGCTTTGTGGATTACTCCAACGTTCTAAACGTTCTCCACGGTACGAAGATATACATCTTTCCTATATCCAACGTTCTAGTCCTTTGTGCGTTGCTGCGAGGATACTATCGTGTGTGGGGGTTTTGCGATCCTGTCAGAGTCGCTGCAGCGCTTCATCTTTGCCATTTATACCTTGTCATGACATACAGTGACCACCAATCTGTGCTGAGGGGCGTGGAAAAGGTTGCACTCAGTCACGCCTATCGAGGTCGGGATCTTTAACAATACATGCTGTGTGACAGGTCCCAACGACCGCCGAGGTCGTTATACAGATCGCTGATCGCTGATGTGTCGTTTATGAGATCTTCCTGTTTGGAAGCTACTAGTGACCATATAGCGATGTACAAACGATCTCTGCCAGGTGGTGTCGTTGTCATGATCGCTGGTGCGATCGCTTAGTGTGACAGTACCTTTAGAAGAGCCAGGAAGCTCCTTATGATCCGGGAGAAGGAATCTTTAACAATACCATGGCCTATAATGACACTGTGAGACTGAATCTGTGAGGAAAATGTTTCCCAAACTACTTTCTGAGGAGAGTACAATGAATGATTACGTTCTGACAGCAGTGTCAGCGTCAGGACGTACTTTAGGGGCGCTGGCACTCATGATCAATAAACAAAGTAAATTTTTATTCCATATCCAATGGTGACGTTTCGGTCATTAACTATGACCTTCCTCAGACTGGAAAATATATACAGAAAACAAGAAAATAGATTTTAGCCTCATATAATACAATAACACAAAGTATATGATGAACAATATATATATATTATTAAAGTCAAATTTGAAAAATCATAATATATATAGAGAAAAAGAAAGTAGTCAAGATATCAGATGATGTCTCAATTTAGCAGTGACAATATCGACAGTGGAGTTTTGGTTTTTTTAAGAAATCAGTCACTGCTAAATTGAGACATCATCTGATATCTTGACTACTTTCTTTTTCTCTATATATATTATGATTTTTCAAATTTGACTTTAATAATATATATATATTGTTCATCATATACTTTGTGTTATTGTATTATATGAGGCTAAAATCTATTTTCTTGTTTTCTGTATATATTTTCCAGTCTGAGGAAGGTCATAGTTAATGACCGAAACGTCACCATTGGATATGGAATAAAAATTTACTTTGTTTATTGATCATGAGTGCCAGTGTCATTTAGTTATATTTGATATGAGCTTGGTAACCCTAGTATCTGAGCACCACCATTTATAGAGGAGTGACGTGCATGTTTATTCGTACTTTAGGGGCGGGCTTAGTGCACAATTTGTACGGCCTCCGAAAGATGGCTTAAATATCCAGATGGCTCTTGGCAAATAAAAGATTCTCCATCCCTGGACTAGACTAAAGGCTTTCTGTGTATTCACTGATTCCCTATGGAACCTTAATCACGGGTCTGAAAACTTGGTATCATTTGTAGGTACTTCTGCATTATCACATTCTGCTGGGATTACACTTTCATTGCAAAAAAGTCCAGCATGCAATACTATTGTTGGCCTCAAAATGAAGAACTCAATGGAAACCTATGTAAGTCAATGGGACCTTAGGGAACCCTTCAACACTATCATATGATAGATTCAACACAACAATATACCACTATACAAAATTATTCCTCTTTCATTGCAAATTACTACAAACTTTCTGCTGCTTAAAATAAACCAATGCAAATAGCTCAGCACAAATAGTATAACAAGAGGTTTCTCGAATTCAGCATAAAATGACACTTTTACTGACTTCTGTAGTCTCAGAATTATTCACCCTGTCATGACAAGTACCTTTGGTATGTATGTAGAGCACATTTGGCTGTTGTGGCCTACTGAAAACCTGATGAATAGCCAGATGTCAGCTTGTTGTAGCATTCCTGAGGAATTTTAGCCCATTCTTCATGGGCAGTGGCCATCAATTAACTAAGATTAAGTCAGGGGATATCTTAAACTAGAGAAGCCAGAGAAAGGATTCAGAAGTACAGGTATCTAGATAAGCTTGAACAATGGGCAGTGACTAATAGAATGGTATTTAACATGGTGAAATGCAAGATTTTACATCTGGGCAAGAAAAACTAAAATTACATCTATAGAACTGGAGGAATAGAACTAAGCAACAGCATGTGTGAAAAAGACTTGTGTATACTAACAGATCACAGACTGCACATGAGTCAACAGTGTGATGCAGCAGCAAAAAAGGCAAACACAGTTTTGGGATGTATTAAGAGAAGCATAATGTGAGGCTGCTGCAATGTAGATAGGTGCAGGCTCCACTAGATGGCGGTAGAGAACGCAAAACTGCACCTACCCAGAGCAGCTTGCAATGCAGCAGACTACCACAGGTGGCAGCAGGTAGGAGCCACTAGGTGGTGGAAGAGTAATCAGACAAGCCAGGTCAGCAATGGAGAGGGAACATAAGTACCAGAGGTTACAGCAATACACGTGATCAGAAACAAGCCAGAGAAGTCAGAGCCGGTTGGGAGTGGATAAGCCAAAAGACGGAAGCAGGTCAGGGTGCAAGCCAAGTCAGAACCGGAAGATCAATACACTAAAGGGAAACACTGAGTCAAAACGGGACTGGGGGAAAACAGAGATGGGTACAGGCAGCAAAATGCACGAGGCCAAATCAGAGCAATCAGGGTCAACTACAGCAGCTCTAGGTAAAACTATAATCAACACCACCTGCAGAAGGCACCAACGATAAATAGAAAACCTGATCCCAGACTGAGACTGAGCAAGGTAAACCCCTGACATGACCAGACCGGGGAAAAGGAAAAACAGGACTCAAAACCCGGTCTGGATCATGACACATAGAGTCTAGATCATGTGAAGTAGTTATCCCCCTTTACTACTCCTTGGTTAGGCCTTATCTGGAATACTGTGTCCAGTTCTGGGCACCATATTTTAAAAACGACATTGAAAAACTGGAGCAAGTTCAGAGAAGAGTTACCAGGATGGTGAGTGGACTGAAAAGAATGTCTTACAAGGAACGGTTTAAAGTATCTGGGAATGTTTAACTTGCAAAAAAGAAGGCTAAAGGGTATGCCACACTAAGCGAGATCGCTAGCGAGATCGCTAACGAGAGTGCACCTGCGTCACCGTTTATGACGCAGTAGCGATCTCGTTAGCGACTTTAGCTGTGTGTGACATGTAGCAGCGATGTGGCCCCTGCTGAGATGTCGTTGATCGCTCATGAAAGTTCTGAGCCGTTTTTGGTCGTTGGTGTCTCGCTGGTGAGCCTGAATCGCTGAGTGTGACACCCTTTATGAACGACTTCCCCCATGTCGCAGGTGGGACTAGGTTTTCCCAACGACCGCAGAGGTCGTTATACAGATCGCTGATGAGATGTATTTGGAATCACAGATCGCTGATGAGATGTGTTTGGAATCACACAGCTAAGTCGCTATCGAGATCGCTACTGCGACATAAATGGTGACGCAGGTGCGATCTCGCTAGCGATCTCGCTTAGTGTGGCATACCCTTAAGAGGAGACTTAACAGCTGTCTACAAATATCTGAAGGGATGTCACAGTGTAGAGGGATCATCATTATTCTCATTTGCACATGGAAAAACAAAAACCAATGGAATAAAATGAAAGGGAGAAGATACAGATTAGCTATTAGAAAAAACTTTTTGACAGTAAAGGGTATGCCACACTAAACAATATCGCTAACGGGATCGCTAAAAAACGTCACTATTTAGCGATCCTGTTAGCGATGTTGTTCAGTGCGGCAGCTTCCAGCGACGAGCTTCCTGCTGTGATCTCGCTCGTCGCTGGAATCGTTCCGGACCCTATTTCATCGTCGGCGCTCCCGCTGGGTAAGTATCTAATCGCTGTGTGGCACCTTTTCTTAGCGATTTAGCGGTACTTTTGTACCGCTAAAGTCG
Source organism: Oophaga sylvatica (assembly GCA_033576555.1). Classification (NCBI taxonomy): domain Eukaryota; kingdom Metazoa; phylum Chordata; class Amphibia; order Anura; family Dendrobatidae; genus Oophaga; species Oophaga sylvatica. Next base: position 154,285,176 of record JARQOD010000009.1, read on the forward strand.
TTAAGAAGATCGCTAACGGCGATAGCGTCGTTAACTATATCGCTAAATGTGGCCGCATTTAGCGATATAGAAACAATCCCGCTAGCGATCGCATTAGTATGCGTCGTTATCGTGATCGCTAGCAGGATTGTTTAGTGTGGCAGTACCATAAGGGTGATCAATGAGTGGGACAGGCTGCCATGAGAGGTGGTGAGTTCACCTTCAATGGAAATCTTCAGAGGCTGGACAGACATCTGCCTGAGATGGTTTGGTGAATCCGGCTTTGAGCAGGGGGTTGGACCAGATGACCCAGGAGGTCCCTTCCAACTCTAACATTCTATGATGATTTTCGGTTGTCAAAAGAGTGGTCCAAAAAGTTAGAGGGTTATTTTCATCTTCATAGATAGTTCGGATAGTTCTTGTAAAAACAAGCACTTTTCCAATGTTTGGCTTATTAAAATGTGCAGTCATGTTCCTAGAGATAACGTTGGAATTAGTTTGTAAATTCAAAAGAGAACCTGACAGCTGATAGATGCTGCCCAAACCACAGGTAGCATGTATCAGACACTGGCTGCATCATTTCAGCCAGGGATGTTTGACTGAGAAAGGCCACTGCATTTCAGAAAAAACATACATTTAAATGCTAGCCGGGGTCCATGCTGGTCGGGTGACTATTCTAACGTAGGCTGGTGTCCCCTGTGGGGCTTTCGCCCATCCCCTTGTTAATGGAAGGTCTCTCCCCTATAAGTGTGCATAAAGTGGAAAGTACCTGGTCTTTCAAGATCAGATTTGGGGAAGCCTTTGGAGACCTAGTCAAAACTGAGGTAACCCGCTCTGATCACAACTGCTAGGGCTCATTCCCACTTGCAATGAAATCGCACAAATGCAATCCGGTAAACAATCGGATTGAATTCGGACCAATGTTATTCTATAATTGTGTGTTCATCTGCGTTTTTTTTCCAGATCGGATCACGATCGGACTTGAAAAAAGTCGCAGCATGCAGCAATTGTAATCAGAAATCGGATCCATCCTGCAATAGAAGTCAATGGGTGCAAGAAAAAAAATCACAAAAAATCGGACCACGCGAGTGCTGTCTGATTTTTACGCACTTATTGCATTTGAAAAGCCGGCACATAGCAAAATCCCACTGACAGGTTATAATAGAATAAATACAATAGATATACTGTATACACATAGAATACATAGATATATAGATGTCAGTGACATATATATATATTTATTATATATTACATATATAGATAGAAGAAAAGACGGCAATTCAGCAGCCGCCTACTGTAAAATCGCTGTAGGAGCAAACAGGATAGAAGAGATGGATTACATACAGTAAATACAAATAGAATAGGTATATATATAGCTGTCAGTGACAAATACAATTAGTGTAGTGTCTGTGCAGCTTACTGTACATGTATTTAATAAAAGAGAATTTTTTGGAAAAAAATTAAGTGGGCTCTCGCGCAATTTTTGTAATCAAGAGAGGGAAAGCCGACAGCTGGGGGCAGATGTTTATAACCTGGGAAGGGGGAAATACTCATGTAGCTTCCTAGGCTATTAATATCAGCTCACAACTGTATACTTAGCCTTTACTGGCAATTAAAATGAGGGACCCCCCAAAAAAATGATGTGGGGTCCCCCTATAATTAATAACCAGCATAGGCTTGGCAGACAGCTGCGGGCTGATATTAATAGTCTGGAAAGCGCCATGGATACTGGCCCCCCCAGGCTAAAAAATCAGCTATCAACCACCCCAGAAAAGGCGCATCTCTAAGAGGCACCAATTCTGGCACTTAGCCTCGCTCTTTCCACTTGCCCTGTAGCGGTGGCAAGTGGGGTGATAGTTGTCGGAGGTTGATGTCACCTTTGTATTGTCAAAATTTTCCCACCGCGTGAGCGCCAATGTCACATAAGTGAAGTGAGTTAATTGGCCGTGAACTCGCAGGACCTGTCAGACGGCACCGCGAGCAAGAGAACATTCTCACGCTCACCCTCAGACAAGGAATAGCAGTTTACAGGGAGACACTGTACACACGCTGCTCAGTGTCTACTGGATGACAGGCTGTATGAACACATCATGCATCCATGCAGCCTGCCATCTAGATGTAGCAGAGCTGGACCCGTCGTGGGACAAATGGATTAAAAGCATCTCTGCGGAAAGGTGAGGAATTTTGTTGTTTGTTTTTTTACCTCTTTTTCAGATGACGAGGGCATCGGGGGAATGGGTGAGGTCGTAAGTATGGTTTAATTAAGAATATTAAAGGAGTCTGTGTCATTCTTTCAATTAAAGGACCTTTTTCTGGGTGTCTGTTTTCATACAATATGACTATGGGTTTAGTAATGGGGATGTCTTATTGATGCCTCTCCATAACTAACCTCGGGGCTTGATGTCACCTGACAATACAAAGGTGACATCAACCTTCCCCAACTATCACCCCACTTGCTACTGCTACAGGGCAAGTGGGAAGAGCGAGGCTAAGTGCCAGAATTGGTGCATCTCAGTGGACAGAACCCAGTGGTCCGTTCCCTGTAGGCCTGATCCTGCTATATGGATGAAAAGGTGAGTACCAGGGAACCCTTGGGACCTGTTAGGCAGGGAGGAATGCGGAGAGTCTGTCCATGGATGCTGGTTTCAGATACCATAACACTATCCTGAAAGATTTATTAATGTACTTCTGTTACCAAAGCTCAGTCCTCGGAGCTCCAATCCCAGCTTTGACTTCGTCATGAGAAATGATTCCGGTTTAGGTATGCCATCAGATCTGTGTGCAGGGGGCTGGCTAAAAGTCAGTGGTCAGCCAGCCCTCTTCGATGATGTGCCCTGTACAGGAAACTCTCTCCCCTTTATATAGGCCATACAATGTGGGTGTGACTGTAGGCGCTCTTGTATCAGCTATGTGAAGAGAAAACCCCCTTTAAAGATACAAAATGGCTCAAAACTGGGCACTGAGTGATTTTGATTTTATGTTTATAGAGAACAGAACTCCATAAGGGAAATGTATCATGTGTTCATTTGTTTTGCACCTGGTTTTTGTGTACTTTGTGTCATTTTTCCTTTTAAACATTTATACAGTTTGTACACCATATTTAATGTTTTTTCTTTGCCAAGAGGCTGTCTCCAGCATTTCGGTTTAGCTATATTTACGACTTGCGACTTTTTGAAAAAAATCGGAAAAAAAACAACCCAGTGAGTGGTGACGTAAAAGTTGACTAACAATTTCTAATCCGAAGTGTATTATCTAAAGATAGCAAAATTTATCGAGCCTTGTGCCAAACTTGGTGCAACTAATAGCAATTCAGCCACAACCAAAACTGACTTTAAACCCCCCCAATGATAAATTCCCCCCATGTTTCTTACCCCATTGACACTACATGACATATACAGTATACAGTATGTACATCATGGTGGTCGCATTGTACAACCTCTATACTTGTAGCTGCAGGGGCCCACCTAATAAACACAACTGGGCTCCTTCTGTAACATCTGAGATCAGCATTCTTGACTCTTAGCAGTTTAACCCCTCATATGCCATGAATAAAGACAGCAGCACATGAGGAGTTTGACAGAGGGACAGCACTCACTATCAGCCCATCGGCGCCCTGGCAGTGCGATAGAGGATGCCTTACAAAGGCCTCCAGGCCTGCCATACACAATACAGTCATGGCCAAAAGTTTTGAGAATGACACAAATATTATATTTTCACATGATCTGCTGCCCTCTGGTTTTTATGTGTGATTGACAGATGTTTTTATAACAGACAGAAATATAATAATTGCAAACATATGAGTAACAAAAGCTTATATTGACAGTTAGAATGAGTTAATGCAGCAAGTCAATGTTTGCAGTGTTGACCCTTCTTCTTCAGGACCTCTGCAATTCTCCCTGGCATGCTCTCAATCAACTTCTGGACCAAATCCTGACTGATAGCAGTCCATTCTTGCACAATCAATGCTTTCATTTTGTCAGAATTTTTAGGTTTTTGTTTGTCCACCCGTCTCTTGATGATTGACCACAAGTTCTCAATAGGATTAAGATCTGGGGAGTTTCCAGGCCATGGACCCAAAATCTCTATGTTTTGTTCCCTGAGCCATTTAGTTATCACCTTTGCTTTATGGCAAGGTGCTCCATCATGCTGGAAAAGGCATTGTTGATCGCCAAACTGCTCTTGGAGGGTTAGGAGAAGTTTCTCTTGGAGGACATTCTGGTACCATTCTTTATTCATGGCTGTGTTTTTAGGCAAGACTGTGAGAGAGCCGATTCCCTTGGCTGAGAAGCAACCCCACACATGAATGGTTTCAGGATGCTTAACAGTTGGCATGAGACAAGACTGGTGGTAGCGCTCACCTTGTCTTCTCCGAATGAGGCGTTTTCCTGATGTCCCAAACAATCGAAAAGGAGATTCATCAGAGAAAATAACTTTACCCCAGTCCTCAGCAGTCCACTGCCTGTACCTTTTGCAGAATATCAGTCTGTCCATGATGTTTTTTCTGTGAGAGAGTGGCTTCTTTGCTGCCCTCCTTGAGACCAGGCCTTGCTCCAAGAGTCTCCGCCTCACAGTGCGTGCAGATGCACTAACACCTGCCTGCTGCCATTCCTGAGCAAGCTCTGCACTGCTGGTAGCCCGATCCCACAGCTGAAACTTTTAAGAGACGGTCCTGGCGCTTGCTGGTCTTTCTTGGGCGCCCTGGAGCCTTTTTGGCAACAATGGAACCTCTCTCCTTGAAGTTCTTGATGATGCGATAGATTGTTGACTGAGGGGCAATCTTTCTAGCTGCGATACTCTTCCCTGTTAGGCCATTTTTGTGCATTGCAATGATGACTGCACGTGTTTCTTTAGAGATAACCATGGTTAACAGAAGAGAAACAATGATGCCAAGCACCAGCCTCCTTTTAAAGTGTCCTGTGGTGTCATTCTTACTTAATCATGACAGATTGATCTCCAGCCATGTCCTCATCAACATCCACACCTGTGTTAATGGAGCAATCACTGAAAAGAGGTTAGCTGGTCCTTTTAAGGCAGGGCTACAATGATGTTGAAATGTGTTTTGGGGGATAAAGTTCATTTTCTAGCCAAATATTGACTTTGCAAGTAATTGCTGTTAAGCTGATCACTCTTTATAATATTCTGGAGTTTATGCAAATTGCCATTAGAAAAAGTGAAGCAGTAGACTTTGTATAAATTAATATTTGTGTCATTCTCAAAACTTTTGGCCATGACTGTACACAGCACTGCTAAGGTGGTGTTGGGTATCACTAATGTGATCAGGAGACTGCAAGTTAAACTCATCTTGAGAAACTAATACATTTTGGGCAAAAAAAAAGTAAAAAAGAAAGGTTTTGATTGTCAAAAAAAGTAAAAACACCCCCGCTATCCCAGTTTTTCCAATAAAAAATGGTTTACACTGCGCGAAAAATGTGCAAAAACAATACCAGAATTGCTGTTCTTGCTCATATCTCCTAAATAAATAGTGATCCTAAAATGGCATCAATACATTTTATAGCTTGTTACACAATGAAAACAGGCTTTCATACAGCTCTAGAAATGAAAAACTGAAAAGGTATGGCTCTCAGAATATGATGCAAAAAATAAATACATAAATAAATAATAAATAAAACTACTGTATATAAGGCTATGTGCACACGTTGCGGATTGTTAGCATTTTTGCCACGAAAACGCGGCCCAGGCGTCCCTAGCGACAATGACCCCAGATGGCGTAGCGGTCTCGCGTGATGCTACGTCATCTGGGGTCATTGTCGCTAAAGACGCCTGGGATCGGGATTGGCCGGGAGCGTCGCTGAGAGGCGGAAAGGCTGCGGGGGCCGCCTGAAGGTGAGAATATCACGATTTATTATTTTTTTAATTATTTTTAACATTAGATCTTTTTACTATTGATGCGACATAGGCGACATCAATAGTAAAAAGTTGGTCACACGTGTCAAACACTATGTGTGACTAGTGTGACCAACCTGTCAATCAGTTTTCCAAGCGATGCTACAGATCGCTAGGAAAACGCTAGCATTCTGCAAGCTAATTATGCTTGCAAAACGATAGTTTCTGGCGGGAATGCGCATACCAATAAAAATGCGTATTTCCCACGGCAGGGAGGTGCGGGATTGCAGCAGAAATTTCCGCGGAAATTCCGGAACGTGTGCACATAGCCTGAATGTGGTGTTACCCTAATCATGCTGACCGACAGAAAAAATATAACATTAGTTTTGCAGGAAAATAAGAAACCAAAATAAATGCTGATTTTTTTTTATATCTCCCTATGAATAGTTAATAACATTTTGGCATTAAGTTATCTGTACCCCAAAATCCTGCCACTGACACATCAACTCATATTGAAAAAAAAAACGTGCAAAAATAAACATACTATGGCTCCTTGAAAATGGAAAATGAAAAAAACTGCTTTGTCCTAAAGGCCCAAAATGGGCACAACCTATCTCACCAATGGAAAAATCTGTCTTCACTGAAGACAGATTTTACCCAATTGATTATTTTGAGAATTGAAGATCAGTCCTGACAAGAAAGAAGCAGATTTCTCTGATAAGATGTATTACAAAGTTGCTTATTTTCAAGTGTACTATTGATTTATTAAATAAAAAGTAAACCGACAGTTACTGTTTAACCCCTTCACCCACCCAAGCCTGTTTTCACCTTCTTGGCCAGGCCAATTTTTCCAATTTTGATCAGCGTCACTTTATGAGGTAATAACTCTGGAACACTTCAACATATACCAGTGATTCTAAGAATATTTTTTTCATGACATGTTGTACTTCATACTAGTGTCAGACGGCACTAAATTTAGGTTGATATGATTTTAATTTATGAAAATATCCAAACTGTGATAAAAATTCAAAAATTTTGCAATTTTCAAACTTCTAAATTTTTATGGCCTTTAACCAGAGAGTTATATCACACAAAATATATAATAACTAACATTTACCACATGTCTACTTCACACCAGCATCATTTTTGAAACATATTTTAAACATATTTTTTTGTTAGGAAGTTAGAAGCGTTAAAAGTTCTCATTTATCAACAACATTTTCAAAACCATTTTTTAGGGACCACATCCTTTTTGAAGTGACTTTGAGGGGCCTAAGTCACAGAAAATACTCAAAAGTGACACCGTTTTAAAAACTGCACCCCTCAAAGTGCCCAAAACCACATTCATGAAGTTTATTAACCCTTTAGGTGTTTCACCAGAATTAAAGAAATGTAGAAGGAAAAAATTATTTAACTTTTTCCCATCACAATATTGATTTAGCCCCAAATTTAGCATTATCAAAATGGTAACATGACTCTGCCAACAAAGTCACTGTGAAGGCTTATTTTTTGGGGACGAGTTGACGTTTTCATTGGTACTTTTTTCGGGCACATTACTTTTTTGATCACTTTCTATTCAGATTTTTGGACGGCAGTAAGAATAAAAACCAGCAATTCAGGATTTTTTTTATGCTGTTCATCAACTGGCAAAAGTGATAAGGTAGCTTTATTCTTAGGGTAAGTATAATTACAGGGATACCTCATTTATAACATAAAAATTTCTTTTGCTGCTTTTACACAATAAATACTATTTTATAGAAAAAAGAATTGTGTTTGCATTGCTTTATTCTGAGAGCTATATAACTTTTATTTCTCTGTATGGCTGCTTGATTTTGAGGGACAAGATGTTGTTTTCAGCTATATGATTTTTATTTCCATTCGTCTTTTTGATCGCATTTTATTCCATTTTTTGTTCGGCGGTATGATGAAAATGCAAAGTTTTTTCTATGCTTTATTTTTTTTACTGTGTTCACTGGAGGGGTTAACTAGTGTGCCAGTTTTATAGGTCCGGTCTTTCTGGACACAGCAATACCAAATCTATTTTTTTTTTATGTAGAAATATATGTACTAATTGGTAGATTTATTTTTTTCTTTTTTTTGTTCTTTGTGATTCTTTCTAAATATTTTTACAATTCTCTTTAGCTTTTTTTCTTAATCTTTCTATGAGACTTTAATTCTGATCGCTGGTATACAGCAGCAGCAGCATTGCAATGCATTATACCTGTCAGTATTAGGCCCCCTTCACACATCCTGATATTTCCCTAACTGGAAAAACCAGTACCGGTGAGGTTCGTGTTTAACCAAAGAAAAACATGAATCCGTGTGATATATTCATTCCAGCACTAAGAGTGTCTTTCTACATCAATTAAGGAATCTGCTTCTCTGACCTTCTAGGGGCATCAAAACACAATAGCAGACTCCAATCAGAGGGTAATAAAACTTTCTCTCCTTATCTATGAACTGTTCCAATATTTATGTTCATCCCTCTGCCATAATGACAGTTCTGCTTCACGTCACTTGTCTTATCTATTGCATTATTCCTGTGTCCTGTTGTGTATAAATATGTGATTCTCCAGATTTTGTATTAGTCTTCGCCTGATGAAGAGACCTGAGTAGTCTCGAAAGCTTGCAATTTGTTACCATCTTTTCAGTTAGCCATTAAAAGGTATCAACCACTGAGGACTCTCAAGTCTAAATATTTTTTTTTTTTTAGTTCAACATGAAAAATTTGGTGAAAGGTCCTCTTTAAATAATCATGGCCATCCACCAATGAGGGCAAAGCACGTTAATACATGAACAAAAAGATAATGGTATGCACCCTGGCTTCCTCAACTGCTGGTGCAGGTGGTAAGATTTTTTCTTTTTGCAGGGTATTTTAGGTTTACGTCTTAAAAATGAAGCTTTGTCCCCTATAAGCTATATAAAGAACTTAATACGCAGAGAGTTTTGAACCAAAAAAAGACAAGATTATAAAAGTGGACATTCCCACTAAAGCAGAGGTCTCTCGTTGTCGTGCTATGGTCAGCAAGGCGACAGCAGTTCTCTAAAAAGTCGCGCAGCAAGAACGTTTGTGCAACTTTCCTGCGACTTTGTGTTGTGTGACTATTATAGAGCTCTGATTTTTCTGTAAATACAATAGACAAGGTGCAGATAAGCTGCACACCAAGTTGTGGGTCGCATGCGACTTGCATTGAAGTATATGGCAAGTGAGTCACGTGTGACTGGTGACCAGCGACAGAAAATCCAACTCATTTGAAAACATTTGTGACTCCGTGTAGCAGTCACAGGAGGCGACCCAATGGGAAATGATTACAACTGTCAGAAAACTGTCTATAATGAATACAAAAGAGGGGAGTAATAAACAAAATACAACAGTATAAGGAAATCACCCCTATAGTCTATACTAATTTCCAAAAAGAGATAATACAAAATTTAGAAGTATCAAAATATAAAAACACCTCAAAAAGACTACACCTCACCATGATGCAATGTGTCCCGGTGTTTTCAGTGTCGTGTAACACACGCCATTTAGCCCTAACCTAAGGCTTCAGCTGCTGTACAATACGGTCCTGCATTCCTACGCCAATTACTCTATAGGCACAAATTACACCAATGTGCCTCTAAGCCTATGATCACACCATGAGGACAGTACAAGCACCTTTTGTGGACCCCCTGGTATACACATACCACAAGTACAGAACCCAGATAGTAATCCACAGTGTGTGAAATTTTCACATAGTTCAGGCAGGTGTGAGGGTTGGCCAGGGCGATAGTCATGGCTGAGAGTAATCCCTATAGCATGCCCTGGCCCCCCTTCACAGCACAACAATGTCCATCACTCTGCGTACCTGTGTCCTCGTCTCTGCGCCGTCAGGGCCCACTCAACAGTGTTGGAGGCTTCCTATAGACGGTTCCACATAAATAGAGACACAGTCCAACGCAACTTTCAAATAAACAGCTTTACCCGTTTCTGTACCCAGCACATCCATATTCTTCACAATGTGAACATCATATTTCGCAATGCACAATTCATACTCTTTCCCTGTACTTCTGTTACTGTCACTAAGCTTGCTTCCGGGATGAACGCTACCATTCACTTCCTCAACGTCCTCCCTGGCCAAGCTCACTTCGTTCGAGAGTTCCCTCAGCCGTTTCACCCCATTTCTGAGGGCCTCAGCTGCCACATGATGAGCTACCTACTCGTACTGCTTAGTCTTCTGTAGCAACTGCAGTCTCACTTACACTGCACCGCTAGCACTGCTGCGCTGCTTCCACTGCTGATGTTCCGCCCAGAAAACAGATGGCTGGGCTCTATCCTTGCCAAAAGAATGTTGCGTGACATGGTGATGCCCAGGGCTATAGAGCCCTTGTGAGCTTGATGGGCGCCCAGGCCCCTACTAACTCTATCAGAAAGTCTTTCCTGCCTTATCCACCGTGCCCCTCCTATGTTAACTATTTACAGCTAATATACTATAATGCCCCACCTAGAGGCCAAAAAGGAACACTGCACTTTCCCTATATTAACATAGAACAGGGTGGGCCATTTATATGGATACACCTAAATAAAATGGGAATGGTTGGTGATATCAACTTCCTGTTTGTGGCACATAAGGAAACTGTTCATGTAGGAATGCTCGGACCTGACACCCATAATGTGGTGGTGCACCATCTTGCTGGAAAAACTCAGGGAACGTGCCAGCTTCAGTTTCCTGGAAAGTGGATTGGTCATCATGGGCCAGTTGAATGGCCACCAAGGTCTCACGATCTGACCCCATTAGACTTTTATCTTTGGGGTCATCTGAAGGCAATTGTCTATGCTGTGAAGATACGAGATATGCAGCATCTGAAACAACGGATACTAGAAGCCTGTGCTAGCATTTCTTCTGCGGTGTTGCTATCAGTGTTTCAAGAGTGGAAGAAGAGGGTTGCATTGACAATCCAACACAATGGGCAGCACTTTGAACACATTTTATAAGTGGTCATAAACTTGTAAATAACTCATGAAAGAATAAAGTTACATAAAACCAAACACACCATTGTTTTTTTTGTGAAATTCTCAATAAGTCTGATATGTCACATGACCCTCTTCACATTGAAAAAAATAAAGTTGGATCCAAAATGGCCGACTTCAAAATGGTCGCCATGGTCACCACCCATCTTGAAAATTTTTCCCCTCCCATATACTAATGTGCCACAAACAGGTAGTTGATATCACCAATCATTCCAATTTTATTTAGGTGTATCCATAAAATGGCCCACCCTGTATATAAAATACAGTAGCAGAAAAATACTTTACAAATGTACATAGAAAAAGAGCATAAATACATAGTAATAAATATCATTAATAAACCACAATTATATTAGAACCGAAACGTACCTAAAAGGGGTTAGCAAGACAGATGTGATACTTTGTAACCCCTCACACAGGAATAGACACAGAAAAGTCCCATGTGCAAGAACAGTATATTGGATCTTTGCAGTCCAATAGTTCATGATAATTGTTACACATGTGGTTGTGGAACTGCTGTGCCACGATTCAGGGAGAGCCTGGAGGGGCGTAACTAAGCAAACACCTGGTTCTTCACTAGAGCCCCTAATGGTGTGGTTAGACTTGAACCCAGGTGGACGCCAGGTGCTACTCCAGGATGGACTCCAGAGCAGCGGCAGCTGACCCAAAAGTGACAGGGAAGCAGAACCAGCCAGGAATTGGTTCAGCAGGAAGGATACAGTAGATAGAAAGATGCAGAGTCATGCACAGGCAGAATATGTACAGGAACATGGGACGGCCACAGGTATGGGATCACAGATGCAGGAACACAGGAGCTGGTTCAGATGGATCAGGAACAGGACTAGGCACAGGCAGGACGGGTTTGGGTATAGGTACAGCAGGACGGGCAAGAACAGTTGAAGATAGGATGGACAGGGTCAGGTAGGCGGGAGGACAGCATCAGATACAGAAAGCACAGGCACGGGAACCTTACAAGTAGGTAGCAGGATATAAACTGACTAGTGAAGTTGCTAAGGCTTCCCCTGACGGAGGTAGACACTGATACGCGCGTTGGGGTGGATGCATCCAAGGGACAGCTCTCATTCGCACAGGTAATCACATCAGTATTTTGTACAGCAGCAGGTCACCTTAACAATTACTATCCCTGTGACTATTATTGTCATTACTTTTGCCTCTTATCCATATTATATTGCCGGCTACTGGCGCATTCCTGGCACCAATTGCACATGCACTTTTATTAGCTTCTCTACATATAAAACATACCTGTATATGCTTGCTTCATATTGTTATATATTTTTTGCAGCAATTCATCACTAGTATATTATACTAACATTATCATGTTTCTCCTTGCAATTATGCACATATGCACTTTCTAATTTGTGTTTACAAGTAATGATGTCTCTATTAAATCTGCTGCTATATGCATATTTATTAATATTTTGCCTTGTCCCTTATGTATTGCGTCCGCTTTTTCTCTAGTCATTATTTCCCACCCCTACCTTATTTTAAGTGTCTTGTAATATGAATAAAGTAATTTTTTTTATCTATTTTGGGCTTTTAAATTCATTTTTTCTTGTTGTTTCTTATGACCTCCCAATAGGGTAGAGTGCCTTAAATATCAGACGTCTCCCAGCTATTGGCTGGGGAGATTTTTAGCAGCGCGTGTGCTGGCCCTTCAAGAGGCCGGGAGCGTGCAAGTGCAACCTAAGCAGATCCTGGGATGAAACAGATGCTGAGGAAGTGTGGACGGGTAAGTGAAGCCGCCGGCGTCCCTGCAGGGGGGAGGAAGGGGGCACTTCGCTAACAATAATGCACAATGCCTTCTATTTTGGAGGTGATAGTGGCCACCTTACCTTTTGGGCCCGTGTTGCTGCACAGTTTGCACAAATGGTATGTGTACCCAGATGACTGGAACTCTAGGGGAAAGGATAGCTAAATTATGGTACTTTCTTCAACAGCTCAATTTTTGGTTCTACTTTAAAAAGACAAAGTAGTGTCCAATAGATCTTCTAACATCTAGAAGAAGGGGCGCACATGTAATGCTTTACACATCGGGGTTCATTTCCCCTGATAATAGAGAGAAGCACCAACTGTCTAAAGGCTCATTCAGACGACCATGTAACTTGATCTGAGATTGGACCGCAATGCATGAACCGGCCAGGGGTCTCCCGACCTGAGTGAGACAGCCTCGTAGAAACACATAAAGAGACCCGTGGCCAGTCTGATCTCGGACTGATGTGCACAGACGTCTGAATGAGCCTTTAGAAAAGATTGGATTGTCTCGGGTTAATGCAAGTACTTGGCCAAGTGCTAACACACACACGGCTGTAAGATGAATTCATCTCTAATATAGACTTTGTAGTTGAGAATTTAAAGGTCATTGTCCTTTTCCTTCTCCGCTCTTTTCTAGAACCTCTATAGCAAATAATAGTAATATAATTACGTTACTGGTACAAATAGAACAATTTAGATATTTTACATTTATATACCAGTTATCAAACCAGTTGGCTTCCTTCTAGCCCCTACTGGCTGAGATCAGAGCCGCTGCATGAATGGCTCCCTTCTAATAATAACGGGAGTGACAGGATTTCAGCGTCTCGGGTCATGTCCTGCTCAGGTGCTTTCTTAGTCACTTGTAATGTACTGTATGTGAATGTGATGCAGCGTACTCCTGCTGCACCGAAATAAAAAGCAGAAGGAAGAGGTAATAGAATACAGCACCAAACGCCCATCATCCAATGGTCCAGAAGATCTGCTAATTCAGCGTACAGTCAAGGCCAAAAGTTTTGAGAATGACACAAATATTAATTTTTACAAAGTCTACTGCTTCACTTTTTCTAATGGCAATTTGCATATACTCCAGAATGTTATAAAGAGTGATCAGCTTAACAGCAATTACTTGCAAAGTCAATATTTGGCTAGAAAATGAACTTTATCCCCCAAAACACATTTCAACATCATTGCAGCCCTGCCTTAAAAGGACCAGCTAACCTCTTTTCAGTGATTGCTCCATTAACACAGGTGTGGGTGTTGATGAGGACATGGCTGGAGATCAATCTGTCATGATTAAGTAAGAATGACACCACAGGACACTTTAAAAGGAGGCTGGTGCTTGGCATCATTGTTTCTCTTCTGTTTACCATGGTTATCTCTAAAGAAACACGTGCAGTCATCATTGCAATGCACAAAATGGCCTAACAGGGAAGAGTATCGCAGCTAGAAAGATTGCACCTCAGTCAACAATCTATCGCATCATCAAGAACTTCAAGGAGAGAGGTTCCATTGTTGCCAAAAAGGCTCCAGGGAGCCCAAGAAAGACCAGCAAGCGCCAGGACCGTCTCTTAAAAGTGTTTCAGCTGCGGGATCGGGCTACCAGCAGTGCAGAGCTTGCTCAGGAATGGCAGCAGGCAGGTGTGAGTGCATCTGCACGCACTGTGAGGCGGAGACTCTTGGAGCAAGGCCTGGTCTCAAGGAGGGCAGCAAAGAAGCCACTTCTCTCCAGAAAAAACATCATGGACAGACTGATATTCTGCAAAAGGTACAGGCAGTGGACTGCTGAGGACTGGGGTAAAGTTATTTTCTCTGATGAATCCCCTTTTCGATTGTTTGTGACATCAGGAAAACGCCTCATTCGGAGAAGACAAGGTGAGCGCTACCACCAGTCTTGTCTCATGCCAACTGTTAAGCATCCTGAAACCATTCATGTGTGGGGTTGCTTCTCAGCCAAGGGAATTGGCTCTCTCACAGTCTTGCCTAAAAACACAGCCATGAATAAAGAATGGTACCAGAATGTCCTCCAAGAGCAACTTCTCCCAACCCTCCAAGAGCAGTTTGGCGATCAACAATGCCTTTTCCAGCATGATGGAGCACCTTGCCATAAAGCAAAGGTGATAACTAAATGGCTCAGGGAACAAAACATAGAGATTTTGGGTCCATGGCCTGGAAACTCCCCAGATCTTAATCCCATTGAGAACTTGTGGTCAATCATCAAGAGACGGGTGGACAAACAAAAACCTAAAAATTCTGACAAAATGAAAGCATTGATTGTGCAAGAATGGACTGCTATCAGTCAGGATTTGGTCCAGAAGTTGATTGAGAGCATGCCAGGGAGAATTGCAGAGGTCCTGAAGAAGAAGGGTCAACACTGCAAATATTGACTTGCTGCATTAACTCATTCTGTCAATATAAGCTTTTGTTACTCGTATGTTTGCAATTATTATATTTCTGTCTGTGATAAAAACATCTGTCAAACACACACATAAAAACCAGAGGGCAGCAGATCATGTGAAAATATAATATTTGTGTCATTCTCAAAACTTTTGGCCATGACTGTAAGTCAAAATTAGGATTCACACAGCCAGATTTTCAGTTTGTATTACATCTGTACTACACACACGTCCAAAGACATATCAAATATAAATTGGGACAAACAAGTCAAAAGACAAGAGTTCCCATAGTGTTCTTAGCACACAGTGTGTTAATACATACAGCCTAGAAAATGGATACAACGCATGGCATCCTGTGTATTTTATATTTTGCACTGCCAGCACTTTACTTGCTAAAATCTTATATGCACTTTATTGCTTTAGCATGACATTTTTCTTATACCCAGGATATGCCCATATTATGGACTTATTACCTATGAACAGATAGCCTGGTATTATTTCCACTTTATCACTCTTATCTTGAGTAAACTCTTTCCTCTTACTGATCTTTCACATGTCTCATATTATTCGTTCTTCATGATGTTGTATTAATGTTTTTATTTTCTTGAATAAAATTACTCTTTTAATATACTTTCATCTAGTGGTGTATTAGATCTGTATAGAAATGAACATGCCTTAAGTCATATGCTAAATTATCAGACCATTAAAGGGAGATTCTCATTAAAGGGTCTTTCCCCACTAGATACTCAATCGAGCATTTGTGTACATGTCCAACCAACACCACATTCAGTTGTATGGGTCTGATGGAAACAGTTATTCACACGAGACGCTGAGACCCTCGTTCTTAGGAGCAGTGGTGGTCCTAGAGGACAGATCCCAAGTCTTTATACATTTAACACCTATCCCACAGATATGTGATCAATATATTTAGAAGGAACATTTATGTTATATCAACAGCATATCCCAAAAATGCCTGCTAGGTGCTGGATTCACACGAGGGCATTGCTCATAGACGCCTGTAACATGGAGGCTGCGCTCATACGTCTCTATCTTCTCTGAGGCGAGCACACCTATACCTTGGGTATCCCATAAATGTATTCGATGGGAATACTCCTTTATACGCTAGGGTCAATCGACCGTAGATTTTCTCATTCGACAGAATAGAGTCTATTCTGCTAGTGACACTCTGACCAACCTCTGATTAAAGCATGATCTGAGTGTCAGCTAAGTGTGATCTGATTCTCTCAGTTGAGAGAACTGTAGTACACTGTGAGGAGAAGAAGGAGAACAAAATTTCTCCATTCTATGAGTCCGCGAAAATCGGACTGCACTCAGATGTCATCCAAGCGCAATCCGATGTTTTCCACGCAACCATAGACTTGAATGGGCAAGTCTTCCCCAAATTACACAGCATGCAGAGCTTTTTTTTCTCAGGCAGAATCTTTATGAGAAAAAAATGTTGACCAGCTCGATAGTGTAACAGTGGCCTGAGTGTTATCTGATACAAATTAGATGACACTTGTCCAATTACTACGGTGGTGTGAGCGAGCCCATAATGGTCCTTTTCCTATCTATCCCATACCAAAACTTAGAAAGCAATTAACTGAAGAGTGATGATGGTGCCTTAAATCTGATCTTCCCTATTTTTACCAAGCCAATTTTAGCAACATTTCCCACTATATGACAAGGCGGACATGGCCCCACTGCTCACTGAGCATTTAGCTAATATAGAAATCACCTGCTCAGTATATGGTGTACAGACACATTCCAGCAGTGTGGGCGCATTCCCCGGCCCAATCTGTGCATTCCTCCGCCACCATAAGGAATGCGGCATTCCCACCTGCCATCCTACGGCATCACAGGAGCTGGTGCACAGGCCAGAGTTGGGTTCATTCAAATACAACTTTTACAAATATATGGTCATGATCCCAGGCCAAGTGTCAGTGCAAGTAAGGACTTGTTCAGATGAGAACACAACTGGTCCATGTGCTGCTCATGTGCACCACGGAGCGTTCATGGAGGGCACATGGACTAATCATAGCCAGCGCTTACTGATGACCCGCACTGGAAACATTTCAAACTATTCTGTCCCATTTTACCCACCACAAAAATGCATGCCATCTGCCACCCGTCTGTAATGCGGACTAACACACAGAACTGCACATAGAGCTAATCCCGTCTGCAATGTGGACTAGCACACAGAACCACATGCAGAGCTAGTCCCGTCTACAATGTGGACTAGCACACAGAACCACATGCAGAGCAAGTCCCGTCTACAATGTGGACTAGCACACAGAACCACATGCAGAGCTAGTCCCGTCTGCAATGTGGACTAGCACACAGAACCACATGCAGAGCTAGTCCCGTCTACAATGTGGACTAGCACACAGAACCACATGCAGAGCAAGTCCCGTCTACAATGTGGACTAGCACACAGAACCACATGCAGAGCTAGTCCCGTCTACAATGTGGACTAGCACACAGAACCACATGCAGAGCTAGTCCTGTCTACAATGTGGACTAGCACACAGAACCACATGCAGAGCAAGTCCCGTCTACAATGTGGACTAGCACACAGAACCACATGCAGAGCTAGTCCCGTCTACAATGTGGACTAGCGCACAGAACCACATGCAGAGCTAGTCCCGTCTGCAATGTGGACTAGCACACAGAACCACATGCAGAGCTAGTCCCGTCTACAATGTGGACTAGCACACAGAACCACATGCAGAGCAAGTCCCGTCTACAATGTGGACTAGCACACAGAACCACATGCAGAGCTAGTCCCGTCTACAATGTGGACTAGCACACAGAACCACATGCAGAGCTAGTCCCGTCTACAATGTGGACTAGCACACAGAACCACATGCAGAGCAAGTCCCGTCTACAATGTGGACTAGCACACAGAACCACATGCAGAGCTAGTCCCGTCTACAATGTGGACTAGCACACAGAAACACATGCAGAGCTAGTCCTGTCTACAATGTGGACTAGCACACAGAACCACATGCAGAGCAAGTCCCGTCTACAATGTGGACTAGCACACAGAACCACATGTAGAGCTAGTCCGTCTGCAATGTGGACTAGCACACAGAACCACATGCAGAGCTAGTCCCGTCTACAATGTGGACTAGCACACAGAACCACATGCAGAGCTAGTCCCGTCTACAATGTGGACTAGCACACAGAAAACATGCAGAGCTAGTCCCGTCTACAATGTGGACTAGCACACAGAACCACATGCAGAGCTAGTCCGTCTGCAATGTGGACTAGCACACAGAACCACATGCAGAGCTAGTCCGTCTACATTGTGGACTAGCACACAGAACCACATGCCGAGCTAGTCCCGTCTACATTGTGGACTAGCACACAGAACCCACATGCAGAGCTAGTCCCGTCTGCAATGTGGACTAGCACACAGAACCACATGCAGAGCTAGTCCCGTCTACAATGTGGACTAGCACACAGAACCACATGCAGAGCTAGTCCCGTCTACAATGTGGACTAGCACACAGAAACACATGCAGAGCTAGTCCCGTCTTAAAATTTGTGGACTAGCACACAGAACCACATGCAGAGCTAGTCCCGTCTGCAATGTGGACTAGCACACAGAACCACATGCAGAGTAGTCCCGTCTACATTGTGGACTAGCACACAGAACCACATGCAGAGCTAGTCCGTCTACATTGTGGACTAGCACACAGAACCACATGCAGAGCTAGTCCCGTCTACTTTGTGGACTAGCACACAGAACCACATGCAGAGCTAGTCCCGTCTACATTGTGGACTAGCACACAGAACCACATGCAGAGCTAGTCCTGCTACAATGTGGACTGGCACACAGAACCACATGCAGAGTAATCCCGTTACATTGGGGACTAGCACACAGAACCACATGCAGAGTTAGTCCCGTCTGCAATGTGGACTTGCACACAGAACACATGCAGAGCTAGTCCCGTCTACAATGTGGACTAGTACACAGAACCACATGCAGAGCTAGTCCCGTCTACATTGTGGACTAGTACACAGAACCACATGCAGAGCTAGTCCCGTCTGCAATGTGGACTAGCACACAGAACCACATGCAGAGCTAGTCCCGTCTACAATGTGGACTAGTACACAGAACCACATGAGAGCTAGTCCGTCTGCAATGTGGACTAGCACACAGAACTGCCAGCGGAGCTAGTCCCATCTGCAATTTTACAACGCGACTTGTCTGTTTTCAGCACAGCAATGTGACCGGCATAACATTTCCTTCCTGATCCTGGTATCTGTCCATGAGCTCAAATAGGAACACACACTTCTAGAGAAAAAATTTGCTTGAAGTTCTGCAAGTTTTGGTGTTTTATGCCAGTCCGGCCAATATTTGCAGATTGAGCGAGCTTAGCCAAGAGGATAATTCAGGCAAGCACGATCACAAATTCATGGTAATTTATGCTATAAAAGTGGCAGAAAACATGACCGAAAGGTATTTCAGCTGGTGACCAGGGCACAGTTCTTATGTTGGCACACGACAGCTAAAAGATGCGGCAAATTCATTAACATGCACACCAGGTAAAGGCTTTGACACATCTTACTCAGCAATATTTTTTTTTTTGGAAGTGCATTAGAGCAGCAGGGTGATTTGCTGCTGGAGAAAAAAAAAAAAAAAAAATTCTCTTTAAATCTTCGCTTCAGCGAGTGTGAGCGAGCTGAGTGTGACCGGTGCGCAAGTGTGAACGGTGGAAAGTGTGACCTGAGATTCAGTGAAGAAGTATTGAAAAACCTTTAATCAAATACCTGCGTGAATTGGTGTGAGTGGCTGAATTGTGGATTGCTGAGTGCCTTTTTTACCTGTTCTATCTTTTGGGGGCTTTTTTAACCTATTTTTTTCTCTCTAAAGGAGTAATCTCTTATTTTACTATCTGTGTGTTTAAAGGTTTAAAAGGGTTTAATTATTGCATTTAAACCCTTTGGGGTAGCTATATTCACAAGGGGGGTTTAATTAAGGGTGGGGGTTTATAATTAAGGGTTTATAAGGGCCAGCTGGTTGGGGCTCAAAATCTTTTTGGAAGTGCATTAGAGCAGCAGGGTGATTTGCTGCTGGAGAAAAAAAAAAAAATTTCTCTTTAAATCTTCTGCTTCAGCGAGTGTGAGCGAGTGAGTGTGACAGATGCACAAGTGTGAACGGTGGTAAGTGTGACTGAGATTCAGTGACTTTGGTTCAGGAGTTTCCAAGGGAGGATTTACTGATTTGCTGTTACTGTACATTTTTTTAATACTTTTTATTTATTTTACTTATCTTTGCTTCTGGTGAAATCCCCATTAGATATGTGCTCCATATTGCCAATGCCACCAGTGTACATCTTGCCACATGTATGCAGTCTTGAACGCCGGTCGAGGGTGCATACTGCTGTGTGAGATGGAGCACGTTGTGCATTTGGAAGCCAATCTTGGATCTAAATGTGCAGCTGGCAACACTGAGATCATAGACAATATGGAAAGGGTTTCTGCTCACTGAGCAGACGCTCAATGGGATAGATGAGGGGGGGATGCTAGGGTGGGCTGCAGGACAGTGAAGTAGAAGCTGGGGTGGACAGTTAGAAAGCGGGGGTAGGGAAGGCGCCAGGAGGCTAGTCCTGATTGGCACACCCCAAAAGTTTGCAAAGTTGGCAGATAGGGGGTTGTCAGTACAGGGGTAGCATGCTGCGCCAGGCATGTCTCTGAAAGCCGGGGGGTGTCTGCTCCAGTAAGGGGGGAATTAGGAGAGCAGGGAGGCCAGCAGGTGCGGTGTGGGGGACTCAATTTTTGGGAACAGATAGGGAATCTGTCACAAAGACAGGGTGTCGAACAGTGTGCTGCCTCCCCGGGCTTGAGCCGAACATGCTGTCGGTTGACAGATTATGGGAGGGGCTGGTGGGACCCACGGTCATGGTGACTTGGCCAAATGACAAAGTTGGGCAGGTGGAAGGTCCTTAAAGATGTTTCAGGGAATTAGGCTGCAAAGCTTAAAGCAAGGACCTCCAAGTGGTATTTTCTGAAATACTGCGGTACCAGTGCCACACCAAGAGGAACGGAGATTGGGGAGGTTAATAAGTGCTCAAGAATTGTGTGGAAGGAGGGGTTTGGGGTTTTCTGGAGAATGGGCCGACTTCTCGTTGGCTAAGGTTTATGTGGGATGGGCTGCACCTCAATGGGGAGGGTGCAGCTGTGTGGGGAGAAAATGGCTAGAAGGTTGGAGGAGTCTTTAAATAGGGACTGGGGGGGAGGGATTCATTTTATAGGAGGGGAAGGCAGTACAGATAGGACAAGGGCACAAATAATGAAATGGGGGGGGGGGGTGGCGGGGGGTGGGGGTTGAACAGTTAAAATTTAAGAAAGAATAGGTTCAGAAGATACAAAAAGTGATGTTACTAATGCTAGAAGCCTCACCAAAAAATGGCGGAATGGAATTAATTTTGTTGGAAACATAATTATGACATGGTGGGGGATTCTGAGATTTGGTGGTGAGAGCCAGCTGGGCGGTTAATTTACAGGGCTAGTTGTTTAGAAATGACCTTAAAAATAAGCGAGGTGGGGGGTGTGTGTTTATATGTAAAATATCCTTAAAACCCATCCTGGTGTATCTGTGAATCTAATGAAGAATGTAGGTCTCTGGGGTGGAGATTAGGGGGGGGGGAAAAATAATAAATTATGATAGGGGTTTGTTTAAGTCTCCTAAAATAATGGAAGCAACAGAGAATATCCTGTAAAGCAAATAGATAAGCCAACTCAAGGAGAAGTCTTATTATGGGGGATTCAATCCTGAAATACTTTGGGGGAAAACAGAAACCTGCAGTTCAGCAAGGTAATAAGTTTTGGCAACTATGAGAGACAAAATTACCTTAAAAATAGTTAGGACCAACAGAGGGGGGGCACTGCTAGACCTAATATTATCAAAGGCCAGAGCATATCAAATATAAGGGTTGGGGGTCACTTGGGTAATAGTGTCCAAAAATATAAGCTTTCTTGTTCCTTTAATAAGATGTGTAGTCGAGGGGTTACAAGGACACAAAATTCGGAAGGCAAATTTCCAACGGATGAGAATGATTTGGTCAATAAACTGGGAGATATCCGAGACATAAAAATAAACAAAGAAAAGGGAGAGTTTTTAGTATCCTGAATAGGACCTGTGCACAGTTTACCCTATGGGAATAAAAACACTGAATTAGGGAAACCACTTGCTAATGAGCTGTAAGGGGCGCAATTAAGGGACAAAAAGAAAAGGTTTAGGGAATTAAAGCAAGTAGGGTGTGAAGAGGATTAAATAAATAAGAAGACTGAATAAATTCTTAAAAAGCAAATCAAGACAGCAAAGATTGGGCAGGGATCTTGCAGAAAAGTAAAAATAACCAAAATATTCTTTAATACATAAATAGCAAGAAACTAAAAAATGATAGTGTTGGTCCCCTTAAAAATAGTCTGGGTGAAATGGTTGGATGAGGATGAGGAAAAAGCCATATGCTAAATTTGACTTTTTTTAACTGTTTTTACACAAGAAAATCCCATGACAGAAACAAATGATAGAGAAAAAAAAATTTTCCATTAATGTACATGCTTAACCCAGCGGAAGTCGGCGGTCTAAAAAAACATAAAGTTGACAAATCCCCGGGTCGGATGGGAAAACCCCCCAGTAAGCAGGATTTTAATGTCAGTTATAGTAGAACATTATTTTTAATCTTTAAAAGATTCCTAATAATGGGTCGTCCACAGGGCTGGGATAGCAAATGTGGTGCCAATATTCAAAAAGGGGGCAAAAAATGAACCTGGAAATTATAGGCCAGTGAGTTAACATCTACTGTGGGTAAAACCTGGAGGGTTTTTTAAGGGTTACTATTTTGGAGTATCTGAAAACTGAATAACTCATGAACCCGTATAGAGGGTTTACGAGGGCCGTTCTTGTCAGATAATCTGATAAGCTTTTATGAAGGGGTAAGTTCAGGATGGACCAAGGGAATGCAGTGGACGTGGTGTTCGGACTTCTCAAAAGCTTTGTACGTGCCACACAAAAGGTTATACATAAAATGAGAAACAATGGGGATAGGGGAAAATATTGTAAGTGGGTTAAGAAACTGGTCTTGGATAGGGAAACAAAGGGTGTTTTTAATGGAGCACACTCGGATGGGTCACGGTTAGCATGGGGTACCACAGGGGTCAGTATTGGGGCCGCTTCTCTTTAACTATTTATTAATGACCTTGTAGGGGGCCATAAGAAGTAGTTTTCAAATTTGCAGATGACACTAAACTCTGCGGGAAATAAATACAGAGGGGATAATTTTATATTACAGGAGGATTTTGTAAACTAGACTTGGGTGATAAATGGCAAATGAGCTTTAATGGGGATAATGTATTCATGCACTTGGGTAGAAAAATAAGAGTTTAATTATGGCTTAATTGTAAAACACGGGCAAAACTGTACTGAAAAAGACTTGGGTGTTGGGTGGACGACAACTAAATTTTAGTGGCCTGTCAGGAGTGTGCCAAGGCAAATAAAATAATGGGATGATTAGACGAGGCAAGTGTCATGAGGAGAAACTAATTTTACCTCTATACAAGTCACTGGTGCGACCACATTAGAATATGTGTGCAGTTCTGGTCTCGGTGTAAAGAAGACATAGCTGAAACTGGAGGGGGCAGAGAAGAGCCGGATTGGAACTGGGGGGTTGCAATACCAAGAAGGGTTATTCACTTGGGGTTATTTAGTTGGAAAAACGAAGGCTTAGGGGTGATCTTATTACAATGTACAAATATATGAGGGGCAGTACAAAGCCTTTTTCTAATGTCTTTTTACTCTTAGACCTGTGGGGGACGAGGGGGCTTCCTCTACGTCTGGAGGAAAGAAGGTTTAGCCATAATCCGAGCAGTTCTTTACTGTAAGACAGTGAGACTAGGAACTTCTGCGTCTAATGTTGTAATGAGTGATTCCTTACTAAAATTTAAGAGGGGACTGGATGCCTTTCTTGAAAAGTATAATATTTACAGGTATATTCTAGTTTCCTAGATACAGCGTTGATCAGGGAGCTAGTCTGATTGCCGTAGTGGAGCGGGAAGGAATTTTTTTCCCCAATGTGAAGCTTACTGTTTGCCACTTGGGGTTTTTTTGCCTTCCTCTGGTCAACATGTTAGGGCAGGTTAGGATAGGTTGGGTTTGAATAGTGGACTTAAAGTCTTCCTAAAACCTTAATAACTTGTTACTATGTTAATTAAAAATGGCGTCGGATAATCAGGACTAAAGATTATTTGGAATCCACGAATCTATTTATTAATCATCTTTCCTTGTTTGTCGTTGTCCAGGAAATCCCAATCGTGATTGGTCCGGCCGCGGCCAAATCGCGACGCGGGCAACTTGCCCATTGGTCAGTGACTCCAATGCCATGATGTACTGAAAAGTTTTGTCGTTACAGTGTTGATGTACTTCTGTCACGTTTTGAACAGGGTAAAACAGTGAATGGGGAATACATGTTATGTTTCGGTAGCTGAGGGTGCAGGTAAAAAGGCAATAAAGAGAAGTTGGTCTATGAGATTGCAGACCCTGACTAACCACCACAATAGGGGCAGCTTTTGGAGCGTTCCTACGTTGGTCCTAGACGCTCGTCACAGCCTGAGAAACTAATCACTAAAGATAGAAAGAGGAAAGCTATCGCCCCGGAGCAGATCCCCAAAGATAATGAAAGCCCCCAAAATGTAATGGGGTTAGACAAGTTGAAATATGAACAGACAGAAATAGTATGGCAAACTTTGGGGGCCCCCAAATCCTAAATAGAAAAGGATAGGAAGGGCACTTACTGCAATCCCAAAAAACCTGAAAAGCCAACTCAATTTCAAAATCACTGGATCACACGACCTCTACCACCTAAATAGTTCTTTGGTGTAAAAAATCAAAACAGCAGCCACTGAAAAAAAATGGAAAAAGCAAAAGTACAAACATCAGTGGCTGAACTAAATGAGAGGGCAAAACCCCGGAGGGGACCCCCGAAAGGCCCCCCCAGAAGTGAGGACAAATAAAAAATCAAGCACCAAAAACAAAAAGAAGAAAATGTCTTTCTGTTGCAGGAGATGCAGACACGAAAGCAGGCTACAAGGAAACAGGACTCAAGGATTGAGGACCAGAACAATTGATCACCGGACCTGATGGGAAGCGACTCCCTTATTTAAGACCAGTCGTAACACCTGTTCCCACTCCTCACAATTTCACTGGACGTCCAGTACGCTTGTAACCCAGAGGGAGCCTCGTCGAATATTTCAAGTCCATTCACAACATACCCCCCCCTTGAGGAGGGGTCCCGAACCCTACTTGAGCAACAGGTGGTCGGGTGAGTTTATGAACGCACGGTGATCTCCTGCTGGATGTAAAACAAACCCCAAGAATTTCTTTGAATAACCTTTCCCTTAACCAAATACTGGAGTTTCCGTCTAGAAAACGGAATTAATTTTTCTCAACCACAAAATATATTGCCCTCAACCAGAACAGGGTCAGGAGGCAAAGCAGTAGGGAACCACTGGCTCAACAAACCCTTCAACAGGGGCTTGTGGAAACGTTATGGATCTTAAATGTCCCTGGAAGAAGCAAAAAAGAAACAGGATTAAGAATCTCCTGATCTTATAAGGTGAATGAACCTGGCTTAAAAATTTTGGAGATGCCTCTCATAGGGAATATTTCTTGAGGACAAACCAGGCCAAGTCCCCCCTTTTAAACGAGGACCATCATCCTATGCCAGTTGCAAACCGCTGGGCCCTTCCTGAGAGAGGGAAACTCTCCACTCTGGTCCCAAATACTGTTGCTACTCCACAACAGAGTCAAACCGGCAGACAGAAGCCTCGTCTGTCCGAAGAAAATCGAGGGTGAACCCAGAATTACAGAAAAATGGGACATTCAAAGTGGGAGCTAGCCCTATTTTATTAAGAGCAAACTCAGCCAAGGCAAAAAAAGACCAGTCATCCTGATCAGCAGAACAAAGCATCTTAGATGTCTCCAATGTTGGTTTGTTTTCAGTTTGACCATTGGTCTGAGGATGAAACGCCGAGGAGAAAGAACAATTGAACACCAAGTTTGAACAAAGGTCCTCCAAAATCTGGAAAAAAACTGGACTCCTCTGTCAGAAATGTTCTCAGGTGCCGTGTAACGAACCACGTGTGAAGGAACAAAGGCACCAATTCGGGAGGAAGGCAACTTAAGGAATGGCAAAGATGTATCACTTGTAAAACCTATCACAAAATCCCAGAGACGGTCTTCTCTGAGAAACAGGGAGGTCGGAAATGAAATCCTTAGAGATAGGGGTCCTGGTCTCTTGGGGGCCCGGCAATGGCATCAAAAAAAACCACTAGGCGAGAGCAAGGCTTGGAGGAGGGCAGTCCCGCAGGATGCACAAATTTCTCGAATCACGAGACAAGGTAGGCCCCAAAGGACCGACTAACCTGTCTTGTACCAAAAATTCCGGGTGCCAGCCAACGCGGAAAATGAATCTCAGAATCACACTCTTTTTCCACTGGTCCGGGAAAAAACAATTTTCCAAAGGGCACGCCGGGCCTTTCCTCTGAACCCCTCCAGAGCAAGTTCAAATTGGGTGAGATGGCGGAAAGAATACACCCTCTTTCAAAAACAGAAGGATCGATAACTCGGGAGTCCGAAAGAAACTCCTGAGAGGGATCCGCCTTAAATTCTTAGTGCCAGGAAGAAAAGGAAACCACAAATTAAAACGTGTTAAACAAGGCCCCGCCTGTCTAGGTTGAGTCGCTTGGCAGATTCCAGATAAACAGATTCTTATGGTCGTAAGGCCCCACTTGATGTTTACCCTCCAGCCAATGTTCCTCTTCAAAACCCACTTCTGGCCAGTAATCCCAATACCCCGTCAAATTACGTTCAGTGGAGAAAATTTTGAGAGAAAAGCCAAGGTTATTTTGGGTCTCTGGATCTTTTTGGGACAAAACGGCACCTGCCCCAATTTCAGGGGGCATCAACTCACCTGAAATGGCAGAGAAAATAGGCTGCCGTAGAACAGGGCAGAAGTGAATCTTGCTTAAGTTCCTGAAAGCAAGATGCCTCAGGAGACCAATTCACCACATCAGAACCCTTTTGGTCAAATCGTCAAGGGTTTTTAACAATAACCGAGAAAATTACAATAAATTTACGATAAAAATTGGCAAAACAAAAATCTTTGAAGAGCCTTTAAGGAAGTAGGTTGGACCAATCAAGATGGCTGAACCTTGCCGGGTCCATTTCAATAAAGATGGGGACAAATGAACCCCCCAGAAAGAGTCCTCTGATGCCAAAAAAAGCCACTTTGATCCCTTCAATACAGGCTTCTCTCTCAAAATTGGAATACGTTGAAATGTTTCACATGGAGTCCCAGTCATTAGAAAAAAATCAGATATCATCCAAATAAACAATCAGAAATTTATCCACAAAATCCCTGAAAATGTCATTATGAAGGACTGGAAGACAGAAGGAGGATTAGTGAGCCCAAAGGGCATCACAAGGTATAAATGCCCCTCAGGGTTATTGAAGCTGTCTTCCGTTCATCCCCGGCTTAATGCGAATAAGGTTTATGCCCCGGGTCAGTTGGTAAACCAAGTAGGTTTTTCACCCTGGAAAAAGGTCAGAATAAAGGTAAAGGGTATTGATATTTTACAGTAATATTGTTCAAAAGGCGGATAATCAATACCGGCCTTAATGAACCATCCTTTTTGGCCACAAAGAAAAACCGGCACCTAAGGGTGAAGAGGTTGGTCTGATTTTTGACCCTTTCCAATGATTCCTTGATATAAGAACCGCATAGTGTCATGTTCAGGTCAGACAAGTTAAAAAGGGGACTTTTGGGAAATTTCTACGGGACTAATTCAATAGGCAGTCATAGTCCTATGGGGGGCAAGGATGCAGATTTACTTTCGAAAAATTAAAAAAAAAATAAAATTTTAATTTTTTGGCCGGGTTATGTTATGTTTCGGTAGTGGGGTGCAGGTAAAAAAGGAATCCCAGAAAATTGGGAAAATCTAGAGTTGCGTCCTGATAACCCCCCTGACCCCCGGTGGAGCGTTCCTAGTTGGCCTGACGCCCGCCGTTGAAAATAATACCCCCAAAGTGAAAAGGAAATTTATTCCCCGGGGAGCCCCAAAGAAATAAAAACCCCCAAAATTAGGGGGGGTTTTGGGGGGGGCAAGATGAAATTGAACGAAGAAAATGAGAGAAAGTTTGGGGCCCCAAACTCCAAAATAGAAAGGATAGGAGGGCCTTCTGCACCCCAAAAAAACCCCCTAAAGACCAATTAAATTTCAAAATCCCCAGATCCACGATTACCTAAATTAGTTCTTGGGAACAAAATCAAAAGCAGCCACTGAAAAAACTGGAAAAA